>OV816027.1:120527477-120902319 GCA_929113105.1 Agrypnus murinus
ATTAGTTTATGTTCTTCTATTCTGGTAGAACATAACATGAAGATTTTTTGAGAAGTTGAAGTGTTTCTCTTGAGACTTACTTTTATATAGGGTGTCTCTAAAAGGTCTGTACAAATGCTAAGACATATTCCTGAGACCAAACTAGGACGATTTAACCAAACTCTATCCAAAAGTGCTTCGTTAATGCGCTATCGAATGTCAAAGATCTTGAAAAAATTTATATTTTTCTAAATAACAAAATATTGCTTTTGCGCAAGATGAGAGTATGTACTGAAAAACTAGTTTTTTGACAACATTTTTTTAATAGTGGGTGTTACGTAAGATGATCTACATGTAAAGGAGCTCAAGTTTTTTTTAACGGTTTGGTCAATATTTTTCCAACTTTTTCTACAGATAGAGATATTCTAATTTCCAACATTTTTTGTCTGTTGTTCCATCTTGCTGTCTACTATAGTTTAGGCAAAAAGAATTAATTTGCTTTGCTTGCTATTCACTGCTGCCATACATTATAGTTAGTTAAAACTTTGCCGAGATATGTTTTCATGCATGGTGGGGCACGCCTTCATTTCACATTTATTATCCGTAACCATCTAAATCAACTATATCCGAATAGATGGATCGGTAAGTGAAATCATGTTCTCGTAAACTGGCCACCTCGCTCTCCTGATATGATGTCTATGGATTATTTTTTATGGGGAGCTTTAAAACCCATGGTATTCTCCAGACCTGTAAATACAGAAGAGGAATTGTGGAGACGAATTCAAAATACGACACACTAAACGACTAAAAGACGATGCCGAAATGATGAAAGAGTATAGTTTAATTCTTTATGTCGTATTAATTTTTGTATGCATGTAAATGGTAGCCACTCTGAACATTTTCTGTGTGTTTGCATTAGATTTACCAAGTAAGATAGTTATTGTTTTATTAACTTTTCTTGAACGCCAACACACTTTAAATTAGATACATTATGGCTGCAGTGCATGGCATGCAAACCAAATTAATCTTTCTTGCCTAAACTATGGCAGATAGCAAAATCCAACAACAGACAAAAAATGTTAGAAATTGGAATATCCATCTGTAGAAAAAGTTTGAAAAATATTGACCAAACCGTTAAAAAATCTGAGCTTCTTTACATGTGGATGACCCAATGTTTATCATTCAATTTTTTGAAGATCTTTGACGTTCACTAGCGCCTTTACGAAGCACTTTTGGATAGAGGTAAGTTTAGTTAAATCGTCCTATTTTGGTCTCAGGAATATGTGGTAGCGTCTTGCCAAGACCTTTTTTATAAGACAGTTGGTAATATTTAATAATAACTAACATGTAGGTGAAGCGATGAAGACAAGAGAGAAGCGACGAGATTCGAATATTGCAATGTATTTTGAAAAGAACTGCAGGATGTCATATAGTTGGACAGTAATTTTGAATTACCACTCAGTCACTGAGTCGCATTACCTGTTGAAAGTCCATTCCAGTTTGTAAAGCATATGTACTAAGGTTTACAATACAAATACTTTATTTTAGCATAAAATGTGTGACAGAAGTTGTGTACAAAATTATAAAAGTATTATTAAAGAATGTCAAGAAATAAGAAATGTCGATTTTAAGATTAAAGTCTTTTAGTGTTATCAACACAAAAACTCTAATGCCGAATATTTATGGCCATTTGCACTAGCTTCGGTTAATCCTAATCGAAGATTAATTACCATATAAGTAATATACGTTTATCAATACAATCATATCCATAATAATTAGGGCTACCGTGCACTATGAACTTTTTTTCAGTTTACAGTTTGTTTCAGTTTTTCAGTTTAGAACAGTTTAGTCGACCGAGTGAGATAGTTGCAACATACGGAGATGCGCACATTTACTCAACTTTCCTGTTGAATCTTGTCAGAAACCAGAATACGACTGAACTGTTGGCCGACACACACCTGGATTTGAATATCTCGTGTGCGCACTAGATGATTACATAGGCAAGGAACTTCGCTTGGACACTCATTATTACTGTGCTTGAAAATCTCTGCGAACATTGTGGAACAATGTGACTGGATCAAAAATGTATTTATTTATTGCTTATAGAAAATCCAGTAATGTTTAATACTTCGTCAAAACTTGTGATGCTCATTCTATGGAATCCCAAAAAACTCTCAACTCCTCGTAGAGTTGAAACTGACCCTCCAGTAAGCGTTGGCAGGTTATTGGATGAACCCAATATCTTCTTTTTTGATTTTCTCGGTGTCTAAAGCTAAAATCGCGAAGCAAACTACCTCTACCAAGTTCATTTTGAGAATGGAATACATGACACAACACAACAGTTTACCCGCATTTGTACCAACCACACACACATAGTGTCCCCAGGTGCGGTACACAAGAGGAAAAACTTTTTTATTATTAATTTTATAACAAAGTCATTCTCTATGAAAATTTTTGCTTGATTCAAGATTACTAAAAAGTATAACGGAATTTTTATATTACTTATAATAAAATAAAAAATTTAAGAAAATGCATTTTTTTCTAAGGAAAAAACGACCAATGTCAGTCTGTATTTACTATATTTTTTATCATGATGTCTTGCTTGAATCAATGCAGTAACAATCAAATAGCAATATTAATAATATTGAGAAATATTACCTTATTTCATTTTACATACGATTTATTCAAGCAACGAGATTTTATTTTTTGAAGAATATTGAACTTAGTTGTCTTTTCTTTAAGAAATAATGCATTTTTTTATTTTCTACTTTATTCTAAGTACCTAATATTAAAATTTCGTTATACTTTTAAGTAGTTTTAAATCAAGCAAAAACTTTTATAAAGAATGTCTTTTTGTCATAAAATTAATAATAAAAGTTTTCCTCCTGATAACCGCATTTGGGGACACACTGTATGTACTATTGCTTTCATAACTATCTATATCGGACAGCAAGGCTCATATGGTTATTTTTCTTTATTAGAAAAAAGGTTAAAAAATAGCATCATATTAGCATTGCTGTTCTAGATCATTATGATAGGTACCAGTTAGTGGCAATAGTACTCAAAATGCAGTTTCAGGATTAGTAAATATAAATAATAATAATTGTTGATTGGTCAATCAACATAGAATCACTGTGAATAGAAACAATAATATTTCGACTGACAAGCTCATTATGGCTTTTGTACGAACATATTTTTTGTTTTAGTTTAAATGAGTGAAACAAATTTTTCATAATATGTGCTGTAACTTTCTTGCAGATTGATATGATGCTTAGGTTGATTGTAACGCGAAATTTGGTTAAAAAGCTTTAGAATTTACAACTGTCAAATGATAATTATAAATTTTTTGTTTACGATTGATTTCAAAAAACTTGCCTACTATATAACCTTGTATATAACTAAAAGTAACCAAATAAAGTACATATATAGTAGTCCTTGATAGTCACTATAGTCACCTACAGCGAATTCCAACGAGATAAAGATATAAAATAAAATAATATTCATTTAAATAGTTATAACAGTGCACCTAATTATGAAAGTCATAGTTTAAAGAAAAAGAGACTTTCATAACGTGCTGTACACGACACTTTTTTGCATAGGTATTGTAAGCTGAAAAATTTGTCTTAAAAGGATTTATGCAAAATTTAAAAAATCAGGAAAACATATTATTCTTTGACAATAATCTCCAAGGAGATTGAAGTTTGTTTTTTACAAACATAATTAAAAAAGGTGCTACTTTCATTAGGATTTTTCGCTAAAAAAACTTTCATAATCAATATGCAAAAAAGTTTCACTTTATGTTTAAAACTATGATTAAGAAAATGAGATTTCGTCATCAATATGCAAAAAAAAGATATTTTACAATACTTTTTGTTAGGTGCTTATTACAACTTAAATAAAGTAGTATGTATTAAAAGGTTCTTTTTATAATTTGTCTGTTTTGCTTTTTCTATTTTTTCAATATTTTATGGTAACCTGGAAGAACTATTACCTAGCATTTTAATTCAATAAGGAGAATGCTGCTACCTAATGACCTAAAGTACATTTATGTATACTCGTATTAAAAATTGGTTAAAATCTCAAATCCGCAATACGACATCTACTAATAAAATAATTAGCATAACCCTAACAAGTTTAAAGTGTTACTGAAGTTTATCGATGGATATAACAATATAAGATGCAGATTGCAGTCACGTGTTTGCGCTATTGCCGCTGTAACATTGACGGCCTTGCATCTGAACAAAGAAATTTAAACGTTACGCGTCTTCAGCACTCGATAATTTAAAGAGGAAGAAAGATGCCATAATACAGCAAACGTCTTTTCTTAATTATTGAGTTTGTCGATGGTGAGGGGTGTATTGGTGGCTTTCCATACTTTGATCAGCTGAGCTACAGCGCTCTTAAATTCAATGTTTACAGTCTGAAGATGTAATCTTTTAACATTTTAAAACTATAAACGTTTAGAATTTACGCACTTTAAAATACGTTAATCTTTTCAATACTAAAATTTACAACACTGTGATTTTGAAATTTCAAAATTTAAAAATATTACAGGGTGTATTGAAAAATGTGCCCGTCCCGTTAAAGAGCAATAGGGGAACACGTGTACAGTAACATCAGAGATTAGGGGAGAGATTGCTCACTGGCGAGTACCTTGAATTAAGATTCATGCGGAATTAACGCCATCTAAACATCAAACATACCGAACTAGGGGCACGCGATGAACAATTGTAAAATAAGATAAAACAGCGTTGTGTCGTATAATCAATTCCTGTAATATATGAATCGAATGTTCTGTTTAAAGTTTTATTTTTCACTTATAGGTATTATGTGTTGTTTGTATCTGTGATACCGTGATACGAAATATATAAACATAAACAAGTCCATTAACTTACAACCATTACGTTCAAAATAAATACATATAAACTTCAACTAATTTTCTACTGCTACATATTCTTGTAAAAAACAAAATCTTATATGAGTAGTAAAACAAAGCCACCACGGCACCATTTTTATATTTATATGATAATGCCCATCTGGCGACTTCCATTCCTTATGTAACATCGCCCCTCACAACTCCATTAGTACATACATAAATAACTATTAAAACGTCAAACAATAATTATTACCTACTTATGTTATTAGAATTATCATATCATACATTTTATTTTAGTAACTATTTATTGAACATTTAACATATTACTCATTTATTAAGTTTAATATTAATAATTTTTTTAATGAAAAAACATAATCTGTGGTTAATGATAAAATGATAATTAAACATAAACTGAATATAAACAGAATGTAATTTATTTCAAACACGAATTTTTACAATTACGTGCCGTTTAAAGACGGCGCGCGGTGTATTGTAAAAAAGGAAAGACCACTAAAAAGCAATAGGTAACATAAAGAATAAATAATAATCTTTATTCAGTCGATTAAATGACAATTAATCGATTAACATATATACCGCATGAAATTTCTTTTTTTTGATAACGATTTTTGTGGACAAAACAGTTAAATACAATGTGGTTGACCAGATGACTTCAATATGTACGTATAAATGTTTATAGGTACAATCCAAGATTTCTACAAAGAATCTCAAACTAAACATTTTGGTAAATCCTGTATAATCAAAAAAAGAAACTACCTGACCGGTCATTGTAGCATTTGTGACGTCGAAATATAACGTCAGACCTAAAAAGTGTCCCTAACCATGGGCCTGGGCCGGTGGGCCTACACAGCAAAATCAATTAAAAAACAGAGGTCAAACCAATTAAAAAGTTATTACCCCCTCAGGAGGGGGGCCCATTCTACTCCTGTGTATTTCCAAAACAAAATATCTCATTCTAAATGCTAACCTTTTATTCATTTAGCAAAGCATGTTAGTTTGTCAACCTGAGAAAATCATCACAAGTACTTTTGTGGTCGTTCATTCAAGCTTAGCATTAAGATTTATGACAGCACCATAAATAAAAATCTGGTTATCCCAAAACTCGTAGACCCTTTATGCAAAATAAGAGAGATAGAAAGTGAAGGATAGATTTCATTAGACTTCATCTAATTTTGAACAGTTTTAACACGTTTATTAATTAACTATGCAAGATAGATTTTTTAAATATTTTTCATGAACTTCTCAGAACAAATAACAGGGGTAAAAAAAATTTTCTAATTACGTTGAAGTTGATCTTTAAAAGTCAAAAAAAGCTATTTAGAAGAAAAAAAAATCAAAATCTGCTTAATTAAATTCATGTAGAAAAATGTGGACTTTATCAGTGTCAAAACCAAATTTAAAAATATTTAGGCGTTTTCCAGATATTTTGTTAAAACTTAACATTGGATTTCCCTATTTTCGCAAAAGGGTAGAAGCGCCTTAAGGCAAAAAACGGGAAATTGTGTGTAGATAGGAAAGAAATGAAAATTAAGAACTGGTGGAGAAATATCAAGATATATCAATACAAATCTAGGTCTTTGTCTTAATTTGAAACAAGGAGACCCCATGTCGCCAATATGTTTTAAACATGTCATCAATGGAAATCAATTTAATACAAACTAACATTTTACAACACTCATTTCAATGTTTAGCCTAGATGCAGATGATCTCATTATTGTCAAGAACTTGAAAAGAATTGAAGGGATGGTAAGATGTCTAGAGGAACAAAGATAGCTGGGCTAACCATAAATGAACAAAAGACAAAGTACTATTCCAGCAGGAAAATTTCATGAAATTTTTCATTTAATTTGTCTGACAGTTTACAGTGAAGAGAAAAGAATTTAGTATAGATTATTTATATATTTATAATACAAATTAAAATGTAACAGCTTATTTTCAATTATATTGAAGTTTTCATTAATCGGAAAGCCGAGTAATATTGCCAAAAATTGATGTAAAGGAAATGTTTTAAACAAGACAATACAAACCTAATAACGGGAAAGGGTTTCATAAACATACACATTTTGTTTAATTAATTCAACAGGTTTTTAATCACATTATTTTTAAAGAAACTTACAACTTCGGGGGAATAATTCTAAATGATAAAATATAACATAAATTATTATTTAACTATTCATCTTTCTTCTTTTCTGTGTGATTTACAACTTCTCCTGCTATATCCTCTGTGCGTGATTTGTCAACAGGATACAACCTATTAAAAAAAGAATTTTTAATGTCATCAAATAGAATAAAAAAAAAAGCTTACCATCTCTGATATAAATAAATAATAAAAACTATATCATCTCTAAAGCAAGCTACCCTGTGTGCAGTTGGCATTGTTATAATAAATGCAAACACATCATCAATAAATGTATTGAAGGCCCGATACATAAAAGCTCGCCAAGGTAATGCAGCTACTGATTTCAGACGGTAATTAACAAATAATTGAGGTAGCATGAATAAGAAACCAAACGCGTATACTCCATTTACCAGACTGTTGATTGTCCACGAATACCAACTGTTGTAAATAAAACAATTAGATATTTAATAAATTCAACACACATGAAATTTAGTAATACCTTTTATGGGGTTGGTATAGTAAAGAATAAATTGCTGCAGCAATACACAGTGGATATAATAAATAGCTGAGGTAGCGCATGCATTCTTCATCGTATTGCCTAGTCTTGGCTTCTTCTTCTGTTTCCTTGCTGTGCTTGTTTAGTCGTATACGAGGTAATCCTCCTTCCCATGTTATACTAGCTTTTAACACTTTTTTTATTTTCCAGAACTGTTGTAAAAAAAAAAGTAGTTAAAAAACTTGATACTTAATGGAATTTAGAAATAGAATATCATTAAATAACACAAAAACCATAAACTAGTAAAATTACGGAAATGTCAGGATAAAACACTCCTATTTCATTATCTGAAGAATCAAGATTAAATGTTAAATGCATTCATACATTTATTATTATTATTGTTACATATTACAGCCTGCTTTTTTTAATAGATACTCATTGACAAAATGAAAGTGTGAACGATTCTTTATTAAATTTTAACATCTTGATAAACCCTAATAAGTTTTAATAATATTTTTATATTTGCGTGTCCTAATGAAGCCATTAGGACACGCATTTTGCGTGTTCTAATGAAATTTATTAGAATACTGTTATTTTTTAAATCACTGTTAGACAGCTGTTCTTCAGAATGTCAAACTTATTTTATTTACACAGTGAACTCTTATAACTGGAATGCAACGCTTGCAAAACTAGTCTTGCAGGCCACATAAATGCGCCGAATAATAAATAGCCCTGTTAAGGGTGTAACAGTTTTTACTTTATTATTAACGAAATTGTAAATTTTGATCAATGGAATAATTTGAAATAATAATGCAACTTGAAATGCTCGAGTCAAAACTATTTTGATTTAAATGAATACATAAATAGAAATATTACTAAATATAAAATTTATCATGAAAATTATTTTTCATTTCTTAAAATTCCAGGAAGCAGGACGGTATTTTAAAATTTCTTTTGGTTGATAGATGGCGCTGATTGGAATTATGACAGTTTATATAAAATGTATTTAAAAATTTAAAATTACTTTTTATTTTGATTATTTAAGTCTAATTATTGTGAATAAAATAATATACAGGTTTCGTTGGTAAAGTTTCCAAGCCTCGCGATATTATTTGACCTCAACGTACCGTCTCGGTCAAACAATTATCGCTTGGCTTGTAAAGATATCCTTTACCAACTCAACATGTAATATACTATTTATTTTTAAATAATGTTGTTCATGCAAAACAGCAACACAACATCAGCGTTAAATACGCGAAGGCCATTTTATTACGTATACAAACGTTTATGTGTCAGTCCAGGGTCCAGTAGTCCAGTCCAGGAAGTCCAGGGAAGTATGAAAAGAGACGTGAAACAAGCCAAATGCGCGAAAAAGCAAAATGTTCCAAAAAAACGACTAACATATGGTCACAAACTCACGACTACCTCTGATAATACTAATAAAGGCTATAGAGAATATTGTCAGCGACCTGACTATGGATGTTAATGAATTTGAAGAACAAAAAACAGAATTTTTAGCTAGTCTAAAAAGATGTGAAGCAGAAAGAATGCAATTGGAAGAAAGAAAAAGAAACCAAGCCGATAGTAATGAATGGCATAATAAAGAAGGAAGTTTTTAACGGCATCCTACTTTGGCAAAATTTGTTGTATCTTACCTCGTATAAGTTCTAAAAATACCGTTTTTAATCTTTTATATAGCGAGCCGCTGAAAAATATTGCATCATTAGAATATGGCTAAAATATGAGTCTACTGCATTAGTTGCATTTACTGAATTAAAACAACTAAAAATTTAAGAAAATGCTGATTAGTTGTCGACCCTTATCTTCCCTACTTGGGTGGAATTATTGATTCTGAGCCAGATGTCTTGTAGAAGTAAAATGTCCTTCTTCAGCAGAGAAATTGACGCCAGAAGAAGCAATTTTGAGCAAAAGGGTTTTGTTTAGGAAAACTAAAAAAATTAATAACAAAGTAACATTTGAAGTAAACAAAAAAAGACAAATGCATATCATGCATTGCCCAGTATAAAATACAAGGGCAAATGCATATAACAGGAGCAAAATACTGTTGGCTTGTTGTTTGGACACCATTGGGAATAAAATGTGAAAAGTTAAAAAGAGATGACTGTTTCTGGGCATCAGAAATGAAAGAAAAATTGTGAAAAATTTTATGAGATCTGTATTCTTCCAGAACTTATAGATCCACGTAGGAACACAAACATGGAGATTAAAGACCCCCCAAATACATTAGACACCACAGTGGAAAGATAAAGATCAAACAAAAATAAAATCTGAACGACTGCAGAGAGTGATTGGTGATTCTCAGGAACTTGATGTGTCCCTATTACAATCTGACCGATGAAACACATTTTATGTACTTAAATATATTTTGTATTGTTCTATAATATTTAATATAGTCTATAGTATAGGTAGTTGTCTACATGTTCTTTTCGTAACAATTAATGAATAAAACTTATATGAAATGTGAAGCATTCGTATAGGGGAACAGTGTTACACGTACTACAGTGTTACACTTAATGTTTCTAGGACTGCTTTATATTAAACATTGTTCATATTTTCACGTTAGAAGTACTTTGGTGTTAACCAAGTGTAGGTGCATTTTGGTTAATATTCACTGATAGGTTTTCAAGAAATTAAGGTATGTATATTTTTTAATATCAAAAGTAATTATTTCAAGTAAAATACAATCTACATCAAGATTAAATTAATTAAAGCTAGATTATTAAAAATTTATTTATAAGTAGTTTGTAAGCTTATTTACGCCGGAGAAGCACGAACTTAACCTCAAAACTGTTTGTGCCCTTATTAACTATTTGAGTATAGATTTTTGATGATTGGGGTACAGTGTTACAGCGGATAGTGGGGTTCGGCATAACATTATTTATGCAACACTTGTGTAGACAGTGATCAATCCAAGTTGCATCTAAATGACAAAGATACATTATTCCATTCAAATTATATCGATATTGGAAACTTTGTGGTAATACAAGAGGCTACAATAAAACACAGAATTTTGTCAATTAGGGAAATTACACGTAAAAGGAATACAAAAGTTAATCAAACTTATAAATTCGTACGTAGAATGCAAGAATATAAGAATTTTAAGTTGTTTTATTAACATTAACATTGTTAACCTTTCTTTGCAACTCTGTACCCCACTATTAGGAAACAGTGTTACACAGAGCACCAAGTTAAATACATCTTAATTTCTCTAAAAGTTGAAATAACCAAAGCAAGTTAAATGTAAAAGTTTCCGAGATACGTTATTGAAAATCGATAATTCTCGAAAAAATCATTTTTACCTCACTCTGTTTGTCGAACATTTGCTTGTAGTGCCTTTCACGATCGTTTCTCAGAGAAACTTTCACGAAGTTGTAGAACATTAAATTTCCTTCAATTTGGTATAACTTTTGCCACTTGATCTTCAACCAATCAAAAGTTATATAATTTCTAACATGTACGCTCAATTGGCAGCCAACGAGCAAATGGGCAGTGGGCGGGAGAGGAGACAGTTTGGTAGAGTGAGAGTGGGGGGTTTAAAAAGCCCCACTACCCTAACCATCAACCGCGCCCTTGAGTGCCACCCCCCACCCTCAATCCCGGTTCTTCCAAAAGACCGAGTGGAGGGGATGGGGTTCCCGCGCACTATCTTTCTTTCTCTTCAGTTTCAGTCCACCTCAAACGTTCGTCGAGCGTTGTAGAGATAATACAATCTTATGTCATGATGAAGTTACAATTGGCAAACGAGCAATGGCAAAAAATGCAAAACCATTTACAAATATTAAACTGTCACGTAAGGATCGCGCACCTTTTTCCTCAATGAATTCGACAGTCAAGATTGACAACGAAAAAGTTGTCGTGGATCCATTCTTGCTTTTCAGCGAATCTCCATCACCAAGAAATCGGACGAGGATTTGAAGAATTATATGCAATATGAACTGGCTCCCTACCCCCTGGCATTCTTCAACGAAAGTGTAATGAGGAAGTGCAGAAAGTCAGCACTATACACACTGTTTAAACAAATTGATAAGGACGTTGATTGAACTACCTTTGAATTTGTTTGATGGGAGATTCCTAGTCCACAAAGTTGTTTGGCAAACAGAGACAACTGTATCAACCATTTGTGATGGTTAAGTTAGATTTCTGAGGATCCATTATCATGGGAGAGGTTGTACAGTGGTTTAAGTTTCCTTCACTTTGATATACACTGCGTCTTAACAGCTGTAACTTACTATCATGATGATTAGCAACACTTAGCAATAGAAATAAGGTAATTGCAATTGACACACAACACTTTTTTATAATTATAGCTTTTATTATATTATTTCGAATCATATAATGAACGTATTTATAAGACAACATGTTGAGTCACAGCCTGTGAATGCATGTAAGAATAACAAATAGGCATTGTCCTTCATTCTCGACTCCTGCTGCCGCTGTTGTGAGAAACATACAATAGTCTTGACCTTTCCTCTTCCAGGTTTTATCTACCAGAACAGCCAAGTTGACATCCTCTCGAATAACAGCTACCGAGGAATTTTGTGATATGTTGATAGCTGTCTTTACAATATCAACGTCAGCATCACCTGAAGCTTGGAGCGTCTTTATCCCATTTTTCTGCAGCTGCATCATCAGCAGGTTTATCAGCTGACTCTTATTATGAAAGTTGGAAAGGAAATCCTCTTGTTTGACTTTCATTTCACTTTCCAAGCTGACATTGATGTCCACACATCTCCTGAGTCGATATCGTCGACTCTGTTCAGCTGCTTTTGTGCTCCCTGATGTGTCAGTGTACCCATCAAAAACCACTGTACAACCTCTCCGATGATAATGGGTCTTCAGAAATCTAAAGTAACCATCACAAATGGTTGATACAGTTGTGTCTGTTTGTCACAACTTTGTGGACTAGGAATCTCCCATCAACAACAAATTCAAAGGTAGTTAAATCAACGTCCTTATCAATTTGCTTAAACAGTGTGTATAGTGCTGACTCTCTGCACTTCCTCATTCCACTTTCGTTGAAGAATGTCAGGGGGTAGGGAGCCAGTTCATATTGCATATAATTCTTCAAATTCTAGTCCGATTTCTTGGTGATGGAGATTCGCTGAAAAGCAAGAATGGATCCACGACAACTTTTTCGTTGTCAATCTTGACTGTCGAATTCATTGAGGAAAGAGAAAGTGCGCGATCTTTACGTGACAGTTTAATATTTGTAAATGGCAAGTTTTCTATTTTTGCCATTGCTCGTTTGCCAATTGTAACTTCATCATGGCATAAGATTGTATTATCTCTAAAACGCTCGACGAACGTTTGAAGTGGACTGAAACCGAAGAGAAAGATAGTACGCGGGAACCCCATCTTCTCCACCCGGTCTTTTGGATGAACCAGAAGTGAGGGTGGGGGACGCTCAAGGTCGCGGTTGGGGTAGCGGGGCCTTTTAACGCCCCCCCCCAAAATGAAGGTTTAACCAAATTGAAGGAAATTTAATGTTCTACAACTTCGTTTACAAAAATTTTTCTGAGAAACGATCGTGAGAGGTACTAGAAGCAAATGTTCAACAAAAAGAGTGAGGTAAAAATGATTTTTTCGAAAATTATCGATTTTCAATACGTATATTTCGGAAACCGTTGGGAATTCTACAAATATGTATCGAGACAATTTTATAGGAAACTTAATCAGCTTTCATTTTCATTTAAAACATCTAGTTGTTTAAATACGTCTACGTAGCTCAATGGTTAAGCTCCCACTACTAGGCAGACGACCCAGAGTTCGATTCCCCACTCTGCTGTTGGTGTTCTTTCTAGATGGATTTCCATTCAAAATATAATTTAATGTAAAATATTAATTAAACAAAATAAATTAACCTTTATCTAAAATTTATAACATTAATATTTCAAATACTCCTAATTAATAATATTATAAATATTGCAAGTGGTGACATCTATGGCATTTTAATAGAACTACTGATTGCTGAGAACTCCTTCCTCACAGTCTTTACCGTTCAGTTTGGAGATTGTTTGCAATTGGTCGTTTTCACGGTTACTAGATTGTGGGGAATGTGTAACTTTCTATGGTCGTCGTAAATAAAAGTGTATTATAACTATGCATTCAGTTTCTTCTTTAGAAATGTTGCAGGTGTTATTTTAACTGCCAGATTTTTTAAAAATTATTATTAATAGTAACATTTTATGAGAGATCCATTAAGTATTTTGTGATTTATAAACACGTCAGTAAAGTTAGCACCCGCACTTTGTCGAATTTCAAAAATTTAATGCCATAATTTTGGACCAACTAAAAAATGTTTGCACCAACCCCTATTTATCAAAAATGCAAATGTTAAAGTGGGGGGTGTTGACTTGAGCTCAAGCTAGCACCCCTACCATATAAATATAAATAATAAATCAATTTAAACTAGGCTATAATTTTGGACTAATTAAAGACTATTCATTAGCATATAATACATTTTCGAAAACACTATGTTGTAATTTTGGACTAATTAAGGACTATTCATTGTCGCATATCTCATTTTTTAAATCATTCTCCAAATTGGTAAACCAACCCTCATAACTAATGTCACGGAATTAAATGAAAAATAAGAATAAGGCCAATAACACCATGCCCAACTTTAAATTAGTTAAAGCCTATTCATTGACACATAATTAATTTTATAAATTATCTCCTAAATTGGAAAAATCTCCCATCGCCCCTCAAGAGTCATATCAGGAAGTTAAGTATTTAAGAAATGAAACCAACGTGCATAAAAAATCTATTTAAATTATACTCGCGCCGCCGAATAGATATAGTACAAAAAAAAATCAAGACAGCACAGATTGTTCTGATTGGTTTTATGCGAAAGTGAAATTTACAATATAATAAAACATTTTTCCATATGAATTGTTAATTCATTATAAATAATGTCACTTCGAGAGATGCTAGTATAAATAATAACCATACATTTTAAAAAATTGCAGTTTTATTAATTTAATAAAAATGCCATTAAAAGTTCATGAGTAAGACAGTTTGACAGCAAAGGAATTAATATTTTTTTGGTACAATAGGGAGAAGAAGTGCATACGTCATTCCGTGCCTGACGTCATAATTCTTTCCTCGCAACGCGCATGTTCGCATCGCTCTACTTCGCTGTAAACCGTTTGTTTGACAGTTTTGACACTGTTGACAGTTGGAAGAGAAGACGCTACTTTGTGAGGTTAAAATAATAGATAGGTACTATCACAAATAAAATATTGAAACAACAATGGGTGAAAGCCATTGGGTAAGTGTTTTTATAGCTTGTAAACATCCTTTTTAACACTATCAATAATCAGAAATGAAAATATAATGTGCCTTATTGAAGTACATGCGCGTTGCGAGGAAAGAATTATGACGTCAGGCACGGTATGACGTATGCACTTCTTCTCCCTATTAAACATGCCTTTCAATTTGAGTGGTATATTTGAATGCTACCAATAGAAAGGATTTGTTAAAAAGAGGGGGTAATTGTAGGCAGTTTTAATTACTTTATCTGTTCGGCGGCCCGAGTGTAGTCCACATTTCTGGACTAATTAAAGACCATTCGTTGACATTTAGTCCATATTCTAAATCAACCCCTAAATAGAGAACTACCCCACAAGAATAATGATAACAAATTAAATATGATAAATTTCAGGAAAAACCCATGTCATAATTTTGGACTAATTAAAGACTATCCACTGGCACTTAACCTATTTTTGAAATCATACCCTAAATTGGTAAATCATGCATATGGACTGTCACAAAAACAACAATAATAAAATTCAGGCTCTAATTTTGGACCAATTTCGGGTTATAAATCAAAAAAATTTAAACATTTTTACGTCAAATTTCATGAAACTTGGCATGGAGTAAGTGCAAAGACAGTATTTCACTCTAACAACAAGAAACAGCCACAGTGTATACCAAGGAAAAAATGCCCTAAAATGAAATAATGTCCTTAACAAAAATGAAAGTGGGTATTCATGTAGGGTTAGTCTTATATTAGAGGTTGATTTGGAGAATGGGTTGTGTGACAGTGTATAGTCTTTAATTAATCCAAACACATGGCCTAGTTTAAATTGATTTATTATTTATATTTATATGGTGGTGGTGCTAGCTCCATCTCAAGTCAGCACCCCCATTTAACATTTTCATTACTGATGAATAGGGGTTGGTCCAAAATTTTTTGAGTTGGTGCAAAATTAGTCCATAGTTATTCCAAAATTATGGGACTAAAATTTTTGAAATTCAACAAAGTGGGGGTGCTAACTTTACTGACATTTTATAAACTGTATTTTATTGTTACTTAATTATTAAAAGTATGCTTTATTATTAATCAATTTTCACTAAAAATAATAAATATGCAGCAAACTTACATTAGAAATTTTGCTAAAAATGCTAACTTTACAAATAAAATAAAAAATCTCAAAAATTTCTGACTGCATTTCTTGATGTTCAACATTCAGTGTAAAAGTGATAAACGAGTTGTGACCTTGTGTCTACCAATTGGATTATGGGGCGTACAAGGGCGACACTGAAAATTCTTAGAAAATCACACAAGGATCAGTTTTAAAAAAATTTAAATGATATTATTGTTTTTCAAAATATTCCCCTTTAACATCAATATATTTTTGCATTCGATGAAACCAGTCCTTAAAGCAATGATGCCACTCTTCCTGAGACACTTCAGAAACCAGGTTTTTGTAATGTTCCACTGCTTCATCTGATGACGAAAAAGTGATTCCATACATTTTATCTTTAATTTTAGGAAACAAAAAGAAATTGCAAGGTGTTAGGTCAGGGCTGTACAGTGGAGGGTCCACGGTGTTGACTTTTAGGGCATCCAAATACTCAGTTGTTACTTTTGCTTTATGCAACGATGCGTTGTCATGATGTAAGATTATTTTTCCTTTGGGGCGTTTTTCACGAACTCTTTCAAAGATTTGTGGTAAACAGTCATTTGTGTACCAATCGGCAGTAACGGTACGTCTATCTTATAATGCTAAAGTAGTAATATAACCCGTTTTAAAAAAAAAACTAGCAATCATCTTCTTACCAGCACTGTGAATTCTTCGAACTTTTGTAGGCTTAGGTTCGGTTCGAAAGACCCATTGAGTTGATAGACTTTTCTTTTGAGGGTCATGACAATAAATCCAAGATTCATCACCAGTGACGATATTACAAACCAAATTTGAAGCGCTGCCTTGGAATTTTTCCAGAGTTTTTCTGCACCATTCAATGCGTTGTTCTTTTTGATCGGGAGTCAGTTTATGTGGAATCCATCGACAACAAAGTTTGCTCACTTATAACTGTTGATGTAAAATGTTTTGTATTTGACTCATACCAATGCCCAATGTCGCCCGAATAAATTCATAAGATGTCCGTCGATCTTCCTCAAGCATTGCTCAAACAGCGGCAATATTTTCATCAGTAACAGCAGTTCTTGGGCGTCCTTCACGAATTCATCACTAAGAAAAAACCGGTCTCTTTTGAATTCGTTGTACCAATTATAAATTGTTGCCTTAGACGGGGCTTCTTTGCCAAATGCACTTCTAAACCAATCTTCACATTGTTTAGGCGTTAATGACGATTTAAAATCATAAAAAATCATAGCCCGGAAATGTTCTCTAGTCAAATTCATTTTTGGGTGACCACACAATCTTTAAATTATGATAATTAAAAGATTATTAGAGCAAATTGAACAAACTAAACGGCAATCAACTCGCAAAACATTAAAAAGTAGCTGTCAACAAATACTTTAATATTATTAATACCGGAAACTTATTTCGAAAAATGGGAGACAAAATTTAATAGCGCACCTTGCGGTGTGGTGTGCAAATAAACCTTACATTTCTCAAATATTGGGAAAGTAATTAAAAAATCGCTGTTGTAATGAAAGATTGAATAGTTTAGATAAATTGTAAAATTTTATATATTTTAGCATAACAGTAATAAACCATCGTTTAACATAAATAGTGCAATTTTTTAATTAGATGCAGGATTCTCACAAAAAAAACCATTTGTTAGTTGCACACCCATCTGCGAAGATGGCGCCAGAAAAATGTCGCCTATTTTCATATGGTAAAGTATATGGAGTTTCCGGTATTAATAATATTAAAGTATTTGCTGTCAACTAAAAACAAATTTCATTCGTTTTTAGAAACATGGCATTCTAGATATTATCAGTGTTCCCCTCGTATACCTGATGATTCTTCAAGAGAGATTTTCAAAGGATGTGACATCAGAACGTTTGTATGGAGGACTCTTATTATCCAGGACTGAAAGACTTTTTGGACATTCGTTATTTACTTACCTCTATTACAGTAGCAATTCCACTAGGTATTAGAACAAGCAAAGAAGTGCCTTCATCTAAAAGAAACAGAAACACAACAGTTTGTGAAAATGCCCTCCATAATACTGTTCGTGTAGACAATCCAGCCATCGAACTGTTTGATTTCCAAAAACTGACATCATTTTTGAAAGACAAGAAATCAAACAGTAACTGTAAAAACAGAAATCGCTTTAAATTGTCCCTACAAAAATTTAAAAAAAAATCATACATACATGCACACTTCCAATAAACATCGTAGCACACAACAAATAAAGGTTTGTGTCAGCAAACACACCCTTAATTTCATCCAAATCTTTTTCTGTGAAACCTAATGTTAAAAATTGTGTTAATGTAGCTTCGGTTTGCAACAAAAATCTCAACTTCCCAATTGATGACGGAGTATAACTAAGTACAAATGTCATGGATTTACTACTAGGGGTTATCTCGATTAAGTCTTTCAGTCTTGTCTGCATAAAGTCTTGTTGTACAATTGGCAAAAATTGCTTATTGTGATTTATACGCATATGTTTTATGATTTCTATTGGAATGTTTGATTGACCCATATTCAGTTTATCTGTACACATCATAATTGCAAATCTCCCTTTTAAATGAGTTACTGGCTTTGCTGATTGTTCTTTGCTTTCTTCCTGTAGTAAATTAAATGCGTAACTTTTAGGAACCGCATAATGAGTAAGTCTTTTCTTTAAATAGACAGAATCAGCTGCGTACAGTGCTTCATGTAATTTTAAATCCCTCTTATTTTTTCTAGCAGGTAAAACTACTATATGTATAAATAAACTTCCATTATTTCTAACACTAGCAGGAATGTCTATTGAAACATCCCTAAAAAAACAAAGTAAGGTTATGTGTACTTAAACTTAATCAAATATATGTACCTTTCGAAAGGGTTTTCATATTCAAAATTATATAAATTAAATATTAAGTGGCCATCAGTTGATTTAGATTTTTCTGTTGTATAAATAAATAATTCTAAAGGTGGTTTTGAATTTAAATATGAACGGTAGCACACATCACCGGGATCACACGGCGGTGCACGAAATATACCTATCAAATTCCATATGGAATGAAATATAAAAGCTGCAAATAATATGAAAAATAGGAAAGTAAACGAAGGCTTCATAATTATTACACTATTATTATTTGCTGTTGTAAGTTTCTTAAATGCTACACGTCAGTTATTCGTTTCAAGCGCCATTTTTCAAACTGTTTTTTGTGTTTTCGCACTTTGACAATAATTACGACAAGTTTTCAGTGAACAAGTTGTCAATTAACCTAAATATTCTCATCATTTATAGGATTCTAAGAAATGAGAAGGCGATAGGACACGCTTATCCCACATTAAATGATCATTACAAGACGCGTACTGCGTCGCGACTACTTCTGCTAAACATTAGAAAGAAACAGACTGAGTTATTTGTATTTTTATAAAATTGCAAATGTAGCAAAAAGAAAATGCTTATTAGAGAAAAAACTAAATCAATTGGATAGTTAAAGAGTAATAGAATGGAGGAAACACGTTAAACTGAACAAATTTGTTATAAGTATTTGTGTAAATAAATGGCATTAAAAACAAAACTTGGTTACTTTATGTATTACAACGTTTAATTTCTAGACTAACTACATTTAAATGGACCGCATCAAGTACTTCCTCTAATCTATAAACATATAGGTAACTACCCATAATTTTATTTTATGCAAATCTTGTTTAATTAAATAACAATATTACGATTAAAGTAAAAAGCTGCATTGCCCACCTCATTTCCTCTCAGTTATTAGGCTAATGCACTATCTTTGTCGTATATTGTCGAATTCTAAATGTGCATTTGACCTGTATTAAGGAATTAAAATCGCCCATATAAGATACATACACTGACGTCGCTTATTCCTCGTAATGAATAAGTTAGGCAATTGATTTATGTTGTTCGTATCTATTCGTGGTCGGTGTACGGGCGTCGGATGCTATCGGCTTCCGGTAGCAGTCGAGTGCCCTTCTCTGTTCGATTAGATAACGCACGGTAGGATAAACAAAAAGAAATTGATTCTTTATTACAGAAGTTTTTTGAGAAATAGAATAAGAATTACGTTAAAATCAATTCGTTTGAAGCGTGGTCGCGTCCTACGTTCTTAAGGGGGGAAGTGACTATAAAAATACGCTATGCAGAGCCTCTGAATTTACATTATTTTAAGAAAGAATATATCATAGATTGTGTATCCAACATTAGAATCTTGTTGATCAAAGTATGAACTAAATCTTAACAAACGAATTATTAAAATTTGATCGAAAATAACTAAATAAACTAAAAACTACAACAATAAGTATAAAAATTTTTTTCTTTCTTAAAACTAAAATATCTCTTTATAATAATTTGAATGATTTGAACGATTTTCTAAAAATTTTAAGAAAATCGCATGTCTAGCGACTAAATTATTGCCAGAAAACATACTTTTTACAGAAGGTAATAATACTTGTTGGCGACTGGCCAGGCCGTCTAGGTCAAAAACAGCACTAAATAATTTGAAAACGTCACTTTGCGGGAAAAAGTTAGATTTAAATCTAATAATTTTTATATTTAACATATCTTTGTTAAAAACTAAAAGTTAGTTTATTTATTTATTGATTAATCTGAAATACTTCATATTCTAGGAAATGTAGTAATCCAGAAATAAAGAGGAGTCTACAATTTCTGAAACTGATTTATCTTTGAATATTGTTCGAAATACCACTTAAAAACAATATTGTTTAATTAAATTCTAAGAAAACGGAATAAAAAGTTAAAAACAACAGTAAAACACAAAGTTTTACACACTGCAAACGCAGAAATACCTATATAACGCAAAGGTCAGATTGTAGACAATAGACAAAACAAAATAGACAAAATATAAACCATAAACAGTACTTTATCACCCAACAAATGAAACTAAATACGTCTCTGTATGTTGTTTACTTGAAAAAGAAATGAAACTGATCCGTTAGTTTTATTACTTTACTATCCACCGCTATTGGCCGGTAGGTGGCAGCAGCTCTCAGACAGTTAACACGTGCTTTCTTGTGTCTCTTTCTAGGCGGATTGTTTTAACGTCAGACGGTGACCTTAATTGTGATTAAATTTGAAATCTAAAGATATAAAATTTCAGGTCGGTTAAATCTCAGCCAATGAAGTTTCTGAATTTCGAGTTTAATGACAATTAAGTTTATCAGAAGTTAATCAAGCTTTGTGAAACCGGCCAATAAACTTGTATATTTTTTGAGTAGATTGTTTTTTAGGTTAAAGAATTACCTAAGAGGATCTTCTGTTTATGATCTGGTTAAACCCTAATCCTCACTAACGACCAAGCTCTACAATGCAACTGACTGGTAAGAAAACAAAAAAAGCGTTTTAGAAATTTAAATAAATAAAAATTCTATTAGTAATATGTGGCACCGAGTCTTGAGGATTGATAGATTTTCTAATAATATAATAAATTAATGTAAATAATACATTAGTATATTGTACAACTAGCTATGAAAGTCATACTTTTTTTCATATAAATTTGCAGTATTGATAAACTAGGGCGAAGCCCAAGTTTATCAAACAAATGAGTGAAAAAAAAGAGTTTTATAGCTTGTTGTACATGACATTTTTTGAATATTGTAAGTTGAGATATTTGTCCTAAAATTTATGTATTTATGCAAAATTTTAGAAAAATCAGAAAAACAGTTTTCTTTAGCAATATCCGAGGAGATTGAAGTTTGTTTTTTGCAAACACAATTAAAAAATAATGTGCTACTTTCATTATGATTTTTCATTAAAAAAAGTCAACTTGCATAATCAATATGCAAAAAAATAAATTAATGTACCTTGTTTTAGAGTTAGCAGAGCAATCGGAACTTAGGGGTCAAGTTTCAAAAGGACATGGAAAATACCAAACAAACATAACTATGGAGCGCCTCGGCTAGATCATCTTTATTTAAAAAATGTAACTTTCTATTCTAAGAAAAAAAGATAATATATTTTTTTGATTGATGTTGTGAATTTTATTTCTATGCCTAGTATTAACATTTCCTTAATGAACATCTTCAAGCAGGTGTCTTAAAGATATTTTTTGTTGAATACATCTTTAAGATGTTGTGATGAAGACGTCTTTAAGATGTTGTGATAAAGACATCTTAAAGACGTTGGGTTTTGTAAGAATGGACGTCTTAAAGATACAATAAGGCGAAAATAGACATCCATAAGACGTCTTGAATATCTGAACCCTACATCTTTTGGACTCTTTAAGATGTATTTGTGCTGTTTGGGCTCCTATAAGAGTTTGTTCATTGTGTGGAACCCTGACATTGCAAATTCAGTAAAAAAGAAAATTTGAGATTATGTATGTATATAATACATATTATGATATACATACATTAAACAGTTTCACTTTTTTTTTAAATACAAAAACAAAAAATCTAATTAACTAACAAGGATCGTTCCACTGAAATGTCACCACCGAGTCCAGAATTAAAGATCACATATTTTACTTGGCATGGCTAAAATTAAAACTTTAAAGATTTATATCTCCTAAAAAAATGTTTGTTAGAGCATTATAGAAAAAAAATGTTAAGAATAAAGCATATATATAAGTACTTAAAGAAGAATAATAAAAATAAATTGGATTCTGCAACTTTAGATCATTGTCTATCAAATAACGCAAAAAATGTTTAAAATTGTTGAAATGACTGATTCGGAGATTTCCTCATTGTTAAGTAAATTTCATGAGAACGATCCAACTTATATGAAATAACACATTTATACATATAGCGACAATTAAAAAAGTTTAAGTAGTATAAAATACTACTTAATTTACTACATACTTAATACATAATATACTACATACTAATAATACATAAAATACTACAAATTTACAAAGAACATGTTGTGATAATTCTTGCTGACTATATCAATAAAATTTTGAGCCTTGTCCTTCCTCATTTTCTCTATTTCTATTTCCACTTTTAATGAATTTATTTTTGACTATGATAATGTGCTTGGGCTTCAGGTAGCTTGGTATAGGTACGATTATAGGGGTGTTCCCTTTGATAAAAAATATTTTTTCATCCTCGTTTCTATTTTTCTCCTCTATATTCTCTTCAATTTTCCCAACTACTCCGTTCTCTTGACTACCCAGTATCTGTAATAAATTTATTATGCATTTACTGGACAAACTGATTTTTAAAAACAAATGATGCAAATTGAACATTGTAACGAAAAGGAAATATATATTAATAAAATAATCACCTGTCCAATACGGTAACCCGTAGCTCCTTCATGTGAGTTTATACATACTAGATTAGTCACAGCAAGCATTTCACCGTCATATATGTAGGGGTTCATCATTTTCACTTGTTGCTATAAACAAAAATTTACTGAGTTATCCTACACAAACGATAAGCCACGAGAGATGCAAAAGTAATAAAACCAGGTGTGCACAGTTGCTAAGAAGTAAAAAGTAATACATTGCTAATAGTAAAAGTAATATACAAGATGCCCACTTATTACTATCATAAAGTAGGGTTATAATAGGCTTTTAATTTAATACCGAGGCACAGATCAGATGTATCTACTAGATTTAGTACCTAGATACAGGTCCTAGTAAATTTATGTTAAAGGATCTAGGAACAAGTACACCTACTGGTACAACATGAAAATACCAAATAAAATCGTAAATACTTCAGAAAGATAGATATATGCCGTTTTAATTACTGTTCAATGCCTAATTCTTACCGTTTCTTAAGATTTGCTAGGTTATGGTGATGGTCACTGGTTATATAGTCAGAAGAATTCAAGAGAAAACCGATGCTCGGTCAACTGAGATAAATGTATGGAAAAACGTGATCTGTGTCGTTTCAACTTCAATCTATGCTTCTGGTTAATATAGTTTTTTCTTCAACGCGCCGTTCATTATGTTGTATACACCCTGTATATATGATTTTAAATGTCGGCAATGCGGTTATTCTAACAGGGCTAATTATAATTATTTTATCGATAGAATTTTATGTTAATAGATATGGTTTATAATTTACAGACCTATCCTTTTTAGCAGTTATCATTAAAAAGTGAGGTTTTATACTGCCCAAATAGCACTAAACTCTATAACAACTGGAATGGCAACAGTAGGACATGGCGGCTTATTGTTTTATGTGCGTACTTTATTATTAAATTTGAACGAGGTCCTACCGTTTAATCGGCTTTTGTGTGTACCAGACAAGGATGATATGATGGGAAATCGGAATACCTACGTCACGCAGTAGAAAGAGGCTACGCGATTGACACAACCATTGCTATTCCTGATTCCAATTAGATTATGTTTCAATGCCAGATAATAGTTGGTATCTTGGTATACATATATACAAATATGTTAGTACTTGAAATAAAACTGTATATATTTTGACTTACCTGAATATTACCGTTTACTTTCAAATTTTTCGCTAAACACTCGACTATTCTATATTCTCGAACAGATAATTTCGACAAAAAAGAACTGAATGTTGCTGAATATTTTCAACAAATGAATTAAAAAAATAAAATAAATGGCAATTGTTTGTATGACGATTATCTATAAATCTTGTGCAGATAATTTTTATACTAAACGCACAGAATGCATACAAATTCCACATTATTAATACCTACAATAACAAATAAATTATTTTTCTTCAGCAAGACATAAAGTATCTACATACAGTGCGATTCTAAAGTATGGAATAAATTCGATAAAAGGGAAAGTATTGATTTTTGGAAAAATTCCAAAAACACGTCAATTTTATTTTTAAAGTCCACACTTTTGACGTATCGGATATACAGGGTGATGCGTTAGTTTAGTAACTAGGAACTTTACAGTAGTATTGAAAGTAAAACTTACGTTTTTTCTACCCAGGAGAATCACTTTAAAGTAATTTTTCGTAAACTACTCCATCTCCATATTTACTTGTAAAATGTTGGAGGCCATTAATCAATTTGCAATTGGTGTAATTGTTATTAGATGTTTTACTACATAACCTTCAATAAAAATAACAAATTGGTGCCAAATTGTGCCTTAGGAATTGTTATGTATGTAGCTTGAAGTTGGCAACATTTATTTGTAGTGATATAACTAACCAATCTGGGTCCGTCCATACGTACCACCAAATACTTTAATAATATTAATACTGGAAACTTATTTTGAAAAATGGGAAACAAAATTGAACAGCGCCTCTTACGGTGTAGTGTGCAAATAAACCTGACATTTCTAAAATATTTAGAAAGTAATTAAAAAAATCGTCTTTGTAATGAAAGATTGAATGGTTTAGATAAATTGTAAAAATTTATATATATTATAATAACAGTAATAAACCATAGTTTAACAGAAATAGTGCTATTTTTTAATTAGATGTCGGTTTCTCACCGAAGTTTCTCAAACCATTTTTTAGTTGCACACCCATCTGCGAAGATGGCGCTTAAAAAATGTCCCCTATTTTCATATGGTAAAGTATATGGAGTTTCCGGTATTAATAATATTAAGGTATTTAGTACCACTTGAGTCGGCTTGGAGGACACAAATCTTGTACAGTGTATGCATTGTGTATGTAATGCTCCCTG
The DNA here is from genome assembly GCA_929113105.1 of Agrypnus murinus. Taxonomy (NCBI): domain Eukaryota; kingdom Metazoa; phylum Arthropoda; class Insecta; order Coleoptera; family Elateridae; genus Agrypnus; species Agrypnus murinus. Next base: position 120,552,942 of record OV816027.1, read on the forward strand.
CTCACTCAATATTAATAAAGTTAATCGATGACAATAATTAAGTATCTTTTATTTAAACACAAAAGAACAACAGGAATTATATAAAAAGTTGCAATGGTTTATAATTTTGGTTTACTAGAATGATAAAATAATTAAACAATTCATCGCTCTTTGTATTAATAAGTACGTATTACAAATAAAATAGTACTCCATTTTGTGACACGATCGCAGCATTAGTATAGAAAATGATAGAATATTTGTTAAGTTGCAAGAGTAAGAGAGAGTAACCACGCGACACGATATGTCAAACAGAAAAAAGAAAAGAAAAGCAGTCCCACGAAAGTATACCATGTATACTTTCGCCACGTATCTGCTACCCAAAAATTGTTCCCCATTTTGGTTCCAGGAACGTAACGAAACTGTTGCAATTACGTGCTTGTGACTATTAGCAAAACCTTAATAGTTTCACTGGTAGTTGCTAATACGTAGCGATGACTAAAAATGCTGCTTGGGTTTTATAAAACTTTACAGTTGTCAAATCCCAGTTAAGCTACTTTGGTCTTAATAAGAATTAAAAGCAATGAGGTGGTTTTATAATAGCTTTATAAAGAATATCTCCCAGAAGTTGATAACAACAAATTAAAAAATTGTTTTGTCTCAAGACCAGTAAGTTTAAATTGAAACCTCATAAAACCTTTTTTTTACTAGAGTTTTATTAAAGCAGGCATAAATGTATATTGAGTCTTGTTTAAGTCCACGAGGCTGCTTTCTTCAGAACTTTTTGACTTGAATATGAAGCAGTGTTCTCGACATATTTGTGTTTTTAGGTTATGTTATTCTGACGTCGGTTTCATAAATCCTAAGGGTTTAAGGGCATGGCTTTAAGTGCTAGAATGCTTTAAAAAAGTTTTATGGTAGCCTCTTTTAAAACCTGCCGATTTTAATGAATTTAATAATAAGTGGTCATTTTAGAGCACATTAATAAGAGCGATAGGTCACTTAATGACCATTTTAAGATAAAATGAAATATAGAGAAAATTCTCTATCATGCTTCATAATGGCACGTCTCTAGAGCTATTCTGTTTTAAGAAAGTGCAGTTAAAATTCTTAAATACTTGTACTTGCAATGTTAAAACAAAATAGTCTGCAGAAAGTAGTTTTGGGCCAATTAGGGTTTTAAAGTAGTATTTGCTAAAAACCAATTGCAGTTTTACAGTCTCTGAAACTCAGTTCAAACCATCTATGAAGACCTAAAAGTTTTAAGTGTAGTTTTATAAACTGGCAAGTAGGCTCTTTTTAAGTTGTGCTTTTTCACGCTTATTATGGATTTAAATACGTTTTATGAAACGTTTCCAGAAGGGCTTTATAGACATCGTATATCGTGTAAAATACAATAAAACCTAAATTGTTACTTGGGAAGTTATTTTTTTTGTCCAAGGCGGACTAAAGTATTTTTGTTTGACAATCCAACTCGAAAATTTTTAACCAATCAAATTACAGAATTTTTCAAATTGGGACCAATGAAATTAGTTTATAGTGAAAAAACCACTAATGGTTTTTTCTTAGTGAAAAAAATTATGTCGAAATGAAATGTCAAATTTAATTAAATTAATATCAACTACACACGCTAAATAAAAATTTGCTCGATGGATTGTCAAGCCGAATTCAACTTGTGGTCTAATTTTTTCTTGCAAAATTTATCGTTTAAGACATTCGTAGCTTTTGCTTTTGGAAAATTACACTCGTCTCCTGCGTCGACTCGTGTAGTTTTCGTTGCGAAAACTACTCATATCTGAAATGACAAATTTTGTCGGAAAAAATTAGACCACTTGTTAAATTATATATGAAAATATATATAATAATAATATACATTTTATGGAATATAAACTTTAATAAATATCATTTTTTAATTGTCCTTAAATTACGTAACGCATATTTAGAAGAAATTTTAAAACCCCTATATCTATCTCTCTCGCTCTCTCTTGTAACGATTCTTAACACTACTCTGAACCCCCGTTCGATAATTACGTAACGCTAGCATCAACCCAACCAAATAATTTTAAAAACCACGTAAACTTTGAAATTTTATGACGTAGACGAATATAAACTTCTCGAATACCGCGAGATTTGAAATATTATTTTATGAAATAACAGCAATAATATAACGTAGAAAAATACTTAATTTGTTAAATAATATTCATACCTACTATCGTTTTAAATAAATTTACAATTTAAAACTTAAATGTTTTTTTTCCTACGAAAAAAAATGAGTAAATTATGTAACGCTAAGGTTAATACCCAGGTATTAACTAGGTATTAACCTTTATATTAAAACAAAGGGAAGGTTCCCCTTGTAACACTGTGTAATGTTATCAAAGACCCTCTCCTTTCCCTTCAAGCATTATATAATTTAAGGGCGACCTCTAAACAGATATTAAACATTGCAAGTACACATTTTTACCTATTAATTTACACTGTGGAATACAACGTAAACTGATGAGCGGTCAGATGCACGAAGCGCAGTACGTCCTTATTTTACGGACGAAATGCTTTTTTTTTGTCAGAGTTCGGTGGACAAAACGCATTATAAAAGTTCAAGTAAACTTTGCAAGGTATTTTAAAGGGGTTGTAATGCGTTTAGATTGTAGAGTTGTCAGTAAAAGAGACGCAGATTTATACAAGCTACGCGACGCCATCACTAACTAAAAATTCCAAATTTTGGACAAAACGCATTTTGAAAGTCTGCTCTTCACACATCCAGATCGTTTAATGAGTAGCACAAGAAATATTTTTAAAAAATCTCGTCCCCAATCTCTAATCAGAAATATTTTGAAAAAGATCTAACCCTTAGACCTTATCTATAAACCCAAAAAATATTTGGAAAACAATCGAAGACACAAGTGGATAAAAGTGTTATGTTACATTTTTTCAAAAAAGGTTTTTTTTGACTAATATACTTTAAATGTGCTGTATTCTTCTGTTGTGGTAGTTCTGAATGTTGATTTTGATAAATAACTGAGATTTCTAGAAGATAAAAGTGTCATATGCCATGCTAGAACATTTAATTGAAAAATTTTAAATGCGTTTTTTTGCTAAATAATCTTTTTGTTACTGTTACATGACACCTTCATTCACTTGTGTCTTCAATCTAATCCTTTATTTACTTATAATCTTAAAAATATCTTTAAAAATGTAATCCCAAAACATTTACAAAGAATCTAATTTTGACTTCTATATCCTCTATCCCAAAAATATTTTTAAAAAATGTATTCGTTTATCTGTAATCCCAAAAACTATTTTTAAAAATCCAATCTTGATCCCTATAAATATTTTAAAAATCTAATCCTTTAGCTGTAATCCCAAAAATATCTTTAAAAACTCAATCCCTAATTCCAAAGTATATTTAAAAAACATTTAATTCTTTATCTCCAATCCTAAAAAATGCTTTTAAAAATTCAATCCCTAATCCCAAAAAATCTGATCCCTAATCCTAAAATAGTATAATTAAGTATTATTAGTTTCATAAAGACACGTGTTTAGCGCATGCGTCTAATTGTTTAAAAACGACCCTAGCAGGGAGTTTTCTAGAGGTCAAGTGCCCTAAAAGTCTTATGAAACAAATACTTTATACTATTTTTTTATATTTGCATTATTTTTGAATAATTTTAAAAACAATTCCTTAGTTTTAAATAAAATATGTTAAGTACTTCGACAGCTTTGGCAGCAATAACATTTCAAAATTTACATTTTGTTTTTAAAATCTACATCGTAAATAAGTTTGACATTTTAAGAAGAGCTGTTCAAGAGTGATATCAACTTTATAAAATAAAATGTTACTGTTTCCGGTATTCCAATCCAATAAATCTGTATGGACATGCAAATAAAAAAAATTGTTTTTAAAAATTCAATTGAGAACCTTAAAAGACATCTTTAAAAAATCTACCCATTTATCTCTAATCTCTAATCAAAATATATTTTTAAGAAATCTAATCCTTTACCAGTAATCTCAAAAATAGCTTTTCATGCATTTAATCTCTAATCCCCAAAAATTTTTTTAGAGAATCTGAACTCTAATCTCAGATTTTTTTTTAAATCTCTAGTCTCAAAAAATATTTTGAAAAAGCCTAATCTTTTATTTCAAAAAATATTTTTAAAAATTCAATCCCTAAGCACAAAGGATATTTGTAAAGCAATCTAATCCTTTATTTATAATTCCAAAAAATGTTTAAATACAAATCTATTCCTTATTATCTAATCTTTTTTATCTCTAACTTAAAAAATGTTCGAAATTCAATCCCTATGTCAAAAAATTTTAGAAAATCTAAACTTTATTCCCAAAAAATATTTTTAAGAGTCCTCGCAATTTCACCAAATATTTTGAAAAATCTAATCTTTTACCTGTTTCAAAAGATATTTTTAAAAATTCAATCTCTAATCACACTAGTATTTTGGAAAAATCTAATCTTTCTTGTCTCTAATTAAAGAAATTGTTTGAATTTCAATCGCTAATCCCAAAATTTTTTTAAAAAATAATCTAATTCTTTATCTCTCATCCCAAAAATATTTTTAAAACATTCAATCCCTAACCTCAAATAATATTTTTAAAAAATCTGAACTCTAATCCCACAAAATATCTTTGAAAATCCAATCCGTGATCCCAAAAGTATTTTGAAAGAATCTAATCTTTTATCTCTAATTTAAAAAAATGTTTGAAATTCAATCCTTAATCCCAAAAAATATTAATAAAAGCATATTAAGTTCAATGCCTACTGAACTTGGATTTTTTAAATTGCTTAGGTATAAATTAAGATTAGTGAACAGTTATTTAAAAACAAAATTTATTTAAAATATCAATGCAAAACAAACAATACTATACTATTATTTTAATATACATATATTTAGTTGGTCTAACAAACATTTCAACCCACATCAATTAATTGTGTATATGTAGCACAGACAAGCCAGATATTTGCATTTATATTGCACATAGTTTAATAATAGTCACACTAGAGGCAGATAGTGCAAGGACAACTTGCCTACTTGTGCGTGTATTGTTTTAAATTGTAAATAACAATAAAATTTGTAATTAATATTGTATGTTTAAAACTTTGCCAGACCAATTCTATACCGTGCTTCAAATACATAGCAATAGATAATTACAACTGACGTGAGCAACTTATTACGAACTAATAGACCTGGCAGAGCATCTCTGCCGTTTATTTCCCTCGCTTCAGCCACAATTGTGCATTGTTATGTATGTTGTTCCAAGTTCAAGCAAGGTATACTGTACTTCAATTAACAAATCATCAGCTGAGAGTTATAGATTATATTACTCTCTTGATACAACTGACAATAAAAACTATAAATTTCAACTGTTGATGTTACAATTATTTCAGTTAAAATTAAAAAATAATTCAAACAAATACACCTATTTATAAAAATCTCTAATAATTGAATAACAACAACAATTTCTCTTATGTTTCTGATACAATTCAAAATTTGTTACACTTAAACCATAAATACAAGGAATGAGTCATTTTCATAATCACACCTGAATAAACAACTACGACCCATGGTGAGATAAGATAAGGGTGTAAATTTCAAGTTGCTAAGAATTCAGTGAGGTACGCTAGAACCAACAGATTTTCATTGCTGATTTTACATTTATTTTTAATTAAAAAGGGGTTTGTTCCGCTACTGCATCTTTCTAGCTTATTTATTGTTTATGTTATCATTTAGATTAGAGCATGGCCTTCGTGTAATTCTATATGGTTTTTACATTTTCGCCCACGTGTTTGTGATGACTCATTTCTTGTAGTTTTGGTTGAACTATAGTCACTATACAGGATATTTTTTAAAAACTGTTTTTTTATAAAACTACATTAATAAAAAAAATACATTTGGCATTTATAATTTGTGGATATGTATGTATTCCTGAGTACGTTATTACGTCAAGGTCACTTACATTTTATATGATTTTATTACTTAATCTTGAGATTGTAAAAAGTTAAGTGATCATAATCTGATTTTTGTACATAAAGATAATCGCAAATAATAAAATTGAATCTTAACATAATTTCATTACTTTTAAAAATATAAAATTAACATAATATATATAACTCTTATTTACATAATAAAGATAAAATAAATTCTTAACAATTAATTTTAACAAAAACTAAATTAGTTAAACTTGTAAAATAAAAATATAAATATCTTTAACATGATTAAATGGTAGAATAAGAAACTTTAACCATTAGGACGGATAGGAATTCATAGGTACATGAGTTATCACGTATTTGTACCAAACATTTAGCGGCTATAATTATTTAAAACTTATGAGATTAAAATCGGAATTGCCAATTAATATTTTAATTTGATTCGTCATTTCAATAGCCTATTTAACCAATTTTTTTTACTTGCTAAAACTGAATAATTATGATTTTGTTCAACATCTTGAAAATGTGATACATGGTCGAAAAGAGACTAACAGATTTACTTGAATAAAACAAAAGGCACGTTCAATAAATCGGATGTTCTAGAAAAGCATCTAGTTAGCCATGAAAGAGCTTCACCATCTTTAGTATTATAGTCTGTCCACCATTATAGGACATTCAAGCGACCAATGAAACTGTGTTTTATGATCTAAGAAACCTAAAAAAGTTTGATGGCTATATTTTTTAGAGATTAATTAAAAATATGTTGTAGGTTATATTTTTTAGTTCCATGAACACATGTTTTTTGATAATTGTTATTAAAAGTTTTATTTATTAAAACTTTGGCCTGCTTAAATTTTATAATAATAGCCAGACTATACTCTCAACAACTTCAAAACTCTTACATATCAACACTTGTAATTACACTTAGCAAGAGTTATTTGTTAATATTTATTATTAATTTGTAAAACTGTATAAAGTTTTAGGTCCATCATCGTCAATTTTTATTTAATCTAACTAGAATTAATTGCCAACGACACGCTTCTTAAAACAATTATATCCGTGCAGAACAATTAAGGTCTAGTTTAAATTAACTGGAATTGTTGAAATTGGAAAAGTAAAATTTAAAAAATATATACCTGTGGGACAAATTAAATTGCACCCCTATTTTAATGTTCATACACTTTCTATTAATCAATTTTCTTTATTTTTAATTATTTTCTCAAAATATTTTTTTTTCAAACATTTTGTGCAAAATTAAGTATTGCTCATAAGCTCTAAAAATTGGGTTCTTGACTTATTGATTTAAATAATTTACATATGAATTAAGATAATCCATACAACTAAATTAATTAGTTTATAAAACTGCCAATCACGTGCCCCAATCTACATTCTGACTATTATGACTCAATTTTAAATGTAAGTGTATTGAGAAATGTTTGGTGTTGTTCAAAACTTATGGACACTAATTAAGAAATGAGAAGATTATAGCCATTCAAAAAAGGGTGCAATTTAATTTGGCCCACAGTGTATAACAACATCCAAGAATCTAGCTGTGTAATAAAGGGATTCACTTAGAAATGATTTACTAGAGGATTCCAAGCATCATCACCAGCTCAGAAAATCCAGAACATTGATTTTTAGTGCACAACCGGCTACGAGTTAAAATAGCTGCTAAAACTGAAAATCTATTTAGAATTTCGGAATGTTGAGAGCGAGTTATAATTATATGGACCCCTTTTTCCAACTTTTGTAACATCTAGTAAATTCCTAATTAATTATTGCACAGGAATATTTAAGGTTTTAAAAAGATTTTAGTAGATGTTGCAAAAACTGAAACTGTCACATCCTGCTGGAACCATATGTCAGGATGTATGTATAACAATTGGATTAACTCGTTTCTTAAAAAAATGTAAAAATTAATTTAAATAGACATTAAATAAATTAAAATGAAATGGCAAATTATTATTTTTTATTTCTAATCTAATAATTAATAAATTATGTAACCAGTCGAGCAGATTTAGTAATTTTTTGTAAACATACGTAGATTCGAATTACAAAAAGAAATATATATATTCCTTTTCAAAATTCCAAGGTTATCTCCCATCCCTTCCCCCCAGAAGGAGTAAAAATTTAAAAGCTACATTATAATGTGCCCCTTCCTACCAATTACCTATCCTGAATTGTATTCAGATAGTACAAGTCATTTTTGAAATATCGCCGTGTAACACTTTAAAATCCTCACCTGTATATTTAAAACACAAGGCAGATTTTTATTCCATTTCGTTTCAGAGTTCTGGGCCAATTTACGCGATTCTTACATTATATTGAAACTATCGCTGTGTAGATTAATAAACACTACTTGATTTTTATATATTTTTTAATTTTTATTGGCTATTTCTAGCAGTTGTAATTTTATATTTCAGTGGATATAATATTCAAAAAAATATGTAAAAATCTACAAAATAGGAAAAATAGTTATTTCTGTATTAAGGCACTAAAGTTCAACGAAGTTTTTATCACGAATGTGGATATAATTTAACATGTTAATAAAATTACCACATGAATGATAAGATAAGATTAATTCTTTTCTGAAATTGTGAAGTTATAGAAAATTTAAAACAACAATATTTAATTTTTAATTATATTCAAATTGTTCTGATGTAAGACAAACCTTTGTATGCCGCCACAGTTCTCCTTTACGAGTTCTACAAGACCAATTTGATAATTCTTTTTTATAAGCTTTGACTTTATATTTTCTTTAGTCTTCAGATTTTTAAAATGAAAATGTCGCAGCCAACGAAAATTGAGCACCGCGCGGTCATTAAATTTTTAACAAAAGAAGGGCATACGCCTAATCAAATCAAACAACGTTTAGACGGCGTTTATGGTGCTTTATCTCCTTCATATTTAACTGTAAAAAAGTGGTCAAAATTTTTCCGTTTGGGACAAGAATCTCTTGAAGATGATGAGCGCACCGATCGGCGAATTGAAGCGTTACCGTTTCAAAAAGTTGCAATCATTGAAGAAATGGTATTAGAAGATCGTCATTTGAAAGTTGAGGAGTTAGCAGTGAGGTCTCTGAAATTTCGGAAACTAGTGTTCGTCGAATTTTTCATGACCATTTGGGTATGAATAAGATTAGTTCAAGATGGTTACCGCGTCTTCTTTCTGCTGTTCAACGTCAACGTCGAGTCGAATGTGCGCGCTCGTTTTAAACTTGTGTGGAGACGACCCAAAGCCGATTTTGGTCCATTATCACTGGAGATGAAACAATGGTTCTGTATTATGACCCTCTATCCAAAAGGGAATCGATGGAATGGCGGAGACCCGATGCACGTCGCCCTAAAAAGGTGAGAGTCGTTCAATCGACAAAGAAAGTTATAGCAACAATATTCTGGGATTGTGGCGGCATTTTACTGATTGATTTTAAAGATCGCAAAACAACTGTTAACAGTACATATTATGCGTCTTCATTGCATATATTGAGAAACAATATTCGTGAAAAACGTCGAGGAAAATTGACAAGAGGTCTATTACACGACAATGCACCCGTTCATACTGCCGCAATTTCACAAGCTGCCATTCGCGAATGCGGCTTTGAAGCATCGGAACATTCACCGTACAGTCCGGATATGGCGTCTAGTGACTATTATTTATTTTCCAATTTAAAGAAAGACCTTAGGGGACGTCGTTTTAAGGACGAGAATGAGTTGCAAGCAGCTGTAATTGAACATTTTGAAGGAAGAACTGCAGATTATTTTTACAAGGGCATTGAATTATTAATTCCACGTTGTAATAAGTGTATTGACATTAGGGGAGATTATATTGAAAAATAAAAATTGTTATATTTTACCAAGTTTATTTTTTCTGTCAGGCCGAGAATTTATGGCGCTTACCTCGCATATAAATTTAATTTGAAAATTATTTATATGCCTACCTTGTATACAGTTATAATGTCAATAAACAAATCAGAAGATTTATTTTTTTATATATTGTATTATTATGTTATTGTTGTTATTGAATATGTTATAATTCAGCGCCACTCATATTAATCATAGCCTGCTTCATTCATGTCATGAATGGCCATAATATTGTAGCGATTTTTGCGATATCTAACGCACCAGGGGAAATTGAGCCATAAAAAGTAGTCGGTTTTAATTTTTTATTCTTTAAAAGATCCAGATTTGCAAAAGATTACCAGAACGAATTCAGCTTACAACAGGGAATTTTAATGCGAGGCCATAGAGTCGTAGGCCAAAAAGTTAAATGCTTTATGTAATTATTCCTTTTTATAAATACATATTATATTGGAAAAAATGACCCAAAATGAATACAATGCAGCAAATGCTTTTACTTCTATTAATAAAGGATGAAAGATACGATATTTAATTAGTAAAAAAAATTTAGCTATGTAATAAAAGCATTTCTACATTTTATTCATATGGTATATTATCGCAAGCATTTCTCTAAAGTAGGCGGAACCACGCTTAATATTTACAGTATTTAGCAAATGTAGTAGCCTCTTTTGACACTAATAATAACTAAAAATCCAAAAAAAATTGATTTCCAATTATTCGTCTCCTGGTCTTATTAATTCATATATTAAAATGAAACAAAAAGCAAAGTAAAATATGATTAATAAGCTACTCAGGCACTTTTTTAAACATCAATCAATTTTTCTTGTAAACTTTTTTCCACAAAAAAACACTTTTTTCTTAAATTCAAAAAGGTATTTACATAGAATGGACTTTCCTCTTTATTTTGGTTCAAGTAGGGTGTGAAAATTTAAAAAAATAACTGAATGAGAAGTATAGAGCAAAAAGCATTTTAGCTATCATAAATTCCTATGTACTGTAGACCCTTAAATAAAATGTTTTTTATTAAAAAATCGTTAAATTGATTTAAATGGAGATTTTAATTTAAAAAAAAAGCTGATTTAAATCAATTAATTTAAATCAGGCCAATCCTACTATTAGTAATTCTACAATTACATAGATCTCGGGTCAACCATTCCACCCCACCCCCAGCTATGCCATTCAAATACAAATGCAGTTAACTTATATGATTATATTTTTCACTTTTGTTCTTTGAGTAATTTAAAATAAATTTTAATAAAGTTAGAAGAAGTGTCTTAATCCTAAACCGATATTTCAAATAGATTTTCAGTTCCTCGTAAGTGCGAGTCATAACATAATCTTCATAAGATCTTTCCAAACATATCTACCTTACCTAAGATACTTTTTGCAAAAAATTACTTAAAATTTTAAATTTAATTACCATCATTTATATAATCACAGCAGCTGTCAATTAATCAATTTTTTGCAATTCCCTAAATTTAACAATCATTTAAATAAAATCTTATCTATCAACTTTTTTTTTGTAAATGTTTCCAATTAGATGAAGAATGATGCTTCTTCACATGCTCGATTAGTTGCGAAAATCTCCCGAAAGATTTTTTGCAAAAATCGCACGGGTGAGGTTTATCAACAGAATGTGTTATCATATGCCTCGTTAAAACATCCGACCTGCCAAATTCCTTTTTACATATATCACACTTAAATGATCTCTCTTTTGTGTGTATAATCATGTGCTTTGTGAGATTGTGAGCTTGTTGAAAACGATTTTTGCAAATTTTACAAATGTAAGGCTTTTCACCAGTGTGAACACGGACGTGCCTTTCTAAATCACACAGTTTACGAAACTCCCTTGGACACGTGGTGCATTTAAACACTTTTGGTTTGAGATAATCAGATTTACGTAATAAATGTTCAGATTCGTGTTCTATAAAGCTTGAATACAAATCGAAACCCATTTTACAGATTTTACAAGTGTATGGCAATTTTCCTGCGTGTTGTCTTAAATGGGCTGTTAGTAATTCTAGAGCTTCGAATGTTTCATTGCATTGCACACAGCAATATGGTTTATCACCAGAATGGCATCTTTTATGCTTCGAAAGTAAATCAAAGTTTTTAAATGTTTTAGAACATATTTTACAATAGAGAATTTTAGAGCGTGGGTGGTATTCTTTACGATGTTCGTAATATTTCAATAAAGATGGAAAAGTTAAGTTACATTTTGTGCATTTACGTAATTTTTCATTATTATTTTTATCTTGTTGCCTATTTTGATACACATGATTGCTATTGTCTAAACTATTCTCATTATTTATTCGTTTCAAACCTAAGGCTTCTAAAATTTCATAGCACCTACTTCCACGACGTGTATTGTTGTGATTATTTCCACAGTGTAAGTTATCATCACCGTCTTGTAAACATAGAGATGACTTTCTTTTGTTTTTATTTTTGTTTGTTGTTTTGTTGGAAGTTCTTGCTCGTTTCTTCGAATATTTGGCCATAATCATCGTTAATAAATTTATAAAATGTAAAATTATTCTAGTTTTAATACATCGCAACCTAAAATAAAAAGTATTTAAATACTAAAATATAAGAAAAAGCAGATATCTTCAATATATTACCACTTTTAAACTGTCATTAAAAACAAAAACGCAGCGCAATATAAATTTTACATTTCGAAATTTCTAAAAAAAAAGTATAAAATCTGGCACTTGTTGAGTTTTTGTTTATTTTGACATTTGTTTTTCAAGTCTAGCCAACTTAATAAAAAAGATAAAGATAAACAAGGTTCCCACCAACAGGTTTTGATTGCAGATCATATATTTGGGTTGCAGATATGCCAGTAGTCTGTGGTGGCTAGGTTAAAGGTTTTAACAAAATTATTTAATAAAAGAAAAACGAATAGACACTGGTGACATTTCTGAAATGACACAGGAACAACATTTTATTCTTATTTAATTTTTACTGCAATGGATTTATAATAGTAAACTTCGGTATAATGAGAAAAAAAATTACAATATACTAATTTTAAGAATTTCACACAATATTATTTTAAACGAGGCATCCTTCTTTGTATTTGTTATTATAATACAAAATATGTTATGAAAACAATACCAGGTGTTGCGGAGGCTAGATGTATGACTATCTAGACAGGAAAATTGCAAAATAGTGAGGAAAATTTATTTTTCCTCTCTACATAGGAAAAATTGCACTTGCATAAGTTCTCGGCAGTTAATTTTCGAGAAGCATATTTTTGCAATTACATTCATAATGCAATTCATTGTATATTTGTAAAATTAAGTTTGTTTTTAAAGTTGAAGATTAGAAAATTTACAGTGTGGAGACAATCGTTTTGGAACATATCGTCAAAAAAATGCTGTGTCTAACACTCACTGACGCTCGAGAGGTAAACTTTGAGTTCGAGTGAAAAGAACCACTTTCCTCTTTAGTTAGACAAATAACTATTGTTTCTTTCTAATTAATAGTGACGGAATGGAAAACGTGCAAGCGAATGTCGTTGATAAAACTATGGGGGCAGGGTGTTCCACAACCGGACAAAAGATTTAGTTTGTTCTTCATAGATGTCATATTTATTGAAATAGAAGTAAACTTCTTTTTGCACGTCCTATATATAAGGCTCTACTTTAGTTCCCCAAAAGAGGGAGTAAAGTGTTTCCATGACAACAACGATAAGTAAACAACAAAAAAAGTAATCGCGGTACAGTTGGTTTCAAAAAAATCGAATACACTTTATAAATCAGTAGTCCATGATTATGAAAATTTTTTACAATGTAAAATGATCTTTATTTATTTAGGTTATGTTTTGTGACATAAGTTGACAACTAACTTTGACATTTTATTTGTCATTGTGACAACATGATTTATACCACTTAAAAAGGCTGTACTCGATTATTTTGAAACCAACTGTACATGTTAGGATTTATTATCCTGATACTATGTGATTTTGGCGTTTGCAGAGTTCAATTGTCAGAATGACATGTAACGAAATTTTCGGAAAAATTTTTCAAAATTTTGAATTTTTGCGATTAAGTCCTTTAGGACGTGCAAAAAATAGCGTATATACCACTGTACTAAAGTGCCTTTTAATCCCTCATGTGTTTTAGTCCCTGGGATATAATATACTAATTTTGCTTTTCAGACAAATAATAAAACAAAAGATTCTTAACAAAATAGAATACGTAAATAAAGATGTTTTATCATACTTTTGCATAAATTTTACTTCGTCTTCTTCTGTTACTTTTTTACGAAAGACTTCAACTACGTAATAAATACGTATATCTTTTTGTCTTCAAGTAAAATCAAACGAAATCCCCTACTTCAGGTTCAAAGGCCATTAGTATCGCTACCTCGTTTTATTCATCTCTGTTGGTCTTTATCTAGCACGGCCTTCTTTCTTTCCTTCTCTTTTTGTGTTTTTAAAGCGATCTTTTCGAGAGTGTCAGTTACGATAATACTTTTGCTTTTTCCCTTTTGTCTTGCGTTTTTTTGATTTTACGATAGCCCTTGAATTCTTGTGGACTAAGAAACAACTTCTCTTAGCCTTGATTAATTATGGAAGTCTTGTAAGAGAGTTATAGTGATTGTAATCTGCCACTATTAACAGTTGCAATTTGTTAGAAGTGTGGAGTGGTAGGGTTAAAATGACGATACTATTGTCTTTGGCAAGATTTAAACCTTTTATCGTTAGATTTAATGAAGTGCGGCATACTACTTGGAAATGATTCACCAGTCATCTGCTAGAATCTGAAACTATAATCCTAATGTTCCAGCTGGTGCTTCTGAATTCATTGGAGGATTAAGTTTTTTCTTGGAAAGCATTGGCGGTACCTATAGTTTTTTCAGATGCTGGTATAAAACACAACACGTCGTTACCAAGAGGCTTTGTTCGGCGCCAATAAACTGCTAGACAAATTAAATGAGACTTAAATGAGATATAAGTAGTTAGAAAATCCGCTGCGCTCACAGGTGATTGTTGGGTTGCCTAAATATGTAAGGATCGAACTTGGAAACATTTCTGATAAAATTTTTTCAAATTCCGCGGTTTTATTTAAATTATGAACAAAATGCATTAGTCATATAAACTCAAATCCTTGCAAGGGTGTTTCACCAGATTTATACATCAAAATAGAGAGGCATCTCTCAAACTTAAACACCTTCCTTTCTATTCTGGTCGTATCGCATTTTATATCTTTCGGGCAAGATTCATGAAAGTTCAGATGTTCGTAGGCTCGGACCAGGCTCAGAGAGCTGAGGTAGATGACCAATTTGAGATCATGTTTTGGTTGTTTTTCAATTTTATTCATTTTAATTCAAGAATTTTAACCGTAACCGCACACTAATTTTACTATGCCCGGGCATAAGTCTTTCCACATTATGGTTTATTTTTAATTTATCTTTTTTCTCTGTAAATTACTTTGTATTAACTCTTTTCTATTATTTTATATTGGTAACTTCTATACCACAACCCACTACAGTTTACTAATATTACTCTAGATTTCTTTTCTCTTTTTGTTTCAGGTGTACCAGGAGAAGCCGAGTGGCACCCGAGCCACGGGAGAGGGGTGCATTTTTTGTGCGTCGCCATCAGGCAGCGCCGTATGGGCGCTCCTCTCTCATGTATTATACCAGCTACTTCTAAGGACCAACAGCATCTCGGGAAGAGGACAACAACGCCGACCGTGCCTCTGCCACTCTATATCAGTCAGCTACTGGTCTGGCCATTTTGCCTTCGCCAAAAATATTAATCCAACCAACACGGTAAATTACGGAGTGCAGCGAAATCGACCAATATCAAACCTTTTCGAGAAGGCTGAAAAGGCCTATAACGGCCAGCACCCTACTTAGCAAGGCGCAAAAATAATGATAAACTGCTACGTCATGAAACAATGTGATATTGCACGAGTTGTACTTATTTTCATAATAGCCCGAGAGCTGCCCAGCCAGCACACTGAGGTTATAATGACGTTATTTTTAAGTCAATATTGGTCGACGACGTCATATTACTAACAAATGATGTCCATAAGACGTCATATAATGGGACGTAAGTAGACGTCTTCAAAACGACGTCTTTTGGACGTACAATACAATACGTACAAGTTTCATTAAAAAGATATTAATTTAACAAGGCCCAAGGAGTACTGGTCATATTAAGCAGGTGGTCACAATATAGAGATGTTTTGACTGTAGTATATAATAAATGTTATTTCCAATATTAACTATTTATTTATAATTCCTGTCTTAGTCCTCGTATAGGACATTTTAATGACGTCTTTGGGCAGTGACATAATGATGTCTTTTTACGACAATTTGACGTCGTTACTGCCGAAAAAACGACGACATTATGACGTCAGTGTGCTGGCTGGATGGCGACCAAAAAGTGTAAGAATTTTGTAAAGGCTAATATTTTAATATTCGCCTTTCTATCAAAATGAAGTCTGATGATGAATGATTGTTTTTTTGAGAAACTATATTCAATAAATTAACATTGTATCAAATTTCAACTTTGATCAAATCACTTTTTTACATTGACCTCATTTTCACGACATGACTACCGCGCTGTCATTAAGTTTTTAGCAAAAGAATAGCACACACTTAATCAAATCAAACAACGTTTAGACAGCCTTTATGGTGATTTATCTCCTTCATATTCCACTAACAAGAGTGATCAATACGTTTCCGTTTGGGGCAAGAATCTCTTAAAGATGATGGTCAGCCAATTGAAGCGGTAACGCCTCAAAAAGTTGCAATCATTGAGGTATTAGATTATTAGAAGAACGCCGTTTGAAAGTTAAGGAGTTAGCAGTAATGTCTGACATTTCGAAAACAAGTGTTCGCCGAATCCTTCATGGCCATTTTGGTATGAATAAAATTAATGCAAAATGAGTACATTGTCACTGGAGATGAAACAATGGTTCTGTATTATGATCCTCTATCCAAAAGGGAATCGATGGAATGGAGGTGACCCGATGAACCTGGTCCCAAAAAAGCGAATGTCGTTCAATCGACAAAGAAAGTTATGGCAACAGTATTCTGGGATTGTGACAGCATTTTACTGATTGATTTTAAAGAACGCAATACAACTGTTAACAGTACATATTGTGCGTCTTTATCGCATAAATTGAGAAACAATATTCGTGAAAAACGTCGAGGAAAATTGACAAGAAATGTTCGATTATTACACGACAATGCACCCGTTCATACTGCCGCAATTTCACAAGCTGCCATTCGCGAATGCGGCTTTGAAGCATTGGATCATCCACAGTACTGTCGGGATATGGCTCCTAGTGACTATTATTTATTTTTCAGTTTATAGAAAGATCTTAGGGGACATCGTTTTAAGAACGAGAACGAGTTGCAAGCAGCTGTAATTGAACATTTTGAAGGAAAAACTTCAGATTATTTTTACACGGGCATTGAATTATTACCCTAGTAGCACACATATATTATATAAATATTCATTTCCAAATATTTAAAATATATCTCTTTCAACATCCGCTTAAATATTTAGCTTATATATTACTTAAAATATTTCTTCAATATTATTTTAATAATATTTATTTAACATTCTAGTTAGGATATCTTATGAATGTTATATCCACAGTAGCACAAATATATTATATAAATATTCATTTTCAAATATTTAAAATATATCTTTTTCAACATCCACCTAAATATGTATCTAATATCTTATTTAAAATATTTCTTCAATATTATTTTAATAATATTTATTTAACATTCTATAGTATGAGTAAAAAGTAACTCCATCAAAGGTGCCGTTGGGATTTTGAAGCCATGTGTATTATAACACCTGAAAATTATACAAAATAATCAGAGTCCTTTGACAGTAACAGTTGTTATTAATTTGATATAATTTTCTGGTGTTATAATACGGCGAGTATTGATACAACGCACACTTATGTTATGCGATGTACATTCAGCCAATAAGGGCCGACCGTCGAACCACGCCTTGCGCTATTTAAACCACAGAGTTCTTAAGAGTAAAGTATACGAAACACCTTTTCAAGACATGGAGGCCATGAAAGAGAAGATACGTGCAGTTTGTAGGGAAATAACACGTGAAACTTTAAACAGGGTTCCTTTATCCTTTATGAGACGCAATAGAATCTGTTTGGAACATGATGGACAACACTTTGAACATTTGCTTGGTTGAGTTGGTTAGTTTTAAATTAATTCTTATTTAAGCTTCTACTCAAGTGGATATGTAGCAAATTTTTCTAAATAAAATTTTGATTTTCATTTTCTACTTGATGCAATTCAGTTCTTAAACGGTCCTCGAAACAAATATCTACTATATTCTATTATCAGTGATAAATTTCCTAATGACTTTGACATTTGTAAAGGATGTCCAAATTAAACACAAGTTAAAAATTATTAACATTATGAATTGTAATCAATTAAATATACTCCTATTATTTATTATTTTCTTTTTTTGAGAGGCTGAAGTATTTCTTAAATAATTTGCAAAAAAGATTAATTTTACCATTACACTGTTTTGATTTAAATCTGCATTTTAATTATGTCCTGCTACATACCTATGAAAAAACCATATATTTAACGAAATAATACGTAATGCAAAATATGTACCTAAACGGTAGTCACTTTTTATGGCGAAATAATAGTCATGTCTTTGGCGGCTATATTTTGAAGTTTTGTACACGCCCCTTTCTTCTCTAATTGGCCAATAAATAGTCCCATAACAAAAGTGTGCGTTGTTTCAATACTCGCTATAATACGCACGAGTTTAAAATTCCAAAGGGGAGTTATTTTTTGTTCATACTACAGTTAAGATAACTTATGAATGTTATATTTCTGATTCATATATTCCTAGAATATTATTTTTATATTTTTGGAATATTATTAGAATGTTTTTAAGAATATTTTTGTACAGGAAATTATGCTCTATAGCAACATGAATTTCAATTTTCTTTTCACCACTCATTTTCTTGTTGATCATTGGTCATTTTAAACTTTTCAAATAAAACCCTATACATGTTGATCTTCTACTAAAAAGAGAATTTTGCTCTCTTTATGAAACCATATTCTCTAACAAGTGTTATGTAAGAAAATTTTTGACAAAAATTGCATTTGAAGTTTATTTAGCATAAGAGTTACACTAAGTAATAAAACACTTTGGTTTGAATTAAAATATGTATATTCTTTTGGAATGGTAAAATGACCGTCAACAAGAAAATGGTTTTACTTCTCTAATTGTAAATGTAGGTAGTATCACAAAAAGGATTATACACCTGACAAAAATATTCACGGCTCATTTTAATTCATGACAATCCAATAAAAAAATAACTACTCATCCATCCTGAAGACTTCAATAATTATATTATAACTGAAATATTAAATTAAATAGCAGTTTATTTGCTGGTATATTAAGGATATAATTCCCACCTCATGGAATAAGACTGGAATAAAAGATATATTGTAGCAAAAAGAATTTATTCACTCAGTAAAAATATATAAATACTCGATAATTATTCAACAGGAAGCTTGTCTTGGGACTTAATTCTTCTTTCTGTAAGAATAAAAAAAAGATTTAGGGTTATACTCGATCTCTCGCAGCAACATATTTTAAGGAAATTTATATAATGAGCAAGGACTTTTAGAATCATCTGTACTTCTAGTCACCATATTAGTGTAAAGTCAAAGATTACAACAAATTGAAGTGTTTTATTATTTTAAGAAAAAATAATTCTTGTTCAGAAAATCTTTATTTGATGTAGTCAAGTCCAATACCATTATGTGGGGCGACCAATAATAGAAAATGTGATTAGCCAATATTAAACATTTTTTAAAATTAATGGAATATTTCCGAAACAGTATGCAAGCATAAAACTCGGAAGATTTTTTACAAGTTACTTCAACCAAGATAATGAAAGTTAAAAATCAAAAGTCTCTTTTATCACTTCTTAACGCCTCTCTATTTCTTTATTTATTTATCACGTCCTTTAATTTAAATTAGTTAGATCTGAAATCGTTTCCTCTTTCCTGGTGGTGTAGACGTCCCATAACTGGTGGACACCTTGAGCTTTCTGTACGTATGGTAAGCTGGTAAATAAGAAAAAAGCACTTACTAGCTGTTGTTTAATCTTCTACAAGCATGTCTTAACCAATCCTTAATACTAAACAACCGAGCACGGCATCATAGCAGCCTATGATGTCGTGCTCGGTTGTTTAGTATTTGGGCTTAGGGTTGCTGCTTCTGTAATATTTAATAATATAATAATAATCGTATCGGTAAAAACAATGAAGATTTAACATACTTTTGATACAGTCAGATACTATTAAGGAGGAAAACATTTTCTTTCCCTCCCAATCATACATATAAGGAGGAACAGAATCTGTGAAGATTCTTTAAAATATTTTTTACAATAGCGTTGATATTGTTCTTATACTTCCAATTCGGACAAGGAATGATAACTGAAAATAATAAGATATGTTATAAGAAAAGCAAGATGTGCACCAAGTACCTGCCATCTTTTTCTGGTCATCCTTTGTACTTGGACGTCTTTCCCATTTACCAATGTCTTCTTCCCTCTTCATAGGTAGTCTTCCTTCAAAATCTTCGTGGAAATTCTGATCATCATCAGGAATTATCTGTGGTCGGATTTGCTCATTCAATATTTGCAAAAACCAACTTCAGCTGATGGAAGTAACTTTCGGTTTTTCTTTTTACTCTAGAAAACAAATTTAAAATTGTAACGTGTGATTATAAACCCTCCACATCTCAGTTGCTGTGAAATTTAAAAGGTATGTGTTTTATTACTGTTTTAGACTTATAATAAATTAATGTACTTTATTTGATGTTCAAAAAATTATTGTTTTTGAGTAATAAGACACATACGTTTTAAATCTCACAACTGAGATGTCGAGAGTTTATAATCACCCGTTAGAAAAAGTATAAATTTAAACATATCTACGTGATTAATCATCATACCTTTGTCAAACTTGCAGCCATCTGTAGCTGGTTGAATAACCATGTTATTTGTAATATTATCACCATTTGATGATAAGCAGCTTTTCAGTGGATATGCAGGCTCTCTTTTATTCGTAGGAGTAGAATAGTCACTTCTTAGGTAAATACTTTATGGTTTAATATTAATATATACCTACATAAAACAGTTTAATGACAAAAAAGACACAAAACTGATGACAAAACGCGTCGCGTCGTTACATCGTTCTTCTGCCTGCCTTCTACGAACATACGCGACGACACACGATCATAAGCAAGATCTACAATTCTTCATGTTTCCAATAGATATCTATTGTAGAACATAATAAAAAATATTTGTTTAATATATGTTTCAAAATATTAAAAATTACACACAAATAACATATTTATTTAATATGTATATCAATATATTTCTAAATATTTCATTTTCAATATTTTATAAATACTTTCCTAATCTTTTAAATATTTAAAACACATATAATATTATTTTTATATTTTTTAAATATTAAAGAAATATGGTGTGCTACTGGGGTAATTCCACGTTGTAATAAGTGTATTGACATTAGGGGAGATTATATTGAAAAATAAAAATGATTATATTTTACCAATTTCTTTAATATTTTTTAAATATTAAAGAAATATGGTGTGCTACTGGGGTAATTCCACGTTGTAATAAGTGTATTGACATTAGGGGAGATTATATTGAAAAATAAAAATGATTATATTTTACCAAGTTTATTTTTTCTATATCAGGCCGATAATTTATGGCGCTTACCTCGTACCTACTTAATTTTTCTGAAAATACTATTGATTTTAAAATCACATATACAAAAAAAAGTTTTAAAAAACCAATTTTACTTCTAAGAAAGTCTTAATTCTACCAAAATTTCAAAGATTTTACTATTAAACTACTATTCTAGAAAAAATCTTCATCGTCTTTACCATTCTGTATATAAATTATTAGAAAGTATAATTAATAGCAGCTGGTTTTACAATACCCTGTATAAATTGAACAAACCTAACCTCAATTTGCAAAAACAACAATGAGGCTTTTTCAAGCTTTATTTAGAAGAAGACACATGCCAAATGGGCATATTTATAGAGGAAAAGATAGATTGGTGAAGCCTGTAACCAAAGAACAACTGGCAAAGCAAAGATTGGATTTTGAAATAGAAGAACGCAACATGTTTTACTTACGACATTCATACCTGACACCAGAACAGTCCCGGGGACATACTAAAGCTCTAGGAAAGCAAGAAGAAAAATTTATTCAGAGAATTATCTGCAAAAAGAAGGATTACTATGACAATGTAACACTGGAATCACGCTTGGGTCACTTACGATACAAAGAACCTTGGGAATAAGCTTTTCGTACTTATATATTAGTAATAATTAAAATACATGGGTTTTAAATTATTTATGCATGTATTTCAAACATACTGGTACAAAATGTATTAATAATAATAGATGTTATAAATAAGTTGAATGTTATTTTTATTGTTTTTTTGCACAAGTATCTTTTGTTGTATCCTGATCTTGTATTTTAGCTGGTTTAGATTTTAAAGGCATTCCAGTTTGCTGAATGGGAATAATACGTTGCTTTTCACCATCATGATTAGTACATGGTGCTGTTATAGTTAGTACTCCATCGGATGACAATTTAGACACAATATTATTTATATCATGACCAGGAGGTAAAAGATATTTACGTATAAAATGTCTTGAAATAAAACCATGTTCGTCTTTCTTTTCCTCGTGTTTACCTTCTACGAAAATCATATTATTTTCAATTATTCTTACAGATATTTCATCCGGTGCAAATTGCTGCACATCCAAATTAACCTCATATTTATCTTTGTCATTTTTAACGATAGAACCTGCATCACCTGTAGCTGCCATAGCAGCCCATGGTCTGTAGTAATTGGATGCATATCTTGGGTTAATATATCTGCTGGATATTGGAAGCGTCAATGGTAATAGTAAATCTTCAGGCTCTAGAGTTAAACCGAAGTGCTGGTCAAGAATACGTGATGGACGCATTGTTTCCCATGTATCATTTAGAAATAATGGTAACAAAGACATTTTTCAGTTTCTTAATTATTTTCAAGATGAATAATAATTTTTGTTGTAAACAATCAGTTTATTACCAGTTTTTGTTTTCTTGAAACGAGGTTACTAGATGTAGATATTTCATTGAGATATGCTAAAGATCAATCTGTGCTCTCATGGAATTCTATTAAAAGTAATTGAGTGATAAAAAGTAGTTACTATGGTACAGACATATGTATGGCCCATTATGTATGGAATATAGTATATATCTCGGTAAATATCGACTTTATAAAAAAATTTGTTATATAAAAGTTGTTTAACATTTTATTTTCCGTAATAAGATAACATTCAATTGTTTTTATTTCAGAAAACAAATGAGTAATGAATAACACTTTAATTTTTTTAAATAGCAATGTACCCTTTCATTAGGCTCATTTGATAGAGATTTTTTTTCTCTTTTCGATGACCTAAATCTTAGTACCAAAGTAAAATGTTTATTAAGTTAATTTCACCAGAGACAAAATTCGTGAAGTGGACCACGTATTTATCAGTGGTTTGATATTATATATTAATATGAATTTTCCTATGTCATTTAGTGATAGTAACCCGATCCTTAATTGATTTAATAAAATTCTTGATTTTCCAAACGTTATTAACAATAACATTTTCGTGTAACAATTTAAGAAACATTTATTTTTCTAAATTACTAAAACATTAAAACCAAAATTATTCGGCAAATCTCTACATTAGGTAATAAAGATTAATATCAAGTAAATATTTTTTATCCAACATGATTTTCTTATAAACAATAAGGGATTTATAATAAACAAATTCAATTATTTATGACTTCTTAATCGAGTTGGAACATTTTCTAATTAATTTATATTCTCTATACATTTATCAAAACATTGCTGAAAAATAATTTTTCCAATCCAAATTTTCTAAGAAATTACAGCAATTTTTGTCAAAATTGTAAGTATGCTACCATCTATTCGGAGCATTTATCAATAAGAATTTACTACATTTGTGTCCAAACAGCTGATGCGCTCTTGTGTTATGCTTATTTTCGCTAAAATTCGCGGACACGACGTGATAAAAATTGCTGTAACTTCCTAGAAAATTTGGATCGGAAAAATTTGTTCTCAGCAATGTTTTGGTAAATGTATAGAGAATATAAATTAGTTAGAAAAATGTTCCAACTCGATTAAGAAGTCATAAATAATTGAATTTGTTTATTATAAATCCCTTATTGTTTATAAGAAAATAAGGTTGGATAAAAAATATTTACTTGATATTAATTTCTATTCCCTTATATAGAGATTTGCCGAATAATTTTGGTTTTAATGTTTTAGTAGCTTAGAAAAATAAATGTTTTTTAAATCATTACACAAAAATGTTATTGTTAATAACTTTTGGAAAATCAAGAATTTTATTAAATCAATTAAGGATCGGGTTACTATCACTAAATGACATAGGAATATTCATATTAATATAGTATAACATCGAACCACTAATAAATACGTGGTCCACTTCACGAATTTTGTCTCACCAATAACATGAATCTAGATATCCGAGATCTCTTTCATTTGTCTTAACAATTGATTGTAGGCTTTTATTGTGACAGAAGTTTGTTTAGTTAATTTAAGTTGTTGGTACATGGAAAAATAAAAATGGTTCATTTAACAGAAACTGAACGTATAGAAATTTTAATTATGGTCAGTTATGGAGATCGCAAACGAAACACAATTAGAAGTATGTGAAATTTTTAATGAGCGTTATCCACATCGAGAACCAATCACCCAGTCAGTAGTTAGCAAAACCTTGAAACGGTTTAGGGAAACTGGCAATGTTAAAGATCTGGTGAAGACTGGTCCGTAGAGGTCTGCGACAAATGAAGATAAAAATCTCGATGTTTTAATAGAAATCGAAGAAAATCCAAACATTTCAACTCGTCAGTTAAGTTTAAACCATGCCGTAAGTAAAGGTTCAATACAGAAAATATTACATTCAGAAAAATTGCATCCGTACAAACCGACTTTATTGCAAGAATTATCCGAAGATGACTACGACCGACGTGTTGAATTTTGTGAATTTATGATGGAGCGAATCAACAACAATCCAAATTTTCTTAATAATATTGTTTTTTCTGACGAGGCTACGTTTTGTTTAAATGGAAATGTAAATAGGCATAATTGTCGATATCGGGCCGCTGAAAATCCCCATTGGATGATCCAAAATCATACCCAAACACCACAAAAACTAAACGTATGGGTGGGAATTTGTGCAGATCACATAATTGGACCTTTCTTTATTCGTGGTACTCTAACTGGTGACAGTTATTTGCAATTATTGCAACAGCAAATATTCCAGCTTGCCAAGCAAATCTTGATGATCTTTGGTTTCAACAAGATGGAGCACTGCCCCACTTTCATTTAGATGTACGCCGATATTTAATTGTGGTATTTCCGGCCCGTTGGATAGGCAGAAGAGGGTCTGGTGGCCTCCCCGATCTCGGGATCTTACACCTTGGGATTTCTTCTTCTGGGGATATTTAAAATCAAAAGTGTATACAAACCAACCCCAGAATCTGGCCGAATTAGAGCAACGAATACAAAATGAAGCTGCAGCAATTTCTCCCAGATCGCTCAGAAATTCTTTTCAAGCTTTTCGTGATAGGTTGGACAACTGCCTTGCAGTTAATGGTGAACATTTTGAACACTTCTTGCCATGAAAACCATTTTATTGCTAATTTCGTTTTGTCTTCAAGCTTTTTAAGAGACGTACATAATTTTCTGTTCATTTGTTTTATTTTGTTTTTTGTTCATTTGTTTTGTTTTGTAGATTATGTAGATGCACATCTGTTTATTTTAGGGTAATAATTCGAGATACTTTACGATCTCGAATATCTAGATTCATGTTATTGGTGAAATTAACTTAATAAACATTTTTTACATTTTTTTCAAAAATTTTCTAATATAAGGTTACTAAGATTTAGGTCATCGAAAAGAGAAAAAAAATCTCTATCAAATGAGTCTAATGAAAGGGTACATTGCTGTTTAAAAAAATTAAAGTGTTATTCATTACTCATTTGTTTTCTGAAATAAAAACAATTGAATGCTATCTTATTATGAAAAATAAAATGTTAAACAACTTTTATATAACAACTTTTTTTATAAAGTCGATATTTACCGAGATATATATACTATATTCCATACATAATGGGCACCCTGTATATTATTACCAGTACAGTAGACATGTTGAGAGTATTCTATAAATGAACTCTATTTACTGACATCTCAAAAATTATAAAATTTAATTTAATATACGAGGGTGGTTTGATAAGTCAGTGACTTTTTGAATAAAAGATATTTATTTCGGCAAATAAGCGTTTTATTTCTCAACATAGTCTCATTTGATACATTTAGTCCAGCGTTTTTCCAATTTTTTTACTTCTTCCAAATAATAGGTTTTCTCAAGACCCTCAAAATAGGCGTTTGTTTCAGTGATGATCTCTTCTTTCGATCCAAATCTCTTACCGCCCAGCCATTTCTTCAGGTTTGGAAACAGGAAATAGTCACAGGGCTAAATCTGGAGAATATGCTGGGTGGGGTAGCAGTTTGTAGCCCAATTTATGGATTTTTGCCATGGTGACTACACACGTGTGCACCCGTGCATTGTCTTGGAACAGCACTTTTTGTTCGCCAAATGCGGTCGTTTCTGCTTCAAATCAATATAGAATCTGTCCAAAAGCTCTCTGAATAATATTCGTCGGTGCTCTTTTACCCTATCAAGGTAATCGATGTGAATGACACCGCGTGCATTCCAAAAAACTGTGGCCATGACCTTGTTGGCCGACAGACCCACCTTGGCCTTCTTTGGTGCACGTTCACCCGTGGAAACCCACTGTCTTGATTGTTCCTTGGTCTCTGGTTTAGTGTGATGGATCCATGTTTCGTCTACGGTAACGAAACGCCGCAAAAACTTGTTCGGATTGCGGCTGAACATGCCAAACACTCCTTTGAAGTGGTCAAACGGTTGCGCTTATGGTCGAGTGTGAACAATCGCGGCACCCATCGCGCGGATAGCTTTTTCATGTCCAAATATTCATGTAAAATGTGATGTACCCGTTCAGTTGAGATGCCTACAGCCTCAACCACCTCACACACTTTCATTCTCGGATCGTCCAATATCATTCCATGGATTTTATCGATGATTTCTGGCGTGACGACCTCTTTTGGGTGTGAACGTTCGGCGTCGCTTGTGCTGGTACGACCACAACGGAACTCAGTAAACCACTTCTTAACCATTGAAATTGATAGTGCAGAGTCCCCATAGTATTTATCAAGCCTTTCCTTGGTTTCGGTGATGGTTTTCTTTACGCAAAGAATAATGCTTAATCAACACACGAAATTCACTTTTTTCCATTTTCGTTAAAATTCACGAGGTTGTTTGCTTTGAATGGCTGTCAAACACAAACTAAATGGCGCAGCCTTCTCAAGATTTTACAGCAGTTTATACATAGATGGCAGTTGACGGGAGCAGTGTTGCATTTAAAGTTACTGCGCGGGGAAATTCAAAAAGTCACTGACTTATCAAACCACCCTTCGTACCCTCTCGTAATATTAATATAATATTAAAATAATATAAAATTAAATTTCACTTGCATATTATTTGTTGTTTATACCTGTGATACAAACTACATAAACATCCCCATAACAACGAGGGCATTATAAAAGCGGGCGTTATAATTCATAACGCCCGCTCGTGGTTTACTTTACAATCTGAGCTGGCATTACGTTCAATAGCAATTTGGAACATTGGGTCAGAAACTATATGTGTGCGTACGAGTATGTTGCAACATAACAAATAACGAGTATTTGCACGTAGCTTCTGGGTGTATGATCCACGACTTCTTTTGTGCTGACAAAAATTTCTTAGCTAAAATTAACTTATTTTTTAAATGACATTAATTCTATTAGGATTTTTTTTGTTTTTATGTTGCTAACAACAACAAAAAACATTTTACTTTAAATTGTCATTTATCTGTTTGACTTTTGAAATTTAGTAAAAGTTGTTATCATCCGACAAACATAAAAATTCCTAATTTTATAAATATATAAACAACGCACTTAGCAATGCCAACGATTGTAAATTAAAACTAGTTTTCTACTTATACTACATATTCTCTTGAAGAATAACATTTTGTATGCACCACGAGCGTTACTAGATAATAAAATGCCTTTTTATTTATACTCCAAAAAAAAACTAAACATTTACATTCTTAAATAAAATAACACATGAGGCGAAATTCAGAGCCTGTTTGAGGCAGGCTCTGCTCTGCCACTTAACCTCAGTAAATGTAAAAAAGAAATAAAAAAACTGAAGTAGACCTAAGTACATGTTCTAATTGTGAAACAGAAAAAATGATTTCAAACGTAATTAATTAAAAAAAAAAGAAAAAAATAGAGTAAGTCCTGCGCAAGCACTGAAATCACTCATTTTGTGATGACATAAGATCAGAAAATAATTTCATTTTTAACGTGGGAATTGTCATAATCTTGTAGTGGTTAGTCATTTGATTTAAGTATTTCGGTAATGTATACGAAAAGGATCTGTTAAACATGCTGGTTCTATGGGGTGGGACGGACAGCAGCCCTCTGAAGCGTAAATTCAAATGATGGATATCTGTACGATATGTAATTTTATTATATAGATATTGAGGACTCTTTTTGATCAGAATTTTATAGTAAAATATAACTGCATGAAAGCCAGACAAATGGACCATGGGATAACCATGAAAGTTAGATATGTTTCCATAGATTAGACGCAGGCAAGCATTCTGTAATCGCTGAATTCTACACGTATCATTTTTGTCTATACACGGTCCATAAACAACGTCGCAATAATTTAATTGTGATAATACCAGAGTGTTACATAGCATCTTTTTAATGTTGGAGTTTAAGAATTCCCGACTTATAATACGAAGATTATAAAAACCTTTTTTAATCACATTGTTGATATGAGACTTAAATTGTAAATTCTTATCTACAATTAAACCTAAACTTTTAACTTCATCATGAATTCCCACTTTTACGCCATCTAGTTCTAGATTAATGTCATTTATCAACTTATCATATACATAAGAACTGCAAATTAAAATTGTTTTAGATTTATCTGGATTTAATTTTAGTAAATGATTGGCTGAGATATCTGACATTAACTGTAGATCCTGATTTATCCTTTCACTAGCCTGTTTGGCATCTGACCACTGAAAAGAGTAATACAGCTGTCTATCATCAGTGTAAAAGTGAGAGTTGATGTGTAAAAGTTGTGTACAAAAATTGGAAGTGTAAATAGCAAATAACAATGGACTTAATATCGAGCCTTGAGGAACTCCAGATTTTAAAGATAAAAATTCCGACGTATTATTTTTATATATTACAGCTTGTTGGCTATCTTTTAAAAAACTTCAAAATTCAATGGCTTCTGCAGAAAGACCTATAAAATGCAAAATAGACAATAATAAATTGTGGTTGACTGTGTCGAATGCTTTAGAGAAATCTAACAGTACAAGAACAGTTGCTAATTTTCTATCGTAAGCCGTAATAATACAGTGAAGCCTCGCTAATTCGGACTAATTAAAACAGGGGCAATCCGAATCATCGCGGTTTTCGGATTACCGTGTCTGTAGAGTTATAATGTTTTATTTGTAAATAAATGCATTTAAAACATTTTGTAACACATTTATTTAAAAAAACTACAAAAATATTTACGCAAAAACTGTTTTAAAAACACAGGAAATAATATTCCGCATTAATATGTCGTTCACCAAAAAAAGGCGGTGATTTTTTACTTGTTTCCTGTTTTTTTGAACTGAATACGTAAGATACCGTGAGATCATTTAAATTTAAAATTAAAGTAGGCGCGAATTTTTTTATACGTTTGGCGATCCTGCCATTGACTCGCTGTGTAAATTAGAGGTTATGCAATTTTATGTTCTAGATTAAACATTTTGGAGCGTCACTTTGACAATTCAAATCAAACTGTGAAGTGAACAGTTAGTGTTGCCAATCTAATTTAAAAATCACAGCCAACTTTAATTATAAATTCAAATGATCTCGTGGTAGATTAAATTTCCGGAATCCCAATTGTTTCAAATTTTCTACCGCCCATTGCAAAGCAACTGTTTCTTAAAGGGCTTCACTGCGTGCGAATCATTGAATAGCTTTTCTCCCGCGATTTTTAACACGCAAATTGTCTTTTTAAAATTAATTATCCAATCTTTACTTGCCCTGACGTCATCGTTTTGCAGCCATCTTTAATAGTCACAGTAGCGTGCAGAGTATACGAATCAGTGGAACCAGAGTGTACGAGCGTGATAGCGCATACGTTGTATAGCGACTGCTTCTACTGTTTCGTATGCACCGCACGCTGCTGGATAATGATGCTTTGACTTTTCGTCCAAAATTTCGGAGGATGTCGGTGACTTATCAAAAACCATGCAGTTAACTTCTCTTCCATATCCGGATATTCCGCAGGTTTTAAGGTTTTTTTAACGTTGTTATATGCTCCTTCAGATTTTGTAACAAATCTGGAAATGTATATTTAAAGTTACAATGCGGTCTTTTTAATAGTTTTTAAACTTACCAGAAAATCTTTCTATGTATGGCGAAGATAGGTACGTAAAGCCATAATTCGTAAAAGAAGTATCAATTCTTTTTTAACTTATAATCCTTTGTAACTAATACGAATTGTGAAGCAATGTATCCACTTCTAAAAAATACGTTACTTTTTATAATAAGAATTTGTCAGACATAAATATAACTAAACATAAATAAAATAAAATCATTTATTTTATCTACAACGGTAGTTTTGTATCAAATTACACATCTGAATACCCATTGCATTCGTTACTATAAACAAAACTTGAGGAACAAAAACAATTAACTCTAAAGTTCGGATTATCAAAACCTTTAAATCCGGATTACAATAAACCCAATGTAAATAAATTGCTGGTCCGGATTATAGTGGTTTTCGGATTAACGTAGATTCGGATCAACGAGACTTCACTGTATCATCTGTGATTTTAGTCAAATTTGGTGGTGCAACTGTGACCACGTCTAAACCCAGACTGTGTGTCGGGGAGAATATTATTCCCTTCTACGAAATTGCGTAACTGATTTTCGATAACTTTTTCTAGAACTTTTGAGATTGGTAAGATTGGTTAAATAGAGATTGGACGTAAGTCTTTAAAATTCTCAGGGTTGTTTATTTTATTCAAGGGAATGATGTACGCTTTCTTCCAGTTGGAAGAAAAAACTGAAGTATACATGTGTTAATTATATGACACACAATTCGGAGAAGACGAGATAAACACACAGGTCCAACATGTACTTTGTAATTCCATCATGACCAGCAGCATTAGTTTTTATAGTATGAATGCATTTTGATATCTCTGCTTCCGATACAGGATGGAAATACAACGTCTGGTTTGCTTTTACGTTGCTGTTATAAAAATTATTTAGGTTATTGTTAGAACGTTGTAGTTTTGGAAGGGAGTTTATAAAAAAATTATTAATTTCATTTACGTTAGATAAATGCGCAGGTAGATCGGAATTTTGATTTGATTTATTGCCTATAATGTTGTTTTTTAAGGTCTTTCCAAACTATATTAATCTAATTCGTTACTTGATTTTTGAGTTGTGCATACTGCTGACGGTTTTCTTCTGTTTTGTTACTTGTATCTTTTATACTTTTATAGATTTTATACGTATAATCCCGGATTTGCATAAGAAACTTGATGTTTTCATTAAGCCAAGGGGCAGGAGGTTTGGAGACTCGAACTTGCTTAAAGATAATAATATACATTGGGCAACTTTCATCCCTCGGGCTGGAACATCGTCGCCCTCCTGGCATTATCATCATGTTCTAACACCCTTACATAAATAACAAACTATAAAAAATATGCAGGGTGTAACTAATATAACCAGAAACCTTGTAATGGCAGGGGGTTAGCTGTGATGATTTAGAACATATTTTCCTTATCAACATGTGGTTGCTTCCTGCTAGTTTTCGTAAAAATCGCATTTTAAATTTTAAGTACGCCCAATGTACTAGCATTACACTAAAAATACTAAGCAAGCAAAACAAAATTTTTAATTTAAAAAAATAGAGAAGTAATTACTAACATATATTTTACTAACTATAAAGACCTACTTTAAATTTTACAAATTATATTCGATATAGGCTTTATGTAGTTTAAAATTCAGGGACTGGAACCCTTTACAAATATGAGGTCCAGTTCCATTTCCGGTTGTTGGAAATTCATAAAGGTTTTAATTTTCTAAACTTTAAGGTTCCGGTTGTAGATTTAGTATTGTAGATTTTTTCAAGATGAGATTTGTTTGGAAATATTCAGAGCTACCAATATAAAATGTGACGTAACACTTTTCTAGTCAATATTCACAGAATATTGGTAAATTGGTAGTGAAAGTGGATCTAGTATCATCATCACCTCAGTAAGAAATGGTTATGGTAGCGCAGTTGGGAGAAAGTCTGGAGAACGTTGAACTATTTTTTTACCAGTAGAACCGAAATGTGGAACCAAAAGGTACCGGTTCCTTCGAGAGTTTAGAACGGTTCGGGTTCTCATCTTAACATTAACACGGATTTTAGTAAGGGTTCCGATTCCGATTTCGGTTTCATAAAAGTAATCGGTGGTAGCTGGTATCTTGATATAGGTTGACTAAAAATGTTATGAACAAAGTGCAACAGTTTCATTAGGGCACCCTGTATTATTTATACCATATATAGCAATAAATGAATTTCTTACTAGTTGAGAAATAGGACATGTAAAAGTGCATTAAATTCTTTAATCTCGGCATATTACAAATTATGCAAATAGCAATACAGTTTGTTACATATGCAGAGCTAGTTCATATGACTCAACAGCCCTTAAGGCCTTTAATCCTTAAGGCTTAAACTATCCACAATTTGTTTCCATTGCTTTCTGTTTCTCACTTTACTATCCCACTCACTTATTTCATATTTATTTAAATCCTCTTGCAGATTATCCCACCAAGTTGTCAGTTTCACTGATTTTTTCAACGCAACCCAACCACCTTAGTCTACTTTGCTTCACTAAAGAACTTAATGGTGTGTCTTTAAAGCAACTCTCTAGTTTTCTGTTAGTACTCCGTCTCCAAAAACAGTTTTTGTTGACATCTCCAAAAATCTTATTTAAAGCTTCTTTCCCATCTTTCTATCATTTTCTTCACCTTCCTTTGTAGTACTCCATGCTTCGCAAGCAAAAATAACTGTAGGCCGTATTTTTGTTTTATAAATCCTCAATTTCATTTTTCTTGAAATATTTTTATTACCAATGGTCTTGTTAAATGTTCCTAAACCTCTTGCACCAATCACTGTTCTTCTTTTAATTTTATTTGCATGACCCACAACACTGGTAAATTCAACCCATAAGTAAATTACATTATTAACCAGTTTGATGTTTATTGTTTGATTTCCTCTCTTTCCTTTTGATCTCAATACTTTGATCTTCTTGTTGTTTACCATTTCCTAAAAACATTTAATGTGATTTGCCTATACAGGGTGTCCCATAGCCCCTGCAACAGACTTTACCAGCGCATTTCTAATGGCATTTGGAACAAAAAAGTTTTACTAAAGTTTTTTGATTAGAGAAAATTCCAATTTTATTATCATTTAAGTGACTGACCTCATAAAATTTTATTTTAACAACGATCATGTTGCAGAATCAGTAATTTAAATATAACAAAGCATAAAACATCTTGTTTGAGAAAATAACAAACACTATTGTATGTGCTAAAAACATTATACCTGTCTTTATTTGAATTTTGCTGAAAACTACGGTTCTAAGAAAAAAACATTATAGGGACTTTTTGTTTGTCTTATCGATGTCTATATACCTGCCATGTTTGATGTCCTTGTTATGAGCCACCCTGTATTTATTTCCATCCCCCACTTCACTTGCTTTTGCTTGTAGTCTTTTCAATATAGGCCCTTTAGTTCTTCCTTTGACCTGTTTAAGTAGTACTGTGTCCTTAAGTAGTAAGTTGTCCTTGGTATCTCACACTGTATTTATTGTTCTTTTGAGAGTCATTTCAACCAGAGATATCAATTCTGTAGAAAATCGTGAATTCTGCATTGATTCAATTATTGGATTTCTTTTTATACTGTCGTATGCTTGCCTGAAGTCTAAGAACAACGTAGGTGTTAGAATATTCTGGAATATGGTTGAATTTTTCATGAATTTATCTTAGTATAAACACATTGTCTACCACAGATCTCCGTTTCCTAAAGCCCATCTGGTATTGTCCTTAGCTTCTTGTAGCTGTTTGTTCATTATGTTTTTGAGTATTTTGTATATGGTATTTAGCAAAGATATTGACCTATAGTTTTCCGGGTTTGTAACATTCCCTTTTTTATTAATTGGTATTATAACTGAGTAGATTTTTTTTATGTTTCGATGTATCTGTAATCAGTGAGAACAGTTTCTTACCTACTAACTCATCTATCTTTTTTATTAATTCGATTGCTATTCCATGAACAATTGCATGGAACCGTTGTTTTATTTTTCATTTTCTCGACCGCTTCTTTGAATTCTTCCCATGTTGAAAGGTTACTTTCTTCAATACATTCTTCTGTGCTGGTTTTGTCCACGGTGATCGGGCCTTCCCTTAGTAGAACTCCTGCTATTTCATTATTTAAATTTCTTCCTTACGCTAGCATTGACACATTCACACTATTATTCACTCTTATCTCATATCTTTCAGTTTACTCAAATACTTATACATGATAAAGCATCCGCAACAACATTATGAGAACTTCTGAGGTAGTGTACCGTAAAACCGTACTTTTCTAGAACCTAAAGTTTGTTAAACGACTAGAGGTGGATTGGTCATACTAAATAAATATATTAGTGGACGATGAACAGAGAATATTTGAAACTTTCTACCATAAATATGGTCTCTCTAAAATGTTTAATACTCC
This sequence comes from Agrypnus murinus, assembly GCA_929113105.1. Classification (NCBI taxonomy): domain Eukaryota; kingdom Metazoa; phylum Arthropoda; class Insecta; order Coleoptera; family Elateridae; genus Agrypnus; species Agrypnus murinus. The sequence goes on from OV816027.1 coordinate 120,587,789, forward strand.
GAACAATTGCCAACAACTCTTTCTCTATTGTACAGAAATCTTTCTTTGCTGGATTTAGAACACGAGAAGCAAACGCAACAGGCTTGTAATTCCCATTACACGAAACCGCTGTTACAGCATATCCACTAGTATCTGCTTTAAGAACAAAAGTATTATTTTCTGAAAAGTTTGGATACTGTAAATACCCTAGATTTCTCTGGATCAAGGGATATAATAATAATAGTAATAAATTTTATTGTTCTTTCGATACATTGATCATGAAACAAGGAGGGTATACAAGTATTGCAAACACAAAAATAAAATATATACTACAATCCATACAATTCCAGAACATTCAACGAGCATTTAACATAAAATTTTTAAGTTTAACAAACCAGAGAACGTAATTATAAATAGCATTTAGCTTATTTATTGATACATCTTTAAATAATAGTATATAGAAATTTTCCTGAATGGCGTTATATAAAAACCTTCATAACCAAAAATCTCTAAGTGGTTTGTAGATCGGACAACGACAGAACAAGTGGTATAGGTCTTCGGGTTCTCCTGAGTTGCAGATAGTGCAAGTTTGTGACGTATCAATATCGAGTCTATTTCCATTTAAATAGAGTTTTAAGATTTTGTCACTACTAAGTCTAATCTGACTCAAAATTCGAACTTTATTTATACTGACTTTAAAATTCAAATAATTTGGGGTAATGCCACTTCTGTAACATACATTTCTGTACCAAGTGTTATACGATGATAATTCAATTGCCTCTAGATCATTATTTAAATTTAATTTGTCATATATGAGCATTATAACTTCCAGATTCTGTTCAATGAATAAAAACCCTTTATTCCATAGCATATCATATAATTTATTTTTAATAAGCAGAGTCTTTAATTGTGTTGCCCAATTATATCGTTCGTTTGTGAGGTTACTCGCATCTAGAGCTTTTAATTTTTCAAAACAGATTTTTGGCAGTCTGTGTGATGGCATTCTTAAGATCTTACACCACCAATTAATTGCTTTCATGAAAACTTGTCTCTCTAATTTACGCACACTAGCTTCAACTCTCACTAAATAGTTGGGTGTACATGAGGGTAGTAGTAGTAGTAGCGATTTGATATATCGCAGTTGCGCTTTTTCTATAACATCGCAGTATCTTAACCCTCCTTTTTGAATAAAATGCTGTTGAGTCGAATTAAACAAACCTGAACTAGTAAAGGAAACCCGAAGGTAGACGTATGAGTTTGTCGTTTGAATGTGGGTATCTTCATACTGAAATTTGTAAGGGTTTCGATGAGCGTGCTTACTAGAAATAACCACTTTTGTCTTATCGCAATTGACAGTCAATTTATATTCTTGACAATAGAACTGCAAGGGATTTATTTTAATTTGTAGATCAATTTCGGAGTCTGAAAGAATTATAATATCATCCGCATACATTAATAGTAGGAAATCGTTTGAGCCATCAATGTTAACACCATTTAGTCCTTTATTTCTTAAATAAGTTTCTAAATCACTAATGAATGGGGAAAACAAAAGAGAGCTTAAACTATCTCCTTGCAAAACTCCTTTTGTTACCTTAATATCGTTCGTAGTTTGGTTATTAACCTCCACATAAACTGTCGATCGGCTGTACATATTTTGAATCATTCTTATTAGTTTTTCCACTAATTCCCAATTGATAGAGTTTATAAAAAAGTGGCAGGTGATTAACAGAGTCAAAGGCCGATTTGAAATCAATGAAACAGGCAAACAATTTCCTTTTTGGTAGTCGCAGATTAATCTGTATTATTGCATTAAGAATAAAGATGTTATCTGTACAACTTCTTCGTTTTCTAAAACCGGCCTGTGACCCTGGAATCCTATTATTGCTGTCGGCCCAGTTACTAGCCTTTTTGTTATAATTCGAGTAAGAAGTTTTAAAATAGTGTTACACAAAGCTATTCTTCGATAATTGTCTGGGTTATCAATACTGCCTTTTTTATGTATCATAAATAGCTTAGTGCGACACCATTCTGCAGGTACCTTTTCTGTACTTAAGACTTTATTTAATATGTCTAACAAGAACTTTTTGTAAGGCAGTGGTAAAAATTTATAAAACTCATTAGAGATTGAGTCAGTGCCTGGAGCCTTGTTATTCTTGAGTTTCTTTAAATTTATATTTAATTCATATAGTGAGATAGCATTGTCTAAATACAGATGAGAGCTATCATAAAAACTGGTTAAGTTGGATTCGTCACTCAAGTAAAAGTTTACCAAGTAGATTTCCCAAGTGATAATATCTATATCATTAGTTGAGGTCTTAGCTTTGTGATGTTTTATAATATTCCAAAATTCAGTTGAGTTTTTTTGTTAGCCAAAATTAGCTAAAGCAATTTTAACCAATTCAAAATAGGTATTTTTTCGAGATTTTACTAGTGTCTTGTAAGCATTTTAGGATTGGTTGTATAATGCTAGAAATTCGCCAGAAAATCCGTTTTCTTTATAATATATATAAGCACTATAGGCCATGAAGGCCCTTGGCTGATGAAACTAAGTTTTTCCATCTTTTCCTATCCTTTGCTACCTCCTTCCAGTTTTGCACTTTCAAACACTTTAAATCCTCCTCCACGCACTGCCACCACGTCTTTTTTGGCCTACCACGCACATTTCTTCCCGGTAGCTCACTAAATAACACTTGTTGCACAACACTGTCTTGACCCATTCGCACTACATGCCCCAACCACTGCAAATGCTTCTTTTTCACCACCTCTGCTAAGCTTGGTCTTCTATAAAATTGATCAATTTCGACGTTTGTTCTTCTTCTCCATTGATCATCATCTCTAACCCCTCCATAAATTTTCCTTAACACTTTTCTTTCGGCTATCTGCAACTTCTTAATATCCTACTGGCGTAAAACCCACCCTTCGCTCGTATACAATATTGCTGGTTTTATCAAAACTTCATAAACCCTCAACTTCATCTTGCGTGTAACATCTTTATTTATTAGTATGTTCTTATACATTCCATATAATCTGGTCCCCAAGAGAAGTCTTCTGTTCATTTACTCTTCATTATTCCCATAACTCTTGACTTCCACACCAAGATATATGAAACTATCTACTTTTTCAAACACGTATTCTTTCTCTTTTACATGCAGTTTAAAGTTTCTTTTTGCTGCGTCTTTTCCTCTGCCTATTTTCATGTACTTTGTTTTGAGATGTTAACTTCTAACCCATATTTAACCAAATCGTCTGCATATGCTAGACATTGATGTGGGTGTCTCATTATTGTTGCTTCTCTTTTTATACTTGTCTTTCTAATTATTTCCTCTAGTACCAAACTGAAAATAGTTGGGGATAGTGGGTCTCCTTGTTTCAGGCCTACATTTGATTCAAATATCTCTCCTGTTTTCCCTTGGAATTTGATTCGGTTATTCGTTTCCGTTAACGTCATTCTGACCAACCTTACTAATTTTGCATTAACCCCCAAACTCTTTAATGCTTCTATTACTTTTTCCCTTTTGATTTTGTCATGTGCCTGGCAAAAATCTATAAATAGCACATGTAGTTTTATAACTTTCCACATAAAATTGTCTTGTATTATTCTTATTTGGAAAATTTGGTCTGTTGTGGATTTACTTGGTCTAAAACCACTTTGATAAGTACCTATAAGGTTTTCATACTTTGCTTTCATCCTAGTATTTATTAGTTGCGCTAAAACCTTATACATCGTATTCAATAAGGATATTGGCCTATAATTACTCACTTTCATTGGGTCACCTTTTTTGTGCACCATTGCACAAAAAAGAATGTCCATACATTCTTTCAGTTTTCCAAACTTCTGTAATTAGCTCTTTAATTTTTTCTAAAGCTTTTTCTCCAGCATATTTAAAACACTCTGCTTGCAGTTCATCAGTCCCTGGGCTCTTATTGTTTGCCATTTGTTTCAATATACTTCTTATTTCTTCCAAAGTTGGTGGTTGTTCTTCTAAATCTTCCTCTGCTATTACATCATCTTCTCCTTCTTTACCCTCTTTATACTCATACATCACCTTTTGGTAATATTCTTTCCAGATCTTCCTTATCTCTATCTCACTTCCTATTACCTCCCCTTGTTCATTTTTCATCAGTTGTTTTATTCTTGTAACCTTGCTTTACCTTTTTCAGACCTTGATACAGTTTCCTACTTTCATTTCTTTCTAGATTTTCTTCCATTTTCCTTATAATACCTTCCATATTTTGCCTCTTCTTTTTTCTGCATAACACCTTGATCTCTTTATTTATTATTTTCAGCTGTTGCCTTAATTGTTCATCACCATTTCTTAACACTTGCATTCTGATTTTTTTCCTTTCTTCAATTTTTCCTCTGCATTGTTCATCAAACCAATGATTTCTTACTTTCAGTTTAGATTTCCCAATAGTGTTCTCCAGTGCCTGCTTTGTCGACTTCTTCATGGACTCCCAATCCTTCTCTATTTCTTGTTGTGGTTGAGTTTTTTCTATTAACCTATCCATACACCTAGTATATTCTAACCTTTTTTCTTCTTCTTCTTCTAGCTCTTCCACATTCCATTTTTTTAAACTAACTTTGCTGCTCCTTTCTACTCTTACTTCTTGCTTCAAAATCCCCTTTATGAGTATATGATCACTGCCTATATCTGCTCCTCTGTAACTCCTTACATTCCGTAGAATATAAGCATGCTTTTCTTCTATGAGTATATGGTCAATCTGATTCGTGGTTTTCGCATTAGGGCATATCCATGTTTGCTTATGTATATTTTTATGCTCTGGAAAGGTTGACCTTATTTGCAATTTATTCTCTGCTGCAAATTCTATTAACAATTTCCCATTCTCATTAGTAACCTTATGTAAACTATGCTTTCCTATCACTGGGAAATATTTCTTTTCTTTTCTTTTTATATAATGCTAGAAATTCGCCAGAAAATCCGTTTTCTTTACATAGTTTAAAAGTATTTATCACATTTTGTTTTACATTATGACAAGTTTTATGGAACCAGGGGTTTAGAAAATTTCTCGTTTTCATTCGTGGGCTCTTTTTTAATTGGATCATTTTCAAATCCGCTGCTGCACTTTCTATTGTATATCTTAATGTTTTGTACACGCTAGTAGGGTCATCTAAATTCAAGTTATTGTTACTTCTTAATAGATAATTTGTATAAAGATTTCTGAAATTTTCGTTCCAAACGAACTGGATTTTCTAAATTGTTGGAATTGTTTTTGGTTTTTGTAAGATACTTTGGGATGAATATCATATCACGATTGGAAAATGATCCGAGGTAGTTAATTTGTGAATTACTGAGAAATTCACGAAACTACTGATACCTTGACAGTTTAACCAAATATAATCAACAACACTTTTACCGATTTTATTGACAAGTGTATTCACCCAACTTATTATTATTACAAGTGTATGCCCCTTGATCTGCCATTTAAAACTATATAGTTATTTAATTCTAGGCAGTTGACTAACATCTTACCCATATTATTACACAGCAGATCACAAGAGGAATCTTCCATAATATTCGACTCTCCCTGGTTCAAAACCAATCCTACCATTAAAATCGCCACCTAATACAACAGGAACATCCGAATCCAATTTGTATTTAATAAGAGAATCTAGAAGTTCAATGCAATCATTATTGCTTGCTGAAGACGAGAAATAGAATAGACCTAAAATAAATGTGATTGTTAAGTAGCAGCATTTTATAATAATCCAAAATTCGGATTTATCTATCAAATGAATTAATTTTACAGCCTTCTTGACCATTATTAGCAACCCTCCACTTGCTCTACCTACTTTAGTGTCCTTTCTTGCTAAACTTTAAATTACCTCATAGTCATTGAACAAGCCCTCACAGGAAAATTTCTCAGAGTAGATCCATGTTTCTGAAAAACACAAAATATTAAACATACTCATGTCTTTTTCATCCAAATTTAAAATAGTGTTATACCCATTAATGATCCAAAACAAAATATTGAAAAGTTCGTCTATCATTTTTTCACTTTTTTTGGTTTTATTATCATTTACCACATTCATATCCTTTAACATTGCATGTGCTTGCAACTTGTTAGGTTCCATTCAGAGTGGTTTTCTTAGCTTTTTGAAGGCTGGCTCCCAGTGGTACTAAATATCGTTAACTTGTAGTTTCTTGTATGCAATTCGAGTTTTTTTTCCTTTTGCTTTTTCTTCTTTAGCGATCATTCTGATTTTATTTTGTGCTTTCATTTCTTTTTTTTTCTCGCATAAGTCTGATTTTATCATTGTTTCTGCTAAGCTCGTTTCTTATTTCTGTCATTAGATTCTGCATCATAACCTTATACTCTTGCATCTCTTCTTCTGAAGTTCTTAATTTGCGTTTTTGTGGGTTTGTTATTAAAATATCTTCCGAATCATTATTACCTACAAAAACTTAATTTTCTCTCTCGTTCATTCCATCTGGTTGTTTTACGAGATATTTTCACATGATTTATTTAATATAACAGAGCGTTTAATACGTTAGTTTCAATATAAACTAAAACCGTTGTTTTAAAAAGTGAGTTTAACTACATAACATATGTTCGCTTTATCAGCAAAGTTTAGCACAGGTACTGATATTTGTGTGACCTTCTCGATATCCGCGTAATTGCACGCGCAAAATGCACCTAGTATGTAAGAATTAAAATCGTTTGTTTAATAGAATTGATATAATTATATATATATTTTTTTAAGATACACCTTATTAGTAGCGTGGGCCCTATACACCTCAGCTTGATTTGCTTTGATTTTTACGTATTTATCTTTGACTAACTTTATATCAACATATTACCAGCGCGTACCAAATTTACGTGCGAATGCTATGACAGTCTAGTATACGATCTAGGATCAAGGAATATAAGTAAGAGACTTATAAGTAAAACATGTTTCACAACTTAAACCAGATAACACTACAGTCATAAGCCTAGAAAATGCACTTGAACTAACTTTCAGCCTCATTGGTAATCTTTTTACTTAGAACTGACCTTCATCAGTGCTGAATGCTAGTTCTAACTAAAAATATCCTTGAGACAAATCTAAATGGAAAAACAGAAGGGTAAACAATTGGAGCATGGATTCTTTATGGAAAGCTTTATTGATTTGATGTTTTCTCGTTCTGTTTCAGTGGCTTTCCAGATGCCGCCTGGCTATAAGTCCTTGGTGTGGGAGCATTATCTTGCTTTGGTGGGATTGGGTTTGTTTTCTGTTGATTGTTTCTATTGGACTGTTTAGGTAAACTTGGTTTCTTTATTTGTTTATTCTTTAACATCTGCATTTTGTTTGCTACCATGTATCCATAGTAGTTGACTGTATGTCCTTCCCCACAATGTACACATTTTGGGGGGAGTTTCTTTTTGTTTCTTGCACTCTGCAGTAATGTGCTTACCCTTGCATTTTACACATCTAGGTTCTTTAGCGCAGTATTTCTGTGTATATGCTTGACATCGCTTACATTGACGCATTAATTATTTTTTCTGATGGGTTGGTTTTCTACTCGAATGCCCATGATATCTTTTATTTCGAAAATTTTGTTAGTGTCTTCATCATGTCTAAATGACAACATGAACATGTTTAGCGGAGGTTTTGTTTTGTATTTTAATATTTTTGTAGCTTCAAGTATTTTGCATCCCCTCTTTCGGAGTTTGTTAACTATTTCTTCTGGATTGCATGAGTGATGAAATCTAGTAGCCATCACCTTGACGCATCTATTTTGTTTGTTTTCGTGAGAACTTGATAGCTCTCCCCATCTGGGACGTTAATTTTGATATTCTTGTTGTTTATCATCTTAATTTGAAAACCACTAATCCGGTTCCATATGAGTTCATGGATTTCATTAAAGTTATTAATTCCGTCCACAATTATAGGTGGCAGTTGTGAGACTTTGTTTGTATTTGACTTTGTTTGTATTTTTTTGTTTTCCGAGACCTTGTGTGGGGGGAGTGAAGTATTCATTTTCGTCTTTTTATTCTTTTTTGAAGTGTTGGAAGATTTTGAACCGAACTTCTCTCTAACCTTGTAAATTCCACATATAAATCAGCATTATTAACCTTCTGCAAATTTTCTAATTGAGTTTAAAGATGTCAATAATGCTGGCTTTTTCATTCTACGATTTTTGCCAAGCAGCATGAAGTACTTGTTCATTTTGTGACCTTGCTCTATTTTCTTGAAAAAGTGCGTTATTTTATTGAATTAATATCACCTCATTTGGCGACTGTGCTGGCGGTGTTTAATAAAACATGATATCAACCGTGATCCTGGCTGCTAAAGTTTTTGGTATCTCTAGCAGAATAGGAAATGTCAAAGAATTTCATCCTGCGATTTTGGTATACGAGATAGATTCAAAAAACTGAAATCGCTCCAAGAGTAAACTACCCTTAACTTAAAAAATACCAAAAAAATGTTATTAAAAAACTTATTTATAATTATATTGTATTTTCAAATTCTAATTATAAAGGTCCGACTTTGAAAAGTATTTTTTTTTTAATTTCAATATTTCTGAATTTATATACGGCATAGAATCAATCACATAATCCAAAACATAAATTAAAAAAATTGTAGCACTACTGTACCTGGAAAAATAAGCTAAAATGAACTATTCAAAACCAAAAAAATTTGCAATCATAATTTTCAAAACAATTTAAAAATTACAAACCATATCGTCGATCTAATTCTAATACGTCGTAACCCACTTTTTTGCGATTTTGGGGTTATGAGCTATTCCCATGGTAAAAAGTGCGCTGAGTCGATTAGTAAACTCCTTGTAAACCACGGGGCTTCCAGTTTTATTCTATAGCGATTTAAAAAATACCTCGTATCCCAACCTGGTACAGTTTTTGGGATATGGGTATCCCACTTTTTAATAATGTATGCATGCTTAATCGCGCGATAAATTAATACATTTATCTGTTTAAATTTAATTAACAAAATTTCAGAAATTATAACCATTTAAAAAAGTTTTGTTTTACATTTGGTGACATTTTCTTGTTCTCCTGAAAAATTGAGATTTGGGGGTTACGAGGTATTAGAATTAGATATGCAACAAAATTTAGACAAACTTAGTAGGTTTAATGGTTAATGAAGTGGTAAAATAAACGCCAGATATTTCTTTTACGCATTCTTTTTAGTGTCTAGTTCTATATTTGTGGAATATAAATAATCTATGCTACAAATAGTTCGTTTATATTTACTTATACTTACTTATCAGCTTCCTCTTCTACCTTTTGTTGTTGAGGTTATTATATTTCTTCCAACATTTTCTATCAGCTCATTCTTTCGTTTCATGCCAACTTATGGCAGTGTAATGTCAACTCTCATGAAAAAAAAGATTAAAAATATAAGCTATATTTTATTAGTAAATTTCATTCCAACTTTGCAGTGGTTGTATTAAATTTATATTGTATTTTACGACTGACTGTGGCACCCCTGTGCCGTGCACAGGCCCTAGCTACGCGTCTGCTTATGTCCTTTTCTCTAATACCTTCCCTATTTGGTGATTGTATTTCTTTGGGTTTTCCTCTGCATCTTTTCCCTATCCATCAAGTGACCGAACCATGATAATTGCACCTGGGCTCCCTTCAGAGCGAATAAATCTTTCTCCTTTTACAGTTCGTTTATACAGCAGCTAAAATTTAAAAAATTGAATTAAAAAAACATTAAATAGGTTTAACAGTTTCCGCAATTTAAGGGAAGTTAGGTTTTCAGTTTTTTGAACTTACCTTCTATACCATAATTGCAGGGTAATTTTGTTAACATTTCCTAAATGTTCTAGAAGAAGCAGGCATATTTATCAAGCATGAATTTTTTCAAAAATGAAAAACAAAAAAAGGTGCATACTTTTTGCCAGTTATTGTATATCTTAAGTTATCAGAATCAAGTAAAACGTTATTTATAAGCATAAATCAATAATGCAGCTAAAATTATATAAAACATTTATTTATAACTTCTTTGACAATTTACAATTTTTCAATTATGATTCCACCTGATTATATCTTAATGCAACAGAACAGAATAGTGAAATTGTGAAAAAACCTGTTAATCTTGTTAGAAATTGATATTTTCTTGTGTTTTAAGATAATGACTTAGTGAACATAGTCATCAGCCGCGACTCGTATGTAGCCTTTAGACTTTGCTATGTAGCCAGAAGGCAATCAGTTAATAAGGTGCGTCGGGGCAACTGGGTCAACGAGGTAACTGGGCCATGGGTTAGTTGCCGCCATATCATTTGAAATTTTAAACTTTTGATGGTGGGTATTTGCAGTTGGTAGCGCCAATCTTACAGAACAACAGCTGATTCGCAGATTGTGGCGGTTATTTGTCAGCAATACGTGTTCCGAATTTGCAAGACCATTAGCTGCAAACATCACGCTGCATCAGATACGATAAATGACTATTGTGGCGAAACAGTAAGTAGTGCTCCTGCTTTTCTGTGTGCTGAAGTACGATTACATATAATGAAATTTGGGAAGTGAGGTTAGAAAGTTTTTTATGGTGACCTTCATTTATAGCCGGGGTGGTCCAGATACCCCCAAAAATAATACGAAAAGGGGTAAATGGGCCATATGTCTGGGGTATTTGGGTCTGCCTGTGGTCCAGATACCTCGCCCATGGCCCACTTACCCCCTTTATGGTCAACATTGTTTGCCCTAAATTTCTGAAATTATTATTATAATTCTAATCATTAATTCACCCAAATTTGTGCAGAACATGGTGCGAACATATGTAAGAAAGACGCAGCGAGGAGCTGATCTGCAACAAGCATTAGAAGATGTAAAAAATGGCAACAAATCAACTAGAGCAGCAGCAGCTCATTACCACATACTACGATCCACATTAAAACATTACGTATTAGGGACAAGAGGCAAAGGCAAGAAAGCTCAAGATGGCAAAGGAGGTGGAGGTGTAATATCGTACTTAGCTTTGAATGAGGAGGAGGAAATTGCTTCATGTCTTAAAGTCATGGAGAGGAATGGATTTGGGTTGTCTCGGGAGGAAGTACTAGATGTCGAATTGTACATAAAACAAAATAATTTGAATACCAGGTTTAAAAACCAAAGGCCTGGATCTGACTGGTTTGCGTCTTTTAAACGTAGGCACCACTTATCTCTTAAAAAGCCTCAAAGCATTGAACATGTTAGATGTGATCAAGTCAATCCTTGGATAATTTACGATTATTTTGATAAATTAACAGAAATCGTAACTGAATTGGAATTAAACGGAAAGCCTGGTCACATTTATAACTGTGACGAAACATCTTTCTGTCATGACCCGTCTAAAACAAAGGTGGTCGGCGCTATTGGGGAAAAAAGTCAACGTAAAACAAGTTCATCTGGGCGAGAAAATACAACAGTGTTGCTTTGCTGTGCTGCTGATGGAAACATGTTACCAATGCTGTGTGTGTTCAAAGGCAAATACGTAATGGAAAATTGGATAAATGAAGAGGTCACAACAACTGCTGTATCTGTCACTCAACGTGGATGGATGGAAACTACTTTATTTTATAACTGGTTCAAAAATATATTTTTAAATAATATTGGGGAAGAGAGACCTGTGCTGTTGATTTATGATGGACAAGTCACACACATTTCTACAAGCTTGATTAAATTAGCACAAGAAAACCAAGTGACCATTATGAAACTGCCACCCCACACAACACACTTACTACAACCATTAGATGTGGCAGTTTTTAAGGGTCTAAAAACTAGATGGGACAAAGAACTGTGTAAGTGGCAGTGCCAAAACCCTAGAAGGAAAATCCCAAAGTCTGAATTTGTAGCTATCCTAACTAAAGCTGCAGAAGAAATGCCCACACAAAATATTATTAGCGGGTTTAAAACGACAGGAATCTATGATCCAGATATGCAAGGATCAAACAGAAATGCAATTCCGCAGTCTGTTTTTAAAGCAGAAGACCTGCGACGGTATTTTGCTAAACTTCCATCCATCACAACCGTGCAGCAGGAAGTGACCACTCCTACAACCAATACATCAACAATTGCAATAGCGCACGAGGACGTGGCAACTTCATCAACTGCAGCACTTCAGCAGGACGTAGCAGCTACCGAAAATAATAATGTGAAACGCAAAACTTTCGAGCAGGTGCTTCTAGATGTCCTGAAAACAGGATCAAAACCACAGAACGATAGAAAACGTAGAAGAATAATTGCAAATTGTGAAGTTATTACCACACCAGAATATTTGCATAAGAAGGAACAACAAGAGAAGGAAAAAGAAGAGATTGTAAAACGGAAAAAAGAGGCAGGTTTAAGAAAAGAACTTAAAAAAATAGAACAACAGAAGACTAAGAGGTGTAAAATAATGGATAATGACGAGAGTGATGTTAGTGAAACCTATTCTCTCCAAGACAGTGACGAGGATTCTAAATTTCTTTCATCAGGAGAAGATGAGGACGTGATAGAAGATGAGTTATCTTCTCCCAAACCAGGCGATTACTATGTTGTTAAGGTTTACGGCAAGAGACCTGCTTCCTTCAGGCTTTACAACGCTGAAATATTGGAAAAAATAGATGAAAGCTACCTGGGAAAATTTTTTAAGCGGCACTGCCAAACTTGGAAGTTTATAGAAACTGATGAAGAGTCGTATATTGAAGCTCGCGACTTCGTTCGCAAATTATCTCGGCCCGTGAGCAGCAGTTCGGCTAGATACAAGGACATGGTCAGTTTTACCACTGACCTGTCAGATTTAACTAATGTTTATTAAGTAATAAAAGTGAATAAAAAGTATTATTCTGCTTTGTTTGTATTATTTTGTATGTGCCTTGACCGTAGTACATAACTTACATCGCCTCTACAACACAGGTATCTTGATATAAGAGCTGACCAAATATTAAATCAAATTCTTTTTCTTTCTACTAATAGGCCCAGTTACCCCGATTCTAAATAAAGGAGCAGCATGGAAAGATACACGGACCTGGTCCAGTTACCCCATTTTGCTGGGGTAACTGGGCCGACTGCCCAAAAATTATTTATATGTATATATATTTTTTTATTGGGAAGTTAAAAGTTTTGCAACCACACCTTGTCTTTAAGAATATAACTATCTAAACTACAAAAAATCCGGAGGTCCTTGCAGCAATGGTTTATAAGGTTTTTGGTCATTTGAAAATGAATTTTTAATGGTAATATGTAAAACCATGATCCAGTTACCCCGACGCACCTTACCACTACTGCTAGTCACATGAATTACACTAAAATGGTTTCTCACTAATGTGAGTGCGCATGTGTCTTTTAAAAAGAGAATTTCGTGAACATTTGTAATCACATTCAGTACACTCAAATGGTTTCTCACCAGTGTGAGTTCGCATGTGTGGTTTAAGAAGAGAACTTTGACTACATTTATAGTGACAAAACTTACACTCAAATGGTTTCTCACCAGTGTGAGTCCTCATATGTATTTTAATCCCACCACTTTTAGAACATTTGTAGTCACATAAACTACATTCAAATGGTTTCTCACCAGTGTGGATTCGCATGTGTGTTTTAAGACCAGAACTATTACAAGATTTGTAGTCACACAAAATACACTTAAATGGTTTCTCACCAGTGTGACTTCGCATGTGTTTTTTAAGATCAGAACTATAAGAAGATTTGTAGTCACACAAATTACACTCAAATGGTTTCTCACCAGTGTGACTTCGCATGTGTGTTTTAAGAATACTACTTGTGTAAGATTTGTAGTCACACAAATTACACTCATATGGTTTTTCATCAGTATGAGATTGCATGTGTATTTTCAAATGACCACTTTCAGAACATTTGTAGTCGCACAAATTACACTTAAATGGTTTCTCACCAGTGTGAGTTCGAATGTGTCTTTTAAGATTACCACTATTTGAGCATTTGTAGTCACAGAAATTACACTGAAATAGTTTCTCTCCAGTGTGACTATGCATATGTATTTTAAGACCATCACGATGAGAAGATTTGTAATCACATACAGTACACGCAAATGGTTTTTCACCAGTGTGAGTCATCAAGTGTGTTTTAAACCTACCACTTTGAGAACATTTGTAACCACACAAATTACACTCAAATGGTTTCTCACCAGTGTGAGTTCGCATGTGTGTTTTAAGAAGAGAACTTTGACTACATTTATAGTCACAAAACTTACACTCAAATGGTTTCTCACCAGTGTGGATTCGCATATGTGTTTTAAGAGTAGAACTATAAGAAGATTTGTAGTCACACAAAATACATTTAAATGGTTTCTCACCAGTGTGAGTTCGCATGTGTGTTTTAAGAAGAGAACTTTGACTACATTTATAGTCACAAAACTTACACTCAAATGGTTTCTCACCAGTGTGGATTCGCATATGTGTTTTAAAAGCAGAACTATAAGAAGATTTGTATTCACACAAATTACACTCATATGGTTTCTCATCAGTATGAGATTGCATGTGTAGTTTAAAATAACCACTTTCAGAACATTCGTAGTCACACAAATTACACTTAAATGGTTTCTCACCAGTGTGAGTTCGAATGTGTCTTTTAAGATTACCACTATTTGAGCATTTGTAGTCACAGAAATTACACTGAAATAGTTTCTCTCCAGTGTGACTATGCATATGTATTTTAAGACCATCACGATGAGAAGATTTGTAATCACATACAGTACACGCAAATGGTTTTTCACCAGTGTGAGTCATCAAGTGTGTTTTAAACCTATCACTTTGAGAACATTTGTAACCACACAAATTACACTCAAATGGTTTTTCACCAGTGTGAGTCAGCAAGTGTGTTTTAAGCCTACCACTTTGAGAAAATTTGGAATCACACAAATTACACTCAAATGGTTTCTCACCAGTGTGGGTTCGCATGTGTGTTTTAAGAAGAGAATTTTGACTACATTTATAGTCACAAAACTTACACTCAAATGGTTTCTCACCGGTGTGAGTACTCATATGTGTTTTAAGCCCACTACTTTGAGAACATTTGTAGTCACATAAATTACATTCAAATGGTTTCTCACCAGTGTGAATTCGCATGTGTTTTTTAAGAGCAGAACTATTAGAAGATTTGTAGTCACACAAATTACACTTGAATGGTTTCTCACCAGTGTGAGTTCGAATGTGTCCTTTAAGACCACCACTATATGAGCATTTGTAGTCACAGATATTACACTGAAATGGTTTCTCACCAGTGTGAGTTCGCATATGTATTTTAAGACCACCACTTCGGTTAGATTTGTAATCACACAAATTACACTTAAATGGTTTCTCACTAGTGTGAATTCGAATGTGTGTTTTAAGGTCACGGCTATATGAAGACTTGTAATCACACAAATTGTATTCAAACACTTTCTCAGCACTATGACTTAACATACGCCTTTTTTTACCATCACTAATAGCTTGTGTGGGTTCTTGTGGAGCACTGGAGTTATGGAATAGATTTTCAACTCTCTTAGAATATGTGTCAATCTCATCCATGGTATTAGAATCTTTCATTATTTGTGGTTCGATTTTGATATCAAATTCTTCTTCGATTGCTGATAGTTCGTCATCCATTGTATCAATATTTAGGGTACTATCACGATCTGTAACAAAAAATAACAGTAGTAAAATTGGCCTTTTACTTTTATCTGACATAATCAACTTGCTGAATTTAAATACTATCAATGTTAAATTTTGTATAACCAGTTTAACTTTATTCGACTGTATATTTAAAAAAGTGACTATACTCTTAGGGTCCTATTCTGTATCTTATAATATACATGTAAACTAACAGTTGTTAAATAACATGTTGTATGTCAAAACAGCTGTTATTACGGCTGCTTTTGACTTGCCGTTATCGTCGTAACATATAAAATTTGAGGTTACATAGTTTGGAAAACAGTGCAATGATAAAGATATACGAAAAGTTGCCGCCAAGTGTGTCTCTAATCGTCACCTCAGGTGTACGCGAGTGCTGTTGTCTAAGAATTGCCATGGTATATACTCAGGGCCGGCTCCACTCGGTAAGCAAAGTGTTTGAAACTAAACAAAAATTTAATTTTCTTAATTTCTTCAAAAATAATGTAACATTAAAAAAAGGTTAATAATTTCTAGGCTAACTCATATTTCAAAATATGAACAAATGCTTTCTTGCAATATAAACACATTTTTTCTAATAATTGCAAGATATGCTTAACATACTAGTTAAAAATAGTAGGTTAGTATAAAATGCTATTATGCTAAAATAATCACCTACTTAAGGAGTTAACTAGACAAACCAGAAAAAATGCTAAATGCTCATGAAAATAGTACATTTCATTTAAATAATTACATTAAATGGATGAATCTATAAAAAAATGCAATTGAAAGAATTTAGTACAATAGACTGCGACATGCTGTACTTACTAGAATAGTAGAATTAGTAAAGTACGTTGCATGGTAATGTTTATCATTACGTGGCTCGTCGGATGTTATCCTTGAAAAAGGCAATGGACATTTTTTAAACTGATCGAAATGTTTTCAAAATTTGATTTAACATTGGCTGATCATTTAGCACAGATACAAAACAAAGAATTGCAAACAGTTCATTATTTAGGACAAAATATCCAAAATGAGCTTATTATCAAAAGAAGTTTTACAACAAATTGTTCAGATGGTTAACAATGCTAAATATTTTTCTATAATATTAGATTGCACACCCGATGTAAGCCACACCGAGCAAATGACCATGATCGTAAGATTTGTACATAAGGATAACAGAAATATATCAGTTACAGAACATTCCTTAGGATTTGTTGAAGTGTCAGATTCCACGGGTAAAGGTTTATGTCAATATCTTTTAGATGCATTAAAAAATTTGCAATTAGACTATAAAGATTTGCGAGGTCAGGGCTATGACAATGGAGCAAATATGCGAGGCAAGAAGAATGGTGTTCGGGGGCATATTTTAAATGTAAACCCCCGCGCATTTTTCTTCCCCTGTGCAGCCCATACTCTAAATTTGGTCATTTGCGATGCAGCCAATGTAAATATAAACACTAAATTTTTTTCAGTATTATTCAAGAACTCTATAAGTTTTTTAGTGTTTCAACGAAAAGATAGGTCATATTGTAATTGCACACTAAACTAACATTAAAATAGCTATCAACTACAAGATGGGAATCAAGAATTGATGCACTTCGCCCTCTTAGATACAATATCGGAGACATTTATGATGCACTACTTGAAATATTTGAAAATGAAGACAACGACAAAAACACAAAACTTGAGGCAAAGTCATTAGCTATAAAAATTAAAAATTATGAATTTCTTTGTTCGATTATAATTTGGTTTGATATTATGAATAGAGTAAATATCGTAAGTAAAATGCTTCAGAATCCTAACAATGACATTCATAATTCTAATGTTTCTATACAAAATTTAATGGCAAATTTTCCAAGAAAAACATTCGGATGACAATTTTAATGCTATTTTGGAATCTGCAGCAGGATTAGCAAAAGAATTGGATAATAAATTTAACGATACTACGTTACGTAGAAGAACCAAAAAATGACTTTTTGATTATGAATGTAAAGACGAAATACCAATTAATCTCGAATATAAACATTAAGAAAACATAGTGCTGATCTTGAAATTTTTCTCTCTGACGGTGAAGAAAAAGATATTAGCGCAATAGAATTGGTTAATGAAATCTATATATTCAAAGACATCCGTAAGAAAGATGACAATTTAGAGCCAATGAACATTATTCAATTCATATACAGTAATAATTTGGAAATGGTTTTTGTAAATTTAACGGTTGCATTAAGAATTCTACTCACCTTCCCAGTGTCGGTTGCAACTGGCGAACGATCTTTTTCTAAATTAAAATTAATTAAGTCACATTTGAGATCAACTATTTCTCAACAAAGGTTGGTTGGGCTTGCAATAATATCAATTGAAAATGAAATTTGCGACAAATTAGGCATCAATATAATTTTAGTATTAATATAAGTATATATTATTATACAGGGTGTATTATCGGTTTTGTTAAGTGTAAGTGCAATAATTATTAAGCAGAGTTTCATGGAGCAAAATCACTCATCAGAATGTTACACTTGCTCCCGGTGTGGAAGAAATAGATAAGATTTCTCAGGGTCATTCATTCCATGCCAAATCATCACAAAAAAATGAACTTTTCAACCCGACCATCTCAGATTTTCGTGAAATTTGGTGAGATGGTAGAGGACATAAACTAACTTACTTATGTAAAGTTATAGCCCTCAGTAATACACGGTATTCATACAGCAGGGTTGCAAACATGCTAAAAATGTAAAATTTATGCTGACAAGGTGTACAAGAATAATTCATAACTTTACTTCTAATCCTAGTGGAATTTCCAACCTAGGCTTGTTTTAAAACTAAAAGACCATAGTTTTCATAAAAAATTATTTTATAATAAAATATTAAGTTTTTCATTCCAAGGTCACATGATGTGACTTTTGACCTTGAATATCTAAGAAAGTGTACCTTCAATTTTTTTAGGAATATAATATGTTATACACTTAGATGCAGTCTCTCTTTGGTATAAGTTTCATTTTGGGAAGCCTTTGGGAACAGGTGTAAAAGAGATGTTAAATATCGTAGTTACACACTTTTTACACAAAAATGCATCTGGGCGTTCAGACCTGTGTATTGCATCAGGTATTTAGTATATATCTGTGCATATACCTGCAAATCTTATCTGCTAGATAGGTATGATGTATAGGTATGATGTTATACCTGTACCTGTAGTTACAGGTAGCTCTACAGTGTGTCCCAGTCAAGAATGACACATTTTAATACCGAACATTGCCTTAACTAACTGAACAAAATAAAGTATGTGATTTTCACGATGTTTCAATGATGTTGTACCTGCATCTGCAGATACAAGTAGCTGTACAGGGTGTCCCAGTCCAAAGTTGCACATTTTAATACCGACTACTGACCAAACAAAATAAGATGTAATTCTGTGATTTTTACTATTAAATTTTACTTTACGGTAATTGTTTTCAGTTTATGTACTTATGTACTGATGTTTTATGTGCTTATGTACTTATATACATATGTGCTTATGTACGTACGACGTATACCTTAGCTCTAATCTAACCTTCAACATAACTTCTAATCTAACTTCTTACCTAACCGAAGAAAATAACTTTTTATTAAAAGATTTAGTTTGAAAAAACTCGTGTTTTACATTTTCTTTCAATTTAGTTTACATATACCGTTTCTTATAAATAATGACTTAGAGCAAGTTAAGAATTTATACATTTTTGAAAAATAGAAGTTTAACTTTGAGAATAGGCAATTAATTTATAACAGTCTGTAGAAATGAGGAAAAATTAAAACTAAGCTGAAAAAAATTATCACCAAATAAAACTTAATCATGAAAATCACATATTGTGTTAAGTCAGTTTTCGTGTTCAGTGTTAAAAGTTGTCATTTTTGGCTGGCACACCCTGTATAGCTACTTGTATCTGCAGGTACAGGTACAACATCATACCTATACTTGTCTTAATAAATAGAATTTGCAGGTATATGCACAGATATATACTAAATACCTCATACAATACTCTGGTGTGAACTGAAAGATGCATGTTTTCCGTAAAAAGTGTGTAACTACCATATTTAACAATTTTTTTACTCCTGTTCCCAAAGGCTTCCCAAAATGAAACTTACACCAAAGAGAGACTGCATCTAAGTGTATAACATTGTATTCCCAAAAAAATTGAAGGTCTTGGATATTTAAGGTCAAAGGTCACATCATGTGACCTTGGAATTAAAACCTCTATAGTTTATTATAAAGCAATCTTTTATGAAAACTATGGTCTTTTAGCTTTAAAACAAGCCTAAGATGAAAGTTCTACAATAATTAGAAGCACAGTTATAAATTATTTTTGTTTACCTTGTATGAGTAAATTCTTTCATTTTTTATCATGTTTGCAACCCTGCTGTATGAATACAATGTATAACTGAACGCTATACCGCTTTATATACGTGAGTTTCTAATGAGTTTATAGTTTCTAATGAAAATAAATTGTATCAATAAATTCATAAGGGTGCCGAAACAATCTTTGCATCGGGGCACCATAACCCCTAGAGCCGGCACTGTATATACTCCTAGTAGGATGAGCCCCTAAGTATATTATTATAGTAGGTAATAATATGAATTGAATCATATTAAATGAACCTCAGCAAATGAAAGTAATTTTTTTAAATTAATTTTATAAATCTGTAAATTTTGTCATCTTTTAATGTACTTTTACGTACGGTTTATGAAATTAATTGAATTTGCTACTTACTTAATAAGAATACAATCACTTGCTACACCAATCACCAGATACAGAACCCTTAAGGTTTGGGTATAGGGAAAAATTCGCTGTTATAAAAATGCGTATAAGTCAGTTATTTAGATAGAGTTGAAAGTTTTACCAGATGTATTTGTCAAACACAACTAAATAAAATATCTGATGCAAAAAAAAAACAAATTCCGGGAGCCTATATCGAAAATAGGTTTTTAGTGATTTATAGAAATTAAATTAAGTATTTTGTTATAAACTTATGAACGTAGGTTCTTTGCATCATTGCTGAAGATATGAGAAGAATTTATAGTTTCTTGATCATTAGTAACCTATTTAATTATAAAGATTTCATCAAGAAACATGAAGTCGATAGAATTAAAAGATATAACTAAGCAAGTTTTGTTTCAAATTGCTTAGATTTCGGTTACCTCCTGCTCCATACCATTTAAAATCAGTAAACTAATCATAACTTTGTAAAAACGAAGAAAAATCTAATTAAATCCAAAGAAATAGGTTTTAACCATTTCAAAATCATTTTAATAGGAGGAGGTTCACCAGTTTTCTAATAGGTGGCACAACAATCGAAACATATTCACGCTTAGGCCACCAACAAAACCAAAACTACCTGACATCCCTGTTAGGTCAACCTTTTTACATTTTCAGGAAGTTACTCGAGGATTATGAATAAAGGTTTGGACATACATAAAAATACCCAAAAATGTAGGTAGTAAAAATAGTTTAAACTGTTTGAATACAATAGAGTCAAAATTTCTCAAACGGATCACCCAAATTCGTTTGAAAAATGTTTATAAAAGTTAATAAATTTTTTCAATAGTATTCAACATGCTCAACATTAATCCAAATGCATTTTGCGAAAATATTTTTTTTGTAAATAATATTCGTTATTAAAGTTTATAGTCAGTTTTTTGAAAAAAATATGCTACAGACGTTATAATGAACAAAAATTTCTCATTTCATCGTTATTTCAATCATCATTAAACACATATTTGTAGTGATTTTTCCTGATTTGAAAAGTTGCATTTTAGTCAATTATTTATAAGTTTGTTTATAACAAATTCAAGTAAAACTATGTTCTGCGCCTTATTTCGACTCGGAAGAAATAAACTATAATGACTAACAATAACTAAGAATGACAAAAATACCTATGGTTGCCGATCGTCTTCTTTACTAAACATTTCTGCAAAGATGCAAATAATAAAAAGTTTTATGACCCTAAAATCTAAATCTCTAAAATCTTTGTATTATCAATGTTCCGTTTTAATCTTAGTAAGAATTTTAATAGTCTTATTATTATGTTGTGCGGCACTTGCTCAAAAGGTTTATTTTGTGTGAGGTACAAGTACAATGAAAGTCCCCAGTCATAAATTCTGTATCTTTTTCATTATTGAGTTATGATTTTTTGAAATGCCAACATTTTATGCTATTTTAACAATTATCTCTTACTATAAAAATACACTTTTGTTCATTAATATTATTATTAGTCTATGTAACTATTTTTAGCATCAATTGTTAATAAAAATAAAAAAGGGATTATATTTTCAAATTGTTACAAGTAACTATAATATACATTACATTTTCGCGAGTTTCTGAGAAAAGTCTCACCCTTTGCTTGATGGAACTTCCTAACATTTACGCGTTTGTCTATTTAATTAATTATTATACCTAAAATTATTTATTGTGAAACTGAGTTATTATTCCTATTCAAAATCCCAATCCTTATGCAAACTTGACGTACTATAATAAAATAGGCAATAAATCATTCCTTTATTAAATATGTACTTATTTTAAAAAATTAGCATTTCCAGCTTAATTGTAGTTAATTAATAATATTAACGAACCGTTAGGTTAAATTAGATTTTCGTTATGTTATGTAGTTATTTTCGGAGGTAGGTAGTAGTTTTTTTGTAAATAACATATCTATTTTTTAATTTTATTTTAAGTATAAAAGAAGGATCCCAGATGCAAAGATCGTGTCACAACTTTGAGGGATTATAGTCATAAAATCCAGGTAGCCCTTGCCGTAGACAATTTGCTATGCTGAAGGTTTAATGTACACAAGTAATTTTCAGTTTGCTACAGGTCCGCCATCTGATCGGAGTATTCTGTCAACTCCTACTTATAACCCAGTCCTTAAACTCAATGTTATGACTATCAGTAGGTAATCTACAAGTAATTTACATTTAAAGATGTACGTTCATGCAATACTGGATATAACACTATAATATATACCTCCCTAAAGTTAAATTGATGAACTCAAAATAGTTTTGATTACATCTTTTTTGAAAATGCTGTCATTCTTTACCCAGATCGTATCAATCGTTAATTGAATAGTGATTTAAAAAAGATAATAAATTATAACATACTATTACTTAATTGTAAATCCACTGTATAGGATCAATGGAGTTTTTGTTACAACTTCATAATCAACCTCAATGCTTTTTATGGATATTTTCACTTGGCTGGTCTAGAATAAAAAATATAATTGCCAGATCTCATGGGCTGTGGAACAGAAACCAAAATTCGTCTCGTGATGCTACAGATACAGACCACTTAAAATAATTTGCGTCATCAGCTGCTTCAAGTTCAACATAACCAGCACATAACGCCTACTAGGATTAAAGAGGTTTATAGAGGCGACACTAAAAATAACACCGGACTTTCAGACATACCAACTGTTAGTTGGCTACACTGAGCTAGGAACGAGTAGTAACTAGTGCTTTTTCTGTCACTTTCTGTGCTGTCAGCAGTGTCAGCTGTCACTTTCGAACTTTTGATTTGTTTGTCTTTTGTTGTGTATGTGTGTAAAAATTAAAAGACTGTGCCTTAACTGAACGTTTTTATATTTGTACTTACATGGTGTTTTGTGAATCATGGATTCATCCCAAAACCCTTCCAATGTGAAAACAGTTTGTTGCTCTACTTGTAATATATGTAATTATAAATGTGTACAAAAGAGCAAACTTAAACACATGTCAACTCATAGTGGAGAACAGCCATTTGAATGTAATATGTGTAGTTATAAATGTATACGAAAGAATCATCTTAAAGAACACATGTCAACTCATACTGGAGAAAAGCCATTTGAATGTAATATATGTGATTACAAAAGTTCACAAAAGAGCAAACTTAAACGACACATGTCAACTCATACTGGAGAAAAGCCATTTGAATGTAATATATGTAGTTATAAATGTATACAAAAGAATCGTCTTAAAGAACACATGTCAACTCATACTGGAGAAAAGCCAGATAATTATCAAACGGTTATGGGAAAATATCTTGCCATTAAAAAGGATGTAGAAGAAAAAAATGAGTCATCATTATCAACTAAAAGGAAAATGGAAAAACAAACGTATTATCCATCAAAAAAACCGCATCGTAATTACTTATGTAAGGAATATTTTTATTTATAATAATCATATATTGAGTAATTTTGCATTATTGCAGTTAGGAAGAGGCAAGAGATCACCCTGTGACTGCTAAAGAGATAATGAGAAAACAAAAATTGCTGATGGCTGATGGCTTAATTAATTTTTATATTTTAGATTATTGTATCTATTATCAATAAACTAAAATTTAATATAATCTAATATAACATTAATGAAACATGCCTAACTCTTTTATTATTAAATTGCGATTTGCGAGTAAACACTGCCTTTAAGAGATTTCACTCGAACTCAACTATCATTTTTATGTTATTATTGATATGGTTATCGTTATTACGTCATCATTATTACTAAAAGAATGACACGTTTTATTATTGTATCACACCATACAATGTTCCGCGCTCAAATCTCTTCCGTTGCGCATGCGTAGACAGAAAGTCCGGTGTTACTTTTAGTGTCGCCTGGTTTATAGATATAATAAAGACGATTATAAAGTATTTCCTGTTTTTAAATACAATTAGCTTTCGCCCTAGGCTTTGGAGATGGCGCTTTAATGAGATTTCAAAACAAGGTCAACTATGCTTAAGGCTCCTGGCTATCAACAAGTATTTTTCAATTCCTAAATATGCAACCCATATTACCTAGTGTTGATTGCGTTATAACCATTGGTAAACACTTATACTCACTAGCGTCTAGCCCCCGAGTTATCACTAATCTAATCCTGAACTTAACGCATGCGTTTTGTACAGCGTCTTGACTTCAATTCGATAGGATATGTGCAAATTAATATTAAATATATTATTAATTACAGTTCTGATTAGAAGTAGATAGATACATAATTAACTTTTTTTAGTTAATGATTGCATATAGATTGTATAAGTTAAAAAACACAAACGACCAAATCCAAATTAACGTTTTTTCAAGGAAAGTCATAGTCATTACCTTTTGGTTTTAGTAAAAGAAACTTTAGTAAACTTTAAATATTTTTTTATTATAATGAAATAAATGAATAAAAAATAAGTTTATTCGGAATCATATGGTAATATGTGCATTCCTAACCGCCTCAGAGGGTGGGAAATTAACCATTCCTAACTTACTTTTAATTCCCTCTCTTGGTCAGGAATGTAATCATTCCCTACCTGTTATCCCTCTCTTGGTCAGGAATGTGATCATTCCCGACCTGTTGTAAGTTCGTAGTTTGCTCGGTAGAGGGCGGGTGCATTATTAGGTCAAGTTTGTCACTTCAGTTGTCAGTTGTAAATAATTATTATTTGTTAAAAAATATGATGATTCCGAATAAAATAGTATACAAACCTCGGCGGGACGTTTCCTCCTGTCTCGAGCATTAGCTCACCTCGGGCCTGGGCCCTCGGTGAGCTATCTTAGCTCTCGACAGGAATGAAACACTTCCCGCCTCGGTATGTAATCTACTATTTATCACTGCATGTTTTTACAGTGGGAAAATCGCCTTCGCTAATTATATTGTTTTTATTAAGTGCTAATTGCAGGGCGATGTAACTCCTATAATAAAATCTGTATAGATAAAATAAAAAAATAATTTTTATGACTGCACGTTTTTGCAGTGGGAATATCGTTTCCCTAATAAAAAAAACCAGCGCAGTTTGAAGTATTTTACGATACGTAGCCAAGTAGCTTTGTTTTGCGTACACCGTTTAAGTGGCAAGAGTTGAGGCAACGTAACCTAAAAATCAGCCTTTCCTCTTTATACGAACTTTATTACCTATTAATTAGGAGTATTAGTTAACATGAGTGCTAACCATTGTAATTATATACATACACCTAAGAATATGTGTCAATGTGATGGATGTGGAAAACCATTTTCTAATTACAACAATTTAAGAAAACATGTAAAGCGTTTTCACACGGACCGAGTTGATGAACTGGCACCTAAAAAGATAGCAGGTAGAAGAAAAACAAGTTAATGTGAATTATAAATATCACTGTGAATTATGTTAATTTTAAAAGAAATATCCAAATCCTATAATGAAACGTGTATAGATGAAGAGCGAATTAAACTAAAACAAATGTTTAATTGCATGGTAGATGATGCTGAATCTCTGAAAGACCTTAACCGCCTTAACACTATCAAAGAGATGATTACGCCAATACCGTCAACATTAGCAGCACGTAAGTCCATAATTACGCTCTCCACTTTAAGAAATGTGCCTCAAAATAAAAATATAAATCCACAAAGAAGACTATTTTCAACTCAAAAACAGAAGAAGAAAAGATGCTATTTAATTTCTAAAGCCACAGGTGTAGATATCGGAAACATTGCCCTGCAATTAGTACTTAATAAAAATGATGCCTAATAATAGTGAAGGGGATTTTCCCACTGTAAAAACTTGCAGTGATAAAAATATTTTCTTATTGATTATTTCATTCTAATAAATATTTAAAGTTTACTGAAGTTTTTTTTATTGAAACAAAAAACCTTCTCAAGGTTTTATGGTTTTCAAGGTAAAGTTGTAACTTTACTTTGAAAACCCGTTAATTTTAATTTATACAGTCTATATACAATCATTAATTTAAAAAAAGGTAAGTATGTACCTACTCCTAAACAGAAGTATATAATTATTAATATATTTAATATTTATTTACACATGTTTTATCGGATTGAAGAGTCACAACACGCTTTTTATTAAAACCAAAAGATAATTTTCTTTCTTTCTTTGAAAAAACGTTAATTTGGATTTGGTCGTTTGTGTTTTTTAACTTATACAATCTATATGCAATCATTAACTAAAAAAAGTTAATGATGTATTTATCTACTTCTAATCAGAACTGTAATTAATAATATATTTAATATTAATTTGCACATATCCTATCGAATTGAAGTCAAGACGCTGCACAAAACGCATGCGTTAAGTTCACGATTAGATTAGTGATAACTCGGGGGCTAGACGCTAGTGGTCAACACAGATAGTAATAGTAATAAAAACGCCCACAAAAGAGCGGGCAATTTAAAAGCTACTTTGCTATTGGGCGAATTGAAACAGCGCGCGAAACTGTGGAGTCTGTTTCACACGGCAAAATGACAGATACCGTCACTTTGATGCACATCAGCATCATCAAATAATTATTTGATTAGTTCTTGAACATTTCATGTACGAGGGCGTATTTTTATGTTATCTACCTAGCCATGAAAAAAAGCACATAAGAGAACAAAAAAAATTTATTTTTCTACATAACTCCCTTCAACACTAATACACTTATTGCATCTTTTTTGCAATTGCTCCAGACCCTCAGAAAAAAATTCCTTCGGTAACCCTGCAAAATATTCTTCAACAGCTTCTTTGAGTTCTTCATCAGAAGCAAAACGCTTTCCCCTGAGATGCTTTTTGAAATTTTTGAATAAAAAGAAGTCTGACGGAGCTAGGTCAGGGCTATAAGGTGGATGCCTTAACTCTATAAACCCACAGTCATTGATTATCTGCTGAACTTGGTTTGCCTTATGAACCCGACAATTGTCGTGCAGCAACAAATTTTTTTGTGGATAAGAATGGGGGCGTTTTTCCTCCAGAGCGATTTTTAAATTTTTAATTGTGTTTCCGTAGGCCTCTCCATTTATGGTAGACCCCCTCGGCATATATTCAATAAGCAAGACTCCTTCAGCATCCCAGAAAACAGTTGCCATCAGTTTTTTTTTCAGAAATTGTGTTTTGGCCTTTTTTGGTGGTGGCGAGCCCTAATGAACCCACTGCATGGATTCTTGTTTAGTAGGAGGGTCCCAGTGATGTACCCAAGTCTCATCCCCGGTGATAATTCGAGAAAAAAAATGTTTGTCCCTCTCCAACTCAGCCAAATTTTCTTGGGAAACTTCTTTTCTGTACAGTTTTTGTTCAGTTGTAAGCAATCTGGGAATCCACCGTGCAGACACCTCCTTCATACCCAAATCGTCATGCAAAATCTTGAGGACACTTGTTTCGGATATACCGACTTCATTGGCAATGACAGAGATCTTTATACGCCGATCTTGCAGTACCAATTTCCGACTTTTCGCACAATGTCTTCAGTTAGAGCTTCAACGGGTCGTCCGGACTTTGGGTCATCATTGATTGATTCTCGACCCCATCGAAAGAGTTTAGACCAAAATTTTACTTCAAAATAAGATGGTGCATCTTCCCCATACACTGCAACCATTCTTTCATGAATTGCTCTTGGACCATTGCCTTCTTTTGTCAGGAACTTTATTACGCTGCGATGTTCAACCTTAATTTCACTCATTTTATCAACAAATAGACCGTCTCAAATCTCTATAAAAGGCACAAACTAAACACAACTTAGCACGTGTACTTCTAACAGTGACAGCAATTTTTTAATAATTTATTTGACATCGTCACTTTTTTGTTTCATGGCTAGGTAGATAACTTAAAATTGATAATACATAATTTAATTGAAATAATATCAAAAATATTCATTAGTAATTTATTATTAAAATCTTATGTCTTTTGAGGTTATGTTCATGTAGAATACAAAAATGGTTTAGTGTCAGTTGGGTTTTTAGTGGTAGCCAATCTGATGAAGTGGCTACACCCCCTTACTTTTATTACTATCTCTGTTGAGCGGCCAGAGTATAGAAAGTGCACATCCTTCTCCTTTATTCTGACAACAAGACGCGTGCTGGATCAATTTTAGGGCTCGGGAAAATATTCCCTTAGAAGGCTCCACCACTCCACTTCGGTTAATTTTATAATGATAATTTATTTAGATTACATCCCAGTAAGCAGATGACGTCATTTTAACGTTGATTAATATTGGTCAGTCATTAGGTCATTTCCACCTTTGAAGTGACGTTATAATGATGTTAACAAGACGGGTAAATGTCACAGCCCAAAGACGTCATTTTACGTAGAAAAGACGTTTTATGACGTAAAGAAAACCTCATATAATCATTTAAATGACATTTTATTGATGTCTTAAGGACCTATTTAATTCTACTTCTGCAAATAAAACACCTTTATTTAAAAAAAAAAGATTTATTATTTAAAATTCTGAAACGTAAAATAATCACTATTATTATACTATTATACTTATATGGCGGCCCGAAAACGCCTTTTGTTTTCGAGGCGTCGGCCAACACGTGCATACAGTTAGGGTTGCCAACTTTTGAAAGTAGGATTTGACAGTCAAGAATTTCCAGAAACGTTCTTTATTACATTCATTTACAATCATAAAGATTTTCCAATGCTATTTAAGTGAAAATGAAACTTCAATGTAGTGAACTCGTCAATGTCGTTTAGGGCTCTATTGAAAGCTCGCAAAGCGGTTCTTTCCACATATACACGAGTTCTTCTTTCTATAAATTTAACGGATAGAAACCAAGGTTTTTCCGAATTATTTATAGAATCGTGCTATATCGAGTTTTGTTAGTTATTGTAATATATATTATGTAATTAGATTCGTCGAAGATGTTATAACGCCTCGGCTGGCGCCTCGGCGTTATAATACATCTTCTCGGATTTAAAGTATCGCTTGATCTCCGTATTGCATAAGTTGTTTTATTTTATTTCGTATTTCAATCCTAATTTCTCCTTTTTAAAGTTCATCCGAATTTATTGTATAATGAAGCAAGTTGCCTTGTCTGTGTCATCATACGCGTAACTAAGGAGATAAAAACAGCATGTCACGTGTGGCTGTTATGCAACATCAAATGATTTTTACGTTGCCAACAACAACGGAGATCAAGAACGTCTTGAACTCCGGTGTCATTGGCAGCGGAGATCAAGTTATACTTTATTTTACTAATTGTAGTATATAAACAATTGTTTGAAATACGAAATGAAATAAATAATATTATCAACATAATTTAAATAAAAGCCGATTCTCGGCATTGTAGATTTTCGAAAATATGAATTTAGCAGATTTTGGAGTCATAGTAATATACTTACTAAGCACTGTAATCAATTAATAAGTGAACGTACTGTCATTAGTAACTGTAGAAAGTTATCAAAAAGTAATGAATAATAAAAACGAAACAAACAAAAAAGGATGATAAATGGCCCTGATTAAAGAAGCAAAAAACGGTATAGGACAACTCGGCGCGGGAAATTCGCCGCCGTGTCAATTTGGCGCGAGCTAATTCGGCGCCGTGCAAATTCGGCGCCAAAAAAATCTAACCAAACTAAAATGACATTTGTAATTTCTAATTTAAATTCTTAGTAAGGTTAGTATTTCTGTTAAATTTTACTTTATAGTTTAATTGCTTTTTTCAAATTCCATTTATAACAGGTTGAGTTTTTCTTGGTAATCATTACCTGAATATTAATCCTGTATGCTAATTACCCGCCCTCTCTAATCTTTTACTAATGCATAAGATAATCGTCATATAAATATACATAGTTAAAGCAACGGCTATAAAATTAAGAGATAATTTTATGTAATTGTTCTTTTTTATAAATATTATAGTATTTATAAAAAAAAAATTATAACAGAAACAATTAATTAATTAAAGAAACAAACAAAAAAGAATGATAAATGACATTCAATACCCCAGGCCTATTCCCGGTTCGGGTAATCTTTCTTAATAACGTGTTTAATATATTTCATAAATAAATATTTTTTTATAATTATATTTATAAAAAAGAATAATTACATAAAATTATCCCTTAATTTTATAGTCGTTTAAACAAAATAAAACTAAATGATTATGTATGCCATATTAATATTTAATTGCAAGTTATTTTTTTACAAACGTAATAAATTATAAAATATTTTTTGTTTACGAAATATTTAAGTATTTTATTAGCAAAAATTACCCGAACCGGGAATAGATCGGGCTTTTTGGAATCGTGGTGGAGACCTAGTTTAAGAGGTTCCTCTTACCGTTGCCCCCCGGCAGATGGTTCAGTATACACATAAGTTTTCTTTTTTTTCTGAACTTTTAACATTTTCTTCATCGCCCGATAAATTATAATCTGTAGCTTCACTCATTTTATTGGCTAAAGTACCTAACCTAATACAGCTCAGAGCAAATTTGATCCATTTTGCACGAACGATGTTGGCCGTTAATTTGAAACTTACAATTCTTGATTCTCGAAAGCTAATTTCAGTGATTAAATTAAAAATTTTAATCAAAATATTAAATCATTTTCGTTGATGTTTGAAATAAGGACAAAACCCGTCCTTTCCTATAACAAGAAAGGACGAAGGACACACTTTTAGAAAGAAGGACTGTCCTTCCGAAAAAAAGTCAGTTGGCAACCCTATCATACTTCCTACGTTTTTTTCGTTGAATTGTATGAAATGCCATCCTAATTTGTTTTAGCAACACCGACACAAAACTGCCCAGAACTAAAATACCACAAACATATATTTTTAATGAAAGATCTACTCATCAAACAGCCGAAAGGAAATCAACATCAACCAATTTTTTGCACGGATTCGGCTGCTCCTTCGTTGCGTTGCTTTTCCACGATCTTTACCTATATCGGTCACCTGATGCTAGAACACTCAGAGTTTGAATTTTTGAAACGTATGCACTATATCTGTTTATTTTGTTTATAAAAATGATTGAGCCTGCAACAATAATAAAGCTAAATATCAAGTAATACATATTTTAGCGCTAAGTGTGCAAGATATTTTTAGGTTTAATTTATTTATTCAAATTCAATGAATATACCTATTAATTTTAAATTTATGGTAAGAATTTTTTAAAAAATCTCCAGCAAAATTCTGGTTAAAATCACGGGGTGCGCACTCTCCGTATGCTACCTCATATTCAATTTAGTTGCTACCTACGTTCACTGGGGCGTTGATGCAGGCTTTATTATTAGTAGGTTTCTGTATTATCAACACATGATGGTTAGTGTTATGGTTATGGTTGGCAGGATTGTTGGTGTAAAACACAAATCCTGACGTTTCTAGTGTGTTGTACGGTAAGCGATATGTCTTCTACATTGTCAAGTGTAAGTGTAACCTTCCTTTACGTTTACAGTCTACGTTCGGTTCGCCAGTTTCGAAGGTGTATAATAAAATGCCTTATAAGTGCTGTGTACCACAATGCACTTATAAACAAGATGCTATGTTACACGTATTTCCACAAGAAAACGAAGTAAGTACTTAAAAGATGAAACTTCATAAACTATAAAATTTTTGCATTGCAGCTGTTTGTTGCTTGTCACAATCGGACAAACGTGAAAGTTGGCAGCATTCCAGTGTTACATATACCCCATCAATTACCTGGTAAAGACTTGTTAATAAATATTTCTACAGTTATTACGGACGTGTTTTTAGGTGTTAAAATGTAATTAGTTTTAAATAATATGAGATGCGCTCTTTGTTTGGTGTTATTATAGATATTATGTCCATGTACAACACTGTATAATACAGCTATACTTTATTGCTAAATGATTCTTTATTTTGTACTGTTGTCTTTTATTGAATCTGTTACTACCTTTTATAACACTGCAACACGAATCATATTTTGTTACTTTAAATACGGAACTCAATGCATTACTATAGAAGTTGTTCGTTTTCGTACATTACTGTTAGTATTATACTAACCATGTTTCGAAAACGCACTCTTTGTATGGAGAAAAGTAGTCAATTTTGCGGAATATTCCGAATACTAGTTTTAAATTTCCCGCCATGGTTCATTAATGCGACTGCCGCGCTCAGCGATGTTAGGTCGCAACTAAAATGAATTGTTGTGAAATTGGTTAGAGTGTCGTATCTATATACCAATATATAGTTCTTTCATCTGTGGTTAAAATCTCCACAATTCCCGTATATGTAGAATGGGTCTTACCACAGCCATCTTTACTTTACAAGCCGTGAAGTTCAAGATTTGGCAACATCGCGTGTGGGTCCGCGTTTCCTATGTTTGTAAGTGAGCTTACGTTGTTTAATGTCACATCGTTTGTTATAATAGTTTGAATTTCGTTACAAGTTCTGCGCAGTTTGTTAAGTTTGTTTAGTAGATAAAAATTAGTACCTTTTTATTAGTAAATAAAAAGGTAATTATAATGTTATATTTATTTTTTGTTCGTTTAACGTAACTGTGTGATGTTTTAGATGCCACGGTTATG
The DNA here is from genome assembly GCA_929113105.1 of Agrypnus murinus. Classification (NCBI taxonomy): domain Eukaryota; kingdom Metazoa; phylum Arthropoda; class Insecta; order Coleoptera; family Elateridae; genus Agrypnus; species Agrypnus murinus. Next base: position 120,620,521 of record OV816027.1, read on the forward strand.
CTGTGTCCCAGGTTGTAAATCAAATTACAAAAATACATTAAAACAAGAAGATTATACAGCGTGGAAATAAATGATTTTCATCAAGTTCCCTTTGGAATTTTTTCACATGTAAATTTTTCTGTACCGCTCTACCCTTTTTGATTTAGTACTAAATTAGTTCTGTCAATAAATGAAATCAATCTGCCAAACAATTCATAGAATTTATTGAATTAATTTATTTTGAGGTTATGGTACTGCCTTCTCTATTTTCGTAGAGCGGCACGTCGTGCTTTTACATGGGGAATGCAATGGTAACTTGATGAAAATCATTTATTTCCACCCAGTACAAGAAGAAATATACAGACATAAACGCACAGTACCTTTAATGAATGAACAAACTGAGCTTAGTAATTCTCCTTTATTAGAAGTGTTAGATATTTAGTTTCTGTATGTATTGTATCTAGTTACCTATTTTCTGTATGTATTTATCCTTAGCAACGTGTTTGTTTATCAGACACAAAGTGTCGAAACAATATTGTCAGGTTAAGATATTAATAAAACTTGTGAAACTTTAACTAATCTTTGTATTTATATTATATTTCATGATTATAGAGTTCCGCAAAGTAAGGCTGGAGACAGTAACAGAAGATTTACAAACGACTTTTTCATTTCCCAAAGAAAACCAATTAAGTAAAAGGTGCTTACGTGCTATCCATCGAGAAAATTATGTTACAAAAAATTCAGTGGTTTGCTGTAAACATTTTTTAGAATATGAAATACAACGATTTTGGATGGAAGACAACGAAGGGGTTTTTCACCAATTTCCATTAAAACAGGCCAAAATTAAATGAGGGTGCTGTGCCTCATATTTTCGAAAATCAACCCAAATATTTAACTACTTCTGTTCTGGCCACACGAACGAACCCAGATGATAGTAGACATAAAATTTTAAATCAAGAAACTGACAATATTGAAGCATTTTTAAAAACTGAGTTTATTGAAGATTTCGAAGAACTTGTGAAGTGTTTGGATGACGGATGTGAAGGTGCTTTGTTTGGTGATGCTTACTGTGATTATTGCAAAGAGGTGGACTACAGCAACTGATGAAGTATCTTATATATATTTTCACTTTTGTGCAATATTTAACTTCATAATTAAAAATATAGAAACTGAAAAGCAATTCTTGTGCAAAAACAATCATCAAAACATATTAGACTCACTAACAATTAAAAGTTTAGTATCTAATAAGATTTTATATTGATCTTAACGCTATATGTGAATGTGGAACACCATATAAGAAAATATATGTACTTGTGCCATTAATTATAAGTAATATAGTATTAAATAATTACAGCAAAAATAAAAATAGTGCTTGCCATCATGAAAAAACTTGTAAAAGGATTAAACTTTGTACTTTTAATTAGCTCATTAGATTAAAATTTAAAAATATAATTGCTTTATTTATTTACCTTTTATCAACCACTTTTTTTATTACAGTACACATAAACTTAAAACATAATCTATGCAAAAATTAATATTAAATTGCGCGGTGAATGTGTCTAGTGCCTATTCAAAAACCCACGCGTAGACCCACTTGAGGGTGAATAAGCAATGTTGCCATTTTAACTTCATGGCTTGTAAAGTAAAGATGGCTGTGGTCTTACTTATATTTTTTAAGGAAATTTCTCGACGTCAATGAGACGTCATAACTCTACATTCGTCATACTGATATTACGTCAGTATAACGTTATAATTAGGCATTCGTCATCAGCGACCAAACATGTCTAAAAAAGTCACTTTAATAAGACGACACTCTGCTTGCTGGGGAGGTGGAAAATCTCTTTCGGATAATTATTTTCATTTACTTTTTGTTTAATTTCTTGTGTATTATCCCAGGCTGCTTGTTGAATGTTGCTAACAAGCAGTTTTGTTTCTTCATTAAGTTGTTTTTCACTTTTAAGTGAGAGAGAGATTAATGTAATTTTCAAGATGTATTCTAAAACTATTCCAATCTGTTAGTTTATTTACAAGTCTAGGCGGATTTTCTTTTTTTATTATCCTATCACTTAGTGTGAGTACTATGGGAAATTGATCAGAACTCATATCCCATGCCTCTTCAACATATAAGTAATTTGAGGATATATTCCTGAGGACAGAAAAGTCTATAAGGCCAGGAATCTTGTCGTGATTGGACGGCCAATAAGTAGGCTTCCCAGTCAATACCGTATAACAGTTAAGCAGGTTGCATACTGATAGAAGTCCTTTACCTTTGGTAGTTGTTGTTAGCCTCGATCCCCAATGGGTGTGTTTCGCATTAAAATCATTATTGGATGTGCACCTCCAATAATGATTTTATCTTCTGCGCTTATGTTGGTGATTTCTTCCTTTAATAAATTTTCTACATCCTTTAGCTTAAATGTAGTATTATTTACTGCCACAAATCCTTTAATTTGGACCCAAATTTTTTCTATCGGGTTTAAATCACAATGGTACAGAGGTTGACGTAAAATTGTAATTGGGCAATTCTTTCAATGTAATATGATTTATAAGTATCGCGCTGTTGCCGTATAATCTCTAATAGCTCGATTAAAAAAACACTCTTACGAAACAAATGCAACTGCACAGTACAAACGTTAACGAGAACTGATTGCATATACGTGTTTCCGCATGTAGGTAAAGTAGTTTAAGTGTTAATGAGACCACGTGCGCGCCGACCAATAGCATCGCTTATGGTTTGTTGATCACCTGTATTTCCTCTATTTGATATTCCATTTCTAGATGATGTCTAATGGATTCTCTTATTAATATTGCACTACCGCTTCTGGCGGTGTTTTCTGGGTAGATAGTGTGATGACCCTATATCCCTTGAATTTGATGTGTGATTCCTTGGTGAAATGGGTTTCAGCAATAAAACACACATCAAGTTTCTTTATGTCCAGGATTGCTTGTAGTTCATAATGATGTTGAAGCAGTCCATTGGTGTTCCATTGCATTATTCTGATATTATTAGCCATTTTTAGATTTAGGTATCGCTTCTTGAGTGCGATATTCCAGCTTTGAGATACGATCGTTCATTTTACTTAATTTTTCCAATATCAATTGGAGCGTGGATTCAACAGACGAGCTTTGTTGACTTGATGTCTTCTCGTTCTGTTTCAGTGGCTTTCCAGATGCCGCCTGGCTATATAAGTCCTTGGTTTGGGAGCATTATCTAGCTTTGGTGGCATTGTGTTTATTTTCTGTTGGGCTGTTTAGACGAACTTGGTTTCTTTATTTGTTTATTCTTTAACATCTGCATTTTCTTTGCTACCATGTATCCATAGTAGTTGACTGTATGTCCTTCCCCACAATGTACACATTTTGGGGGGAGTTTCTTTTTGTTTCTTGCACTCTGCAGTAATGTGCTTACCCTTGCATTTTACACATCTAGGTTCTTTAGCGCAGTATTTCTGTGTATATGCTTGACATCGCTTACATTGACGCATTAATTATTTTTTCTGATGGGTTGGTTTTCTACTCGAATGCCCATGATATCTTTGATTTCGAAAATTTTGTTAGTGTCTTCATCATGTTTAAATGACAACATGAACATGTTTAGCGGAGGTTTTGTTTTGTATATTTTTGTAGCTTCAAGTATTTTGTATCCTCTCTTTCGGAGTTCGCTAGCTATCTCTTCTGGATTGCATGAGTGACTCATCTATTTTGTTTGTTTTCCTGATTGCTTGATAGCTCTCCCCATCTGGGACGTTAATTTTGATATTCTTGTTGTTTATTATCTTAAGTTGAAAACCACTAATCCGGTTCCATATAAGTTCATGGATTTCATTAAAGTTATTAATTCCGTCCACAATTATAGGCAGCAGTTGTGAGTCGTTCTGTTTCAGTGGCTTTCCAGATGCCGCCTGGCTATATAAGTCCTTGGTTTGGGAGCATTGTCTTGCTTTGGTAGGATTGAGTTTATTTTCTGTTGATTGTTTCTGTTGGTCAGTTTAGACAAACTTGGTTTCTTTATTTGTTTATTCTTTAACATCTGCATTTTCTTTGCTACCATGAATCCATAGTAGTTGACTGTATGTCCTTCCGCACAATGTACACATTTTGGGGGGAGTTTCTTTTTGTTTCTTGCACTCTGCAGTAATGTGCTTACCCTTGCATTTTACACATCTAGGTTCTTTAGCGCAGTATGTATATGCCCATATGCTTGACATCGCTTACATTGAGGCACTAATCTATTTTTTCTGATGGGTTGGTTTTCTACTCGAATGCCCATGATATCTTTTATTTCAAAAATTTTGGTAGTGTCTTCATCATGTCTAAATGACAATATGAACATGTTTAGCGAAGGTTTTGTTTTGTATATTTTTGTAGCTTCAAGTATTTTGTATCCTCTCTTTCGGAGTTTGCTAACTATCTCTTCTGGATTGCATGAGTGACTCATCTATTTTGTTTGTTTTCGTGATTGCTTGATAGCTCTACCCATCTGAGACGTTAATTTTGATATTCTTGTTGTTTATTATCTTAATTTGAAAACCACTAATCTGGTTCCATATGAGTTTATGGATTTCATTAAAGTTATTAATTCCGTCCACAATTATAGGCGGCAGTTGTGGCACTTTCTTTGCTTGTATTTTTTTGTTTTCTGAGACCTTTTGCCTGTCTTGTGGGGGGGGGAGAGCGAAGTATTCATTTTCTTTTTTCTGAAGCGTTGGAGGATTTTAAACCGAACTTCTCTCTAACCTTGTAAATTCAACATGTAAACCAGCATTATTAACCTTCTGCAAATTTTCTAATTTTGTTTAAAGAGCATTTAATATATCAATAATGCTGGCTTTTTCATTCTACAATTTTTGCCAAGCAGCATAAAGTACTTGTTCATTTTGTGACCCTCCACTATTTTCTTGAAAAAGTGCATTATTTTGCTGAATTAATATTGCCTCATTTGGTGACTGTGCTGGCGGTGTTTAATGAAACATGATATGTGATAGCTCAGGAACTGTGACCCTGGCTGCCAAAGTTTTTGCTTTCTCTAATAGAATAGGAAGTCAAAGAATTTCATCCTGTGATTTTGGTATACAAGATAGATTCAAAAAACTGAAATCGGTCCAAGAGTAAACTACCCTTAAATTAGAAAATACCCAAAAAATGTTATTAAAAAAAAATACTTATAATTATATTTTATTTTCAAATTCTAATTATCAAGGTCCGACTTTGATGAAAAGTATTTTTTTTTTTCTAATTTTAATATCTCTGAATTTATATACAGCATAGAATCAATCACATAATCCAAAACATAATTTAAAAAAAATTTTAGCACTACTTTACCTGGAAAAATAAGCTAAAATGAACTATTCAAAACCAAAAAAAAATTGCAATTATAATTTTCAAAACGATTTAAAAATTACAAACCGTATGCAACAAAATCTAGACAAACTTAGTAAGTAAAATAATGAAGTGGTAAAATAAACGCCAGATATTTCTTTTACGCATTCTTTTTTAGTGTCTAGTTCTATATTTGTGGAATTTAAATAATCTATGCTACAAACAGTTCGTTTATATTTACTTACTTACTTATCAGCTTCCTCTTCTACCTTTTGTTGTTGAGGTTATTATATTTCTTCCAGCCTTCTTTTCTATCAGCCCATTCTATCGTTTCATACCAGCTTATGGCAGCGCAATGTCGCCTCTCATGAAAAAAAAGATCGATTAAAAATATAAGCTATATTTTATTAGTAAATTTCACTCCGACTTTGCAGTGGTCGTATTAAATTTATATTATATTTTACGACTGTGGCGCCCCTGTGCCGCGCACAGGCGCTAGCTACGCCTCTGCTTACGCCCTTTTCTCTAGTACCTTCCCTATTTGGTGATTGCAGGTTTTTGGATCTTTCTATGCATCTTTTCCCTATCCATCAAGTGACCGAACCATGATAATTGCCCCTGGATCCCCTTCAGAGCGAATAAATCTTTCGCCTTTTACAGTTCATTTATACCGCAGCTAAAATTGAATTAAAAAAACATTACATAGGCTTAACAGTTTCTGCAATTCAAGGGCAGTTCGGATTTCAGTTTTTTGAACTTACCTTCTATACCATAATTGCAGGGTAATTTTGTTAACATTTCCGAAATGTTCTAGAAGAAGCAGGCATATTTATCAAGCATGAATTTTTTTCAAAAATGGAAAACAAAACAAGGTGCATACTTTTTGCCAGTTATTGTATATCTTAAGTTGCCAGAATCAAGTAAAACGTTATTTAATAAGCATAAATCAATAATGCAGCTAAAATTATATAAAACATTTATTTATAACTTCTTTGACAATTTACAATTTTTCAATTATGATTCCACCTGCTTATATCTTAATGCAACAGAACAGAATAGTGAAATAACCTGTTAAACCTTGTTAGAAATTGATATTTTCTTGTGTTTTAAGATAATGACTTAGTGAACATTTATAGTCATCAGCCACGACTCGTATGTAGCCTTTAGACTTTGCTATGCAGCCACAAGGCAATCAGTTAATACCACCACTGCTAGTCACATGAATTTATATACTTATATTAATACATAACAGTCATAAAAAACTTAAATATTAAAGGGTAATTATGATCCTACTAGGAGTATATACACGTAGGGTGGTCCAACAAAAAAGCAAAGTCGGAAATCTTATGCTCTCACCCCCTAGGATTATTGTACATCGAAAAAAAAAGTACCCTATTTTCTTACTTTGAAATCGGACAATGTTTAGGGGTGCCTCAAAGCCCTTAAAGTTTCCCATGTATTTTATATGGAAAAAAACACTTTTTCATAGATTTGGTATAGAATTCTAGAAAATCAATATTTTTCAACCGGACTACTCTGTTTCTCTTCATAAATGTTCAGAGAATGACATCCAATAATTTATTTCTCAAAATATTTTGTATTAAAAAATAGTAATAAATATTTTTTAACGATTTTTCTGTGTTTCTTTCATTTATGGGGTTTTTTGCGGGTCTGTAAAAAATAGTTAATATAAAAAATTTAACAAATAAATTATTGGATGTCATTCTCTGAACATTTCTGAAGAGAAACAGAGTAGTCCCGTTGAAAAATATTGATTTTCTAAAATTTTATACCAAATCTATGAAAAAGTGTTTTTTCCTATATAAAATACATGGGAAACTTTAAGGGCTTTGATGCACCCTTAAACATTGTCCGATTTCAAAATAAAAAAATAGGGTACTTTTTTTCGATGTACAATAATCCTAGGGGGTGAGAGCATAAGATTTACGACTTTGCTTTTTTGTTGGACCACCCTAATATACAGTGCTGGCTCTAGGGGTTATGGCGCCCCGATGCAAAGATTGTTTCGGCGCCCTTATCAATTTATTGATACAATTTAGTTTCATTAGAAACTATAAAACAGGTAGTAAGAAAATACTTTTAAGTGCTTATAAGTATTATATATTATAATAAATTACATTTTATTTTTAAGTATAAATAGTACACATATAATAAAATATATACTTACCTATATTAATACATAACAGTCATAAAAAACTGAAATATTAAAGGGTAATTATGATAACTCTAGTTTTCTTGCTTTCATAGAAGCAAATTTTTCTAAAATTCTATTGATGTCTAATTTGTCGCAAATTTCATTTTCAATTGATATTATTGCAAGCCCAACCAACCTTTGTTGAGAAATAGTTGATCCCAAATATGACTTAATTGACTTAATTGTATATGAATTGAATAATGTTTAATGGCTCTAAATTGTCATCTTTCTTACGGATGTCTTTGAATATATAGATTTTATTAACCAATTCTATTGCGCTAATATCTTTTTCTTCAACGTCAGAGAGAAAAACTTCAAGATCAGCACTATGTTTTCTTAATGTTTCCTCATCCATATAATAAATTTCCTTAAAATCAGACAAAAATTGAAATGTTTTATTTATTTATAATTTATTATTTGGCTTTCATTAAGGTTGTCCTGCACTGTAGTTAAAGGTACCCAGAAAATGTAATAGTTTCTGGGACTTGTTTTTATAAATTAAATTCTAGAAAATAAAGTAAAGGACTCTTATACAAATATACAGTAGGCAGTTTCCATATTTTATGAAAATTTGATTCACGTAGTTAAAATAGGTTGATTTAGAAAAAAGTTTTTATAATAGTTTTTCTCAACGGGTAATACAGCCAGCATTGTGGTTTAAGTTTATTTTACCAACATGTTATTTTTTATACTAGGCTATTTTTATGAATTTGTTTAAAACTTAATAGTTATTAAAATAAAAAATGAAAAATAGGCAATCCAATTAACAGAGGAGCTTCGAAATTATCTAATATTAGGGGCTAACAACTTAAGTAATTCTCCGTTCTTTTAATCAGACAGCCAGGCGACATTCCGTCGGGACAGTATCACTTACAAAATGCATGAAGGGAAATGCAATAAATACATTTTAAAAACTATAAAGAAATTGACTAGTAGTAAGAAATCATTTATAAATTTGTTTAATATGTATTACTTTATATTAAATCTATCTCATGATATAAGTATTTATAAGTGTATGGTTTATTATAGTTAATTTATAAACTTTGAGAACTACCTAATTACTGTTCTTCTGCTATTCTATATTTCGTAAGTGATAAATACTCGACAATAACACTTACAAAGGGATATTATTAGTGCTTTTTTATTCGCATCGAGCGAATACAAATTAATAAATTTAGAAAGAAAAAATAATTTAAATTACAGTAGTCGAATAAGAATTACAATAGTATATTGTGTTACAAGTGCAGAAAAGTGCCAATTTCTCACGAGTGTGAAGATTTTGCGGCATGAGACGTAGTCGAATGCCGCAATCACACGAGTGAGAAATTGGTGTTTTTGCACGCGTTACACACTATACTTTATCTACGACAACAAAAAAAGTAATAAACAATCAACAGCTAAGAAAGTTTTTTAACCTAGAATTTACACTCGCATTCATATTTTTTACGTGAAATATTTGGCAATAAATTAAGAGATGTAATGTGAGCCGCTTCCACGATGTTTGGAGGTGTACGAGTGTACACCCCAATGTTCCTTCATCGGATTCACTCATGATACATATAGAATTTTAAAAACGACAAAAGTAAACATTTAACATGTTTAATGTTGTCAACAAACATTAAATTTGTAAAGACAATAGTAATAATACGTTTACAATTTGTATAATTTCAGTCAATCTACTATTTAGTACTTACAGCTAAATAATTATGTACTTGTTTTAAAAAAATAATATATGTACAAAAATCACCATTCAATTGTCAAGGTTATTAACCTCTGCGCAAAATGTCAAATATTCTCGCATTATGCAGAAAATTATAAATGTTTTCAATGTTTTTATTGTAATTTAGCAATAATAATAAATAAAATTACATTTATCCAACACCGTGAGTTATTAAGCCCATAACTATAGTGATTTTAGCAATTTAAAGTGACCTATAAGTCACTAGTGAGTTATAAACCATAAGTCACTCTTGCCATGGTGATCGCGTCACAGCCTTCCCATAAATTGAACTAATTTTTTCTCAAATAATGTGTCAAATAAAAATGTCACAACTGTCATCAGAAAAAGAATGCGTTTTAACGAAATTCTGACGGTGTTGGATAAAATTATTTATTCAGAACATATTACATTCATAACACAAAATATTACATACTCAATATAATACATTTCAGAACATCACTTATTAATATTGATATTTATATTAATGCCAATTGTACCGTTATTACTTCTGGTCATTTGACAATTTATTTTGTTATTGGAAACTTCATTACTTGATTCTGCGCAATTTACTACAGCACTTGGAACAGTGGCGATGGTGAACTCAGATTTTCCTTGAATTTTTCTTGCCGTGTTAATTTTTTCTCCCAACGACTCTTCAATGTACCCCTCTGCCACAGTAGACGATTTCCATCCACCGTGGCGTTTAAGTGCTGTTATGTCGCCTCCACCATTAACCAAGAGTGTGGCAGAAGACCGTCTCAAACTGTGACCAGTGTAAGCCTCTGCTTGTGGTAATTTCAAGTAAGATGCGATTCGAAATGGCACCTTAGACAATATGTTTATTCCAACTGGTTGAATCGTGCATTTTTGATGTTTGTAATTCAAAAAAAATCTGCGGTGTGGTACCTTGGCAGGTCGTAATGAAACATACTTTCTATAGAGATCAATAGGACTGACAGGATATCCCTCGTTTATGATGGTAAAACTTCGAGGTTTGTTGGTTTTTGTGTCAGGAATGGAAATATACAGATACGCTCCCTTGTCTTCGATGTGCTCAACACTCAAATTTCTCAGCTCGTTACAACGGCATGCCCCCGCAATACCCATTATTAGTGCAACCTATAAACATATATTTAAATAGGAATTCCGAAAATTAAATAGACACTATCTCACCTTCTCCATCAGATATTCACTGTCCGGAGCACTTTTTAAAAACTGCTCAATATGTTCCTTTTCCAAAATCTTGGCTTTCTTGGGTTTATGAGCTCTTGACTCACTTTTCAAGAAATATATAAGTCTACCATATTTCGAGATGTCAACATTTTTATGAAGTTTTAACGTTGCGTTCAACATGGAGTATTTTGTCCACATTGACGAACCTACATTTTTCTTTCCAATGTCAACAAAATACGCCAACAATATTTCTTCGTTTATACCACTAACTCCTTTGTCTTCTCTCCAGGACTTGAATAGGATGAACTCTTTTTCATAAATATCCTTCGATTTCTTGGGTATTATTTTCGATAATGCTAGTTTAGCATCGTTTTGAATTTCAGCCGGAACAAACACTTTTTCTTCCATTATTCGGCGTCGTTTTCGCGTGATGAAACTTTTTTGGAACCAAACACGATTTTTGTTTCAATGTAAACAAAAATTTTATGTGCCATGGTGATCGCGTCACAGCCTTCCCATAAATTGAACTAATTTTTTCTCATGAACCAAATAATTTGTCAAATAAAAATGTCACAACTATCATCAGAAAAAGAATGCGTTTTAACGAAATTCTGACGGTGTTGGATAAAATTATGTATGGAACTCGTGTGTTATCGGTCCTAAGTCACTCTAAAAAACAAAGCCACTCGCACAAAGTGCTCGTGGCTTACCCGTTTTTTCTCGTGACTTATTTCCCTTATAACACACATGTACCATAAATAACTATAAAAATTATATAATAATGTAAAACATTAATTAATTTTACGTTTTAATTGAATAACAATCATTGTAACTTTATATAATGAGAAAAAAAATATCACTGAAAGGCATCTCGATAGCTCAATGCTTACGCTCTAGCTACTAACCGAGCTATCCGGGTTCAATTCCCCGGGTCTGACCTTAGTTTTTTTTCTAGATGGATTTCCATTCGAAATATAATTTAATGTAAAATATTAATTAAATAAAATAAATTAACCTTTATCTAAAATTTATAACATTTTATATTTAAAATAATTAATAATATTATAAATATTGCAAGTGGTGACATCTATGGCGTTTTAATACAACTACTGATCGTGAGAAATCATTCCTCACGGTCTTTACCGTTGAGTTTGGAGATTGTTTGCAATTGGCCGTTTTCATGGTTACTAGATTGTGCGGAATGTGTAACTTTCTATGGTGGTCGTAGATAAAACTTATTTATGAAAATTAAACATATGTGTCCATTACAACACAAAGTATAAATTAATAAAATATAGGCAGTATTACAGTCTGTTTGGTTTAAAGCACCCCGCTTTAACTTTATTTTTGTTCAGAAATGGTATAAACCATATACAGTGTGGAAATAAAGTAGCGGATAAATTCGATAACTTCGTTAAAATTGGTTTTTTGGAAAAAAATCTCGAAGGAGTATAGCGATTTTTATTACTTGACGCTATACTGTGCCATTTTCAACTTGTTACGTGATTTGTTTTTAAAGTAATGACGTCATCGATATTTTTTTTAAATGACAACCTATATTTTGTATTGTCGATTTCGGTAGTACTTTTTATTCTCTTTTCAACTGTATACAATTTTCAATATGTTACATTTGAAAAAATTGAGAAAAACTGCCCTAAAGTTCGAATATTAAAAATTCTTTAAATTTGCAAAATGAATCTAGTCACTTCTTTCTATGAGGGTACTTAAAAAGTAAAGTGTATAAAAATCGACCAATTAATTTAAAAGACCTCAAGCAAAGAATTCGACATGAGATTAAGATTAGATTAATATTATTTGAAACTCTTCAGAATGTGAGAAATGTATTGTCAGATGGTACAGGGTCGTCACTTTGAACATCTAGTGTAATAAAAACTGTTATTTATGTGCTTATTTTTGTAATTGATGTTATTGTTATTACAGTTTTTTTTGTTAATCAATTAAGTTTCTTTTTAGTCTAATTAAAATTTTAGACTGTTTTTCTCAACTTTTTTAAACGTAACGTTTTTTATACGGTGACTTTTTTTTCATTTCTCACATTCTGAAGAGTTTCAGTTTATATTAATCTAATCTCATGTCGAATTCTTTGCTTGAGGTCTTTTAAATTAATTGGTCGATTTTTATACACTTTACTTTTTAAGTACCCCCTTAGAAAGAAGTGACTAGATTCATTTTGAAAATTTAAAGAATTTTTAATATTTGAACTTTAGGGCAGTTTTTCTCAATTTTTTCAAATGTAACATATTGAAAATTGTATACAGTTGAAAAGAGAATAAAAAGTACTACCAAAACGACAATAAAAAATATAGGTTGTCATAAAAAAAATATCGATGACGTTATTTCTTTAAAAACAAATGACATAACAAGTTGAAAATGTTACAGTATAGCCAACACCACCTATCTAACTAAGGCCTCACAACATATTGTAAACGTCATAGTGACATCACATGATAAAGGCAAAAACAAACGACAAACAAAAGAAATAAACTATAATAGTATTATGTCAAATGTGTAATTGTGTTGGCTGGTGCATTGTAATTTTTATATGTGTAGCATATTATTAGCTTGTATAATTAATATAATGTAGTACTAATAAAGTAAACAAGTGTTGTGTTGTTGTGTACCCTGTGCAACGGTCATTACAATGAAAAACACAAAATGCACGTGTTTAAGTTTCCGAAAGACGACAAATCACAAGAAAGTGGATTCATAAAATTCATCGAGAAAATTGCATGCTATCGAATTATTCTGTAGTGAGTTATTAGCGTTTATTTGGTTTGCTTTTTACCTGTTTCGTAAGATGCTAACAAGTTTTATTAAAGAGTATAATCATTGTTTGATATAGCTGTTGGTGCTCTGGCGTCTTAACAGTAGAAATTATACCAAATGAGGTTTAGTAAATTTAAAATACCCAAGATTCTCGCGACCAATGGGTTTTCTTTACAAAAGCTTCGCAAAAACACATAAGAATTATAAAATCTTTCTGTCAAGTATATCTGTAACCTAACAATCTAACATCAAAATAGCAACTTTAACGTTGATTTTCTGATTATTATTTACGCGTTATCACCGCCATTTGATTTAAGATTCCTATCCTCTGAGTTATTTTGCACATCCTATTACCATAGATTTAGCCTAACTAGTACAAACATTTTATTTTAAAGATATTTAATTGCAAATACATAATAAACACAAGTTAATATTTTATATTTACGGTAGAATTTTCATACGAAAAGAGGTCCCTGTCAAATAAAAACAAGTTCTTAATTAATATTATGAGAGATCTTTTATTTTTGGTGGAATAATAAGACAGTCTATTAGTTAAAATTTGAATGCAAAATGAGAAATAAAAGATTCGGGGATTGCCTCTTTGTCGTGACGTCACTATGTGGTTGGTAGACCTTGTTAAGTAGGGGGTGTATAACGTCAAGTAATTAAAATCGCTATACCACTTCGAGATTTTTTTCAAAAAACTAATTTTAACGAAGTTATCAAAGGATCCCGCACCAACCTAATGGAAATTTGGATTTCGGTGGAATTGGCTGAATTTTTGATATATTGTAGCTGGCTTTGTTGTGGCTTTGTGATCAAAAGTCTCCATGGACACAACCCTCAAAAATTAACCGTTTGACCTCTACGAGGTCAAATTGGGAAAATACCGCACAACCTTATGGAAATTGGATTTCGGTGGAATTGGCTGATTTTTTGATATGTTGTACCTAGTGGCTTTATGATCAAAAGTCTCCATGGGCACAACCCTAAAAATTAACCGTTTGACCTTCAGGAGGTCAAATTGGGAAAAATTTACAGAAATAATTTCAAGACCAAACGTTGGCACGCATGTAAACAGTATTTGACTCAATTAAAAATCACGAAACAGTGGGTTGTGTATATAAAATATATTTAGCAGTAAAATTACATTATAATTAAGATGTCAAATCAAAATATTATATCAAAAATATTGTGATATAAAATGGCGGACACCTTGGCAACGCATTGGTCAGACTCTAATTGAAGGGTCTCTAGGTAGAAATATAGCCCTTTTATTTTCAAATAGTAACGACAACGATTGATCCGATGAGCTGGCCTAGGTAGCTAGATGCAGTGATTCTACTAAAAAGTAGAGTCACTGAATCTAGTCACCTAGGCCAGCTGGTCGATCAGAGTACCGCAAACCGCCGCCATATTGGGGCAAACGAACCACGAAATTGTTCATTATTTGTTCTGTATTGAAATTAAGCAAATCCATGTTTACTTTAAAAGGTTTTTCTTATTCTGAAAGATCAAATCTCTAATATGTCAAACTCGTAAAACGTGGTTTTAATTTGCCCATTATTAAAAATCACCCTTATCTGCCCCAATATGGCGGCGGTTTGCGTTACTCTGATCGACCAGCTGGCCTAGGTGACTAGATGCAGTGATTCTACTAAAAAGTTAGCAAGCACGCCATCTATAAATAATGTATGTACCCCTGAAAGAAGAAATTACTACATCCATGGTGTTGTGGAAACTCAATAAAAAGTTGTTTGAAAAATTACAGTAGTATATATCATATTAATATGGTCGTTTTCACAGAACATATATGTCCATTATCAAATTAATGTTAAGTTGTGATTATTTTTGTGCATGATTGATATTAAAGCTAAGATTTATTGTAAGACGGAATGTCAAATCTAGTAATATTCATTGTGGCCAACATTGTTTTGGTGCTTTTGCTCCACCGACGAGATTAATCGTTGTCGCTACTATTTGAACATAAAGGGGCTACAGCTAAAAGTTGGCAAGCATGCTATCTATAAACAATTTTAGGTACTCATGTTGTGTTAAATGAACGATCTAATTATTCAGTTTCAAAAGCCGTTTTCGAAGTTAAAAAGAATAACTTCTATGTAATTTTAGCATATGTTGTAGGACGTTTAATGGAACTATTCCTAATCACTTTTGACACTAAAAAAGTTTCTGATTTACTAAAAATAATTGAAATTGTTTATTTGTTAGCTACTTTTGTGTTTCTAAGTTTGTGTCCTGACGCGAAGGGGAGGTAGACGATCACACAGAGTACTAAGATCTGTAATCTTCCCCGTGTATAAAAAACATTTTTTTAAAATCTAATAACCACTATAAAATATTGAAAAGAACTTGATAGTCATGCAACATGAAAAAAGCAAAATGAATTTTTTACTAGTGGTCTAAACTACATATTTTACTTTTTCCTCGTAGATCCGGGCGACAAGTACTTTAGCTCCAACGAGAAAAATGTATCTTTTTAACAACTGACATTTCATATAGGTTATAGAAAAAAAGATTGTATTTCACGCTGTATTTAGTAATTTCTCAATAAATAAGAATGGGAAAAGTGTCATTTATGATAGAGATGACGTAGGAAAACTTTATTTGCGTATAAACCTGAATCGATTGTAGCAAATACGCTAATATAAGACAAAAAAGTTTTTTAAAGTTTAGTTATAAAAAGTAAATTTTATTGTTACTAATTAGTTAATTGCAATAAGGTTTAGCATAAATTTTAATTTACGTTTGATTTGTCTTACAATTAGCGGCAATTCTTTAACCCCATTGCGTTAAGAAGTTTTTTTTTACAAATAATAATCAATATAACTAACTAAAATATTGAAAACGTAGTGCGCGAATGCAGTATTGTATATTTGATTAAAATCAAAATTTAGTACCTAACACAAATTAAACACTACGTATACAAATATTTCTATATTTCTATAAAGATGACCAGTTATCAATCACTGTTTGCCTAAAATAAAAATTTTCAGCTTAAAAAAGAAATAAACATTTAATAAAAATGTAGTAGTAGGTAGTTAATATAATCACACAAAAAATATTTGTATAATAAGCAAGAATTAAACCACGTGTTTATATATTCATCTTATATCCAAGCATGTTTTGGTAACATAATGAGATAACAGCTATCCGGTACAAAAACATCCATCCCATAATACGTTTTCGACTGCGTTACGTCAGGAGAAATTAAAATTAAAAAATAAATGCAATGTTACATTGCATATAAAAATATAACAAAAATGTTTTTATCCTTCTTAGAACTTTATTAACTCTCTCCTAAAGAAATTTCGGGAGGCCTGCAGGACACCCTTAAGAAGCGCAATGTCTCCCACATTAACTGTAGCACTAGCAATACTTCTGCCAAAGGTCAAACACAAAATTAATAAATCAGAAATATGTTTAAGAAAACAGGATAGGTAATATTAAATATAAATATAATGAGAATTCAACAATAACAATTCAGGCAAAAACAATAATTACATTTACATAAATATTAAATATCTAATTAAAAATATTAAAACTAATATAGCATTCCTGTTAATAGGAAAAATCAAATTACGAAGTGTATGTATGGTCGAACCTTCCCCAGTAGCACACAATATTTCTTTAATATTTAAAAAATATAAATATAATATTATATGTGGTTTAAATATTTAAAAGATTAGGAAGATATTTATAAAATATTGAAAATGAAATATTTAGAAATATATTGATATACATATTAAATAAATATGTTATTTGTGTCTAATTTTTAATATTTTGAAACGAATATCAAACAAATATTTTATTATTATTACGTCGACAGAATGTCGTAGACAATATAAATATTATATATAACTAATATTGAAATAATATTAAAGAAATATTTTAAATAATATATTAACTAAATATTTAGGCGGATGTCGAAACGTATATTTATATAATATATGTGTGCTACTAGGGTTGTATGAATGTTTATAGTAACATCTGTTTTATTTAAAAGACTAGCCAAAATAATATTTTTTAGCAGGATTCGTTGTAATTCTTCTTTTATTAAACCAGCATCCCGAATATCATCTAATATGTGTACAAAAGTTGCGCCTTTTAATTTATCTAGAACCCAATAAATTGTTTACTAAATTATGGTTTTTAAATAAGGGCATGTATACATACTTGCAATTTTAGCTCTTGTTTCTTTGTTTAAAAAACAGACAATGTCAAGTGAGTGACCTACATGGGTTATCCAAAACTTCCCCAGAATAAGCCCCTCGCTTTTAGTCAAAACCACCATCCTTGAAGGACAAGCTTTTCCAATTTTATTTATTCCTTCGCTTTTAAAATGTCTTACACCTTTCCTCTTGTTTATGTAATTATAGGAGCAATGACAGTTGTAAAATTCTTTCTTAGTGCCATCGGCTAATAATTTAAATGAAGTATGCAGAACATACAACGACAAATTGCTTTCCTGGATTTGATCTTTCCGTTGATGAAATGCTAGAAAATTGATTGAAATTAATTGTTATATACATTGATAGTTCTTATATATTGTTACTTTTTTTATGACTTGCTATAAACACTATTGCGTAAGATAGTTCAATAAAATATTATTATCAAATCCAGGAGCTTACCTGAAGAAGATTCAAACTGAAACTCATTATACCCAATTTCCACTTGATGTACAGTGATCATATGTTTTCTCAAATCTTATAAATAAAAGGAAAACGAAACTTTCCTTTTAAATAGGTTAGGTACAAATCCAACGATGTCAAATCCTGCGATGTCAAATCCAGCGATGTCAAATCCTGCGATGTCTAATCCTGCGATGTCAAATCCTGCGATGTCAAATTAACACCGGATCGCATGTGGCGCGAGACGCTCGTGAATTTAGCGCTTCTGTAAGAGATGGATACATTTGCAATAATTTCGTTTTATTCGTTTCGAGTTATTTTTCAGTGAAGGAAAGATCACCTGCAAATTTTGTTCTGAAATTGAAATTGTTAAATTTTTTTGTTATTTAGTGTTATTGTCTTATTATTGTGTCTTCATTAACAGCTTCAGAAAAGGTTAGTGTATTTATTTACTTATTTATTTAACACTCTAATTACTGCTAATAAATACTGCAATGTACTTGAAGCAAGAATTATCTGGATCTGAAAATAGAAAAAGAAAGGCAGCAAAAGAGTTAGAAAGGGAGAAACTTCGAGGACAATTAAATAAATATTTTATAAAATCTACTGAAAACAAAGACGACGAAGAAAATATGAGCAAACATCAAATGAGTCATTCTGTACCAGAAGAAAGTTTGTTAGAATCGTCGATTTCGAAAGAACCTTCGTTAGGAGATTGTCTCTCGATTTTACAAGAGCCGAGTACTTCTGCTACACCAGACATCAAAATTACAAATAATGTCACTAATTTCGATTTAAGCGATTCAGCAACTTGGCCTGCAATTATTAACGATAAGGTTCCTAAAGTCATTGTCCAATATGGTTCTTGGCAAAGTGAATATCATGACTATCCCATCTGCGCGACGATTACAACCGTTACTTTAGTAATATATTTTATTCGCACAAAGCCACTAATCAAGAAATTGTACCACGCACATGGCTTGTGAATTCAAAGTCAGTTAACCGTATTTTTTGCTTTCGTTGTAAAATTTTTAAAGTAGAAATGAGTAAATTATTTTCCGACGGGTATTCAAATTGGCAAAATTTGTCAAAAACGCTAAATGCCCATGAAAATAGTACATTTCATTTAAATAATTACATTAAATGGATGAATCTATAAAAAAATGCAATTGAAAGAATTTGGTACAATAGACTGCGAACTTGAAAAGTGCTATGAAATAGAAAAAAGACATTGGCATGCTGTACTTACTAGAATAGTAGAAATAGTAACGTACGTTGCATGGTAATGTTTATCATTACGTGACTCATCGGATGTTATCTTTGAGAAAGGCAATGGAAATTTTTTTAAATTGATCGAAATGTTTTCAAAATTTGATTTAACATTGGCTAATCATTTAGCACGGATACAAAACAAAGAATTGCAAACAGTTCATTATTAAGGAAAAATATCTAAAATGAGCTTATTTCTTTATTATCGAAAGAAGTTTTACAACAAATTGTTCAGATGGTTAACAACGCTAAATATTTTTCTATAATATTAGATTGCACAACTGATGTAAGCCACACCGAGCAAATGACCCTGATTGTAAGATTTTTACATAAGGATAACAGAAATATATCAGTTACAGAACACTTCTTAGGATTTGTTGAAGTGTCAGATTCCAAGGGTAAAGGTTTATCGCAATATCTTTTAGATGCGTTACAAAATTTGCCATTAGACTATAAAGATTTTCGAGGTCAGGGCTATGACAATGGAGCAAATATGCAAGGCAAGAAGAATAGTGTTCAGAGGCATATTTTAAATGTAAACCCCCGCGCATTTTTCTCCCCCTGTGCAGCCCATACTCTAAATTTGGTCATTTGCGATGCAGCCAATGTAAATATAAACACTGTAAATTTTTTCAGTATTATTCAAGAACTCTATAAGCTTTTTAGTGTTTCAACGAAAAGATGGGCCATATTGTAATTGCACACTAAACTAACATTAAAAAATCTATCAACTACAAGATGGGAATCAAGAATTGATGCACTTCGCCCACTTAGATACAATATCGGAGAAATTTATGATGCGCTACTTGAAATATTTGAAAATGAAGACAACGACAAAAACACAAAACTTGAGGCAAAGTCATTGGCTATAAAAATTAAAAATCATGAATTTCTTTGTTCGATTATAATTTGGTTTGATGTTATGAATAGAGTAAATATTGTAAAATGCTTCAGAATCCTAACAATGACATTCATAATTATAAAGTTTCTATACAAAATTTAATTGCTCATTTCCAAGAAAAACGTTCGGATGACAATTTTAATGCTATTTTGGAATCTGCACCAGAATTAGCAAAAAAATTGAATATTACCAATAAATTTAACGATACTACGTTACGTAGAAGAATCAAAAAACGACTTTTTGATTATGAATGTAAAGACGAAATGTCAATTAATCTCGAATATAAATACAAAATTGATTTTTATTTACCGATTATAGACACTGTCATTAATTCATTAACTGAAAGATTCGACCTATTATCCGAACACGCACAAACATTTCAATTTTTGTCTGATTTTAAGGAAATTTATTATATGGATGAGGAAACATTAAGAAAACATAGTGCTGATCTTGAAGTTTTTCTCTCTGACGTTGAAGAAAAAGATATTAGCGCAATAGAATTGGTTAATAAAATCTATATATTCAAAGACATCCGTAAGAAAGATGACAATTTAGAGCCATTAAACATTATTCAATTCATATACAATTAAGTCAATTAAGTCATATTTGAGATCAACTATTTCTCAACAAAGGTTGGTTGGGATTGCAATAATATCAATTGAAAATGAAATTTGCGACAAATTAGACATCAATATAATTTTAGAAAAATTTGCTTCTATGAAAGCAAGAAAACTAGAGTTATCATAATTACCCTTTAATATTTCAGTTTTTTATGACTGTTATGTATTAATATAGGTAAGTATATATTTTATTATATGTGTACTATTTATACTTAAAAATAAAATGTAATTTATTATAATATATAATACTTATAAGCACTTAAAAGTATTTTCTTACTACCTGTTTTATAGTTTCTAATGAAACTAAATTGTATCAATAAATTGATAAGGGCGCCGAAACAATCTTTGCATCGGGGCGCCATAACCCCTAGAGCCAGCACTGTATATTAGGGTGGTCCAACAAAAAAGCAAAGTCGTAAATCTTATGCTCTCACCCCCTAGGATTATTGTACATCGAAAAAAAGTACCCTATTTTTTTATTTTGAAATCGGACAATGTTTAAGGGTGCATCAAAGCCCTTAAAGTTTCCCATGTATTTTATATAGGAAAAAACACTTTTTCATACATTTGGTATAAAATTTTAGAAAATCAATATTTTTCAACGGGACTACTCTGTTTCTCTTCAGAAATGTTCAGAGAATGACATCCAATAATTTATTTGTTAAATTTTTTATATTAACTATTTTTTACAGACCCGCAAAAAACCCCATAAATGAAAGAAACACAGAAAAATCGTTAAAAAATATTTATTACTATTTTTTAATACAAAATATTTTGAGAAATAAATTATTGGATGTCATTCTCTGAACATTTATGAAGAGAAACAGAGTAGTCCGGTTGAAAAATATTGATTTTCTAGAATTCTATACCAAATCTATGAAAAAGTGTTTTTTTCCATATAAAATACATGGGAAACTTTAAAAGGGCTTTGAGGCACCCCTAAACATTGTCCGATTTCAAAGTAAAAAAATAGGGTACTTTTTTTTTCGATGTACAATAATCCTAGGGGGTGAGAGCATAAGATTTCCGACTTTGCTTTTTTGTTGGACCACCCTACGTGTATATACTCCTAGTAGGATCATAATTACCCTTTAATATTTAAGTTTTTTATGACTGTTATGTATTAATATAAGTATATATTATTATACGTGTACTATTTATACTTAAAAATAAAATGTAATTTATTATAATAATATATAATACGAGGGTTGCGCTGAAAATTGTTAGTTATAAAAAGACCGTTGCATTTTTTAACAAAAAATCTTTATTGTTTTTCAAAATAATCTCCATTCAGACTAATACACTTGTTCATTCTTTGAAACAACTTTTTAAAACATTCGGAAAATTCATTTTCTGAAAGGTCCTCAAAAATTCTTTGAAATTCTGTAACTGCTGCATCTGCGCTGGAAAATCTTTTACCTCGCATCATTTTTTTAACAGTTGGAAACAAAAAAAAGTCGCACGGCGCCAGATCTGGGCTATACGGAGGCTGAGTTACCAATTGAACTCCCGTATCTTTCAAAAATTCCAATGTTCTGGCAGCAGTGTGGGAGGATGCGTTGTCATGATGGACTAAGATGTTACGCAAACCGGTCCTTTGGTGACCTGTCTGTAATTTTGCAAACATCTGTGGTAAAGTCACTTTGCAGTACCATTCAGAATTAACAGTTCTGCGATCTTCAAGTGGAATAACAGCAACAGGACCACTTCGGTGGAAAAAACAGCAATTATTTTCTTATTGACGCTTCTGCCACGAATTACTTTTGTGAGCAAGTCTTCATCTTCGAATACCCAAACACTAGACTGCTGTTTAGTTTCAGGGTCGTAACTGTATACCCAAGATTCGTCACCAGTTACAATGTATGCCGCTTACTTGGAAGCTCCACCGTCAAACTTTTGCAACATAAATTTACACCAGTCTACTCGAGCCTGTTTTTTACTTTCTGAGAGCAAATGTGGTGTCCAACGGCTTGTTAGCTTTCTTACCCCAAGATATTTATGCAAAATGGTATTCACCCCCGAGGATCCAATCTTCACATCCTCCTGAATCTCCCTATAAGTAATATTTCGATTGAATTGAATCAAGCTTGCCACACAATCAACATTTTCTGAACAGGCAGCTTCCACAGGTCTTCCAGGTCTTGCTTAGTCTTCTAGCAGCTCTGGCCCTCGTCGAAATTCGCAGAACCAATGAGTAACAGCGGGTAATGAAGGGGCAGCATCGCCAAAAGCTGCTATCAAATTTTCATGGCTTTGCTGGTATCCTAACTGTCTTTTATAGTCGTAGAAAATCATAGCTCTAAAGGCAGTTCACGGAATGCTCATCTTGACAGAATTAAAAATGCACAACTACTTATCTTACAAAATTAACTACGTTTCACAAGGAAATCAGAAAATTTGATAATTGTGGGTAACGAATGTTAACTAATGCGACATTCAATTGTTGCAATTGTTTCTAGCCAATTGAGCTTCCATGGCCTGCTACTAACTATTAACAGAACATCCCTCGTACTTATAAGCACTCAAAAGTATTTTCTACCTGTTTTATAGTTTCTAATGAAAATAAATTGTATCAATAAATTCATAAGGGTGCCGAAACAATCTTTGCATCGGGGCGGGGCGCCATAACCCCTAGAGCCGGCACTGTAGTACATAGCAGTAGTTTTTTAAATAAAGAATAATAGTCAACAAATTCCATAAGTAGAAAGTGTAAAAGTTCTTTTTTGAAAAACTTTTAGGCTTAATAATTATAACACTGTTTTTTATTGTACCTAGCAGGGGCGGATCCAGATATCCCCAATTATTTTGAGGGGGAAATTTTTGGAAAAATAATTGTTTTAATAAATAATAATTAAACAAACATTATTTGTTTCTTTTCTATGTATACTTATTTCTAAATCTGGGCGGAGGGGGAGAATGAATCCTTCTCCCCCGTGAATCCGCGCCTGTAACTAGGTATATTAAAATTAAAGTTGTGGTTGCTTCCCTAGCCTAAATTATCACCGCACGCCACTGATCATCAAATAATTATTTGATTAGTTTTTGAACATTTCATGTACTATTAAATATTTTAAAATTGATAATACATAATTTAATTGAAATAATATCAAAAATATTCATTAGAAGTAGTTTATTATTAAGATCTTATGTCTTTTGAGGTTATGTTCATGTAAAATACAAAAATGTTTCAGTGTCAGTTGGGTTTTTAGCGGTAGCCAATCTGAATGTAGTGGCTACGCCCCCTTACTTTTATTACTATCTCAGTTAGGCGTCCATTGTATAGAAAGTGCACATCCTTCTCCTTTATTCTGACGACCAGACGTTATAACCCTGACCATAAGTAATTTGAGGATATATTCCTGAGAACAGAAAAGTCTATAAGGCCAGGAATCTTGTTGTGATTGGACGGCCAATAAGTAGGCTTCCCAGTCAATACTGCATAACAGTTGAGCTGGTTGCATACTTCTTTACCTTTGGTAGTTGTTGTTAGCCTCGATCCCCAATGGGTGTGTTTCGCATTAAAATCAGTATTGGAGGTGCATCTCCAATAATGAATCTAAAGTCGGTTTGCTGTAACCTGTCGCAAGGCGTAAATATACTTCAAGTTAGCTGATCCTTAAAGCTTCATTTACGATGGTGCGCGCTTGTGTACCGTGTGCGCTTAACTTGCTCTTACGGCTTCAGCGTAATATAGAATGGAAAATTAAATATATCACAATTAAATCAGGCTAGTCACTCGCTATTTAAACATAATAAAGCCTACTTTAAAAGAGGTGTTTGCTCTAAAAAGAGCAATTGCTTGCTTCAACTTCAATGTCAAAAGGTTGGGAGGGAGGAGTGAGTGTTACGTTGGTGATTCCTTCCTTTAATAAATTTTGTACATCTTTTAGCTTAAATGTAGTATTATTTACTGCCACAAATCCTTTAATTTGGGCCCAACTTTTTTCTATCGGGTTTAAATCACAATGGTACGGAGGTTGACGTAAAATTGTAATTGGGCAATTCTTTCAATGTAATATGATTTATAAGTATCGCGCTGTTGCCGTATAATCTCGAATAGCTCAATTACAAAAGCACTCTTACGAAACAAATGCAACTGCACAGTACAAACGTTAACGAGAACTGATTGCATATATGTGTTTCCGCATGTAAGTAAAGTAGTTTAAGCGTTAATGAGACCATGTGCGCCCCGACGAATAGCATCGCTTATGGTTTGTTGACGTCCTGCGACGGGTTACCGCAAACGGACTTTACATCCTTGGCTTATGTTTTGTCTTTAACAGCTATGGCCTGTATTTCCGCTGTTTGATGTACCATTTCTAGATGATGTCTAATGGATTCTCTTATTAATACTGCAGCATCGCCTCTGGCGGTGTTTTCTCGGCAGATAGTGTGATAGACCTTATATCCCTTGAATTTGATGTGCGATTCCTTGATGAAATGGGTTTCAGCAATAAGACACACATCAAGTTTCTCTATGTCCAGGTTTGCTTGTAGTTCATATTGATGTTGAAACAGTCCATTGGTGTTCCATTGCACTATTCTGATATTATTAGCCATTTTTAGATTTAGGTATCGCTCCTTGAGTGCGATATTCCAGCTTTGTGATACGATCGTTCATTTTACTTAATTTTTCCAATATCAATTGCAGCGTGGATTCAACAGACGAGCTTTGTTGACTTGATGTCTTCTCGTTCTGTTTCAGTGGCTTTCCAGATGCCGCCTGGCTATATAAGTCCTTGGTTTGGGAGCATTATCTAGCTTTGGTGGCATTGTGTTTATTTTCTGTTGATTGTTTCTGTTGGGCTGTTTAGACGAACTTGGTTTCTTTATTTGTTTATTCTTTAACATCTGCATTTTCTTTGCTACCATGTATCCATAGTAGTTGACTGTATGTCTTTCCCCACAATGTATACATTTTGGGGGGAGTTTCTTTTTGTTCCTTGCACTCTGCAGTAATGTGCTTACCCTTCCATTTTACACATCTAGGTTCTTTAGCGCAGTATTTCTGTGTATGCCCATATGCTTGAAATCGCTTACATTGAGGCACTAATCTATTTTTTCTGATGGGTTGGTTTTCTACTCGAATGCCCATGATATCTTTGATTTCGAAAATTTTGTTAGTGTCTTCATCATGTTTAAATGACAACATGAACATGTTTAGCGGAGGTTTTGTTTTGTATATTTTTGTAGCTTCAAGTATTTTGTATCCTCTCTTTCGGAGTTCGCTAGCTATCTCTTCTGGATTGCATGAGTGACTCATCTATTTTGTTTGTTTTCCTGATTGCTTGATAGCTCTCCCCATCTGGGACGTTAATTTTGATATTCTTGTTGTTTATTATCTTAAGTTGAAAACCACTAATCCGGTTCCATATGAGTTCATGAATTTCATTAAAGTTATTAATTCCGTCCACAATTATAGGCAGCAGTTGTGAGACTTTCTTTGCTTGTTTTTTTTTGTTTTCTGAGACCTTTTGCCTGTCTTGTGGGGGGGGGGGGAGAGAGCGAAGTATTCGTTTTCCTCTTTTCATTCTTTTCTGAAACGTTGAAGGATTTTGAACCGAACTTCTCTCTAACCTTGTAAATTCAATATGTAAACCAACACTATTAACCTTCTGCAAATTTTCTAATTTTGTTTAAAGAGCATTTAATCTATCAATAATGCTGGCTTTTTCATTCTACGATTTCTGCCAAGCAGCATAAAGTACTTGTTCATTTTGTGACCTTGCACTATTTTCTTGAAAAAGTGCATTATTTTGTTGAATTAATATCATTTGGTGACTGTGCTGGCAGTGTTTAATAAAATATGATATGTGATAGCTCAGCAACCGTGACCCCGGCTGCCAAAGTTTTTGCTTTCTCTAGAAGAATAGGAATAAAGAATTTTATCCTGCGATTTTGGTATGCGAGATAGATTGAAAAAAACTGAAATTGCTCCAAGAGTAAACTACCCTTGAATTAAAAAATACCAAAAAAATGTTATTAAAAAACTTATAATTATATTTTATTTTCAAAATCTAATTCGTCAAGGTCCGACTTTGAAAAGTATTCTTTGATAAATGATGATAAATGATTTTTGAAAAAAATGATCGATTAAAAATATTTTAAGCTATATTTTATTAGTAAATTTCATTCCAACTTTGCAGTGGTCGTATTAAATTTATATTATATTTTACGACTGTAGCGTCCCTGTGCCGTGCACAGGCTGCACTGGCGCTAGCTACCCCTCTGCTTATGCCCTTTTCTCTAGTACCTTCCCTATTTGGTGATTGCAGGTTTCTTTGGGTCTTTCTCTGCATCTTTTCTCTATCTGTCGAGTCTGTCAGATCTGCTTTGCTAGCGCATTTCCATCCATTCTTATAATGTGACTGAACCATGATGATAGCCCCTGGATTCCCTTCAGACTGAATAAATCTTTCGCCTTTTAAAGTTCGTTTATACAGCAGCTAAAATTTTAAAAATTGCAATAAAATTAGGTAACAGTTTCCACAATTTAAGGGCAGTTGCGATTTCAGTTTTTTGAACTTACCTTCTATACCATGATTGCAGGGTAATTTTGTTAAAATTTTCTAAATGTTCTAGAAAAAGCAGGCATATTTATCAATATAATATAAAACTGGTTACTAGGCCGCCATTACCCATTATCATTAAATAACAAACTCCTAATCTATAAGGCCATCATCAAACCCATCTGGTCCTATGGAATTGAACTTTGGGGCTGTGCTAGCAAATCAAACCTTGCTATCATGCAACGCTGCCAATCTAAACTCCTACGATCCATCATCAATGCACCATGGTACATCACCAACCAGATGATACACGACGACCTCGGCATCCCGTTCCTCAATACAGTAATATACGACAGAACTACGAAACATCTCGACAAACTCTCCATCCATGACAATCCTCTTCTGCATGAACTTCTGCACCACCAAGTCATCAGAAGACTCCAGTAGTGTTGGCCTACCGACATCCATTGAACAGGACTCCTCCCTGGATTGGCCCTCATCACGTTAGCAATGCTCCCCATGAAGAGGACGCCTCACTGGACGGGCCCTCACAATGTCAGTTCCACATTTATATTACCTTATAGGATTTTATGTATTCTGATTGCTAATTTACGTAATTAAAAAAAAATATATATTTATCAAGCATGAATTTTTTTCAAAAATGGAAAGCAAAAAAAGATGCATACTTTTTGCCAGTTATTGTATATCTTAAGTTGCCAGAATCAAATAAAACATTATTTATAAGTATAAATCAATAATGCAGCTAAAATTATATAAAACATTTATTTATAACTTCTTTGACAATTTACAATTTTTCAATTATGATTCCACCTGCTTATATCTTAATGCAACAGAACAGAATAGTGAAAATTGTGAAATAACCTGTTAAACCTTGTTAGAAATTGATATTTTCTTGTATTTTAAGATAATGACTTAGTGAACATTTATAGTTATCAGCGGCGACTCGTATGTAGCTTTTAGACTTTGCTATGTGGCCAGAAGGCAATCAGTTAATACCACCACTGCTAGTCACATGAATTACACTAAAATGGTTTCTCACTACTGTGAGTTCGCATGTGTGTTTTAAGAAGAGAACTTTGACTACATTTATAGTCACAAAACTTACACTCAAATGGTTTCTCACCGGTGTGAGTCCTCATATGTATTTTAATCCCACCACTTTTAGAACATTTGTAGGCACATAAACTACATTCAAATGGTTTCTCACCAGTGTGGATTCGCATGTGTGTTTTAAGAGCAGAACTATAAGAAGATTTGTAGTCACACAAAATACACTTAAATGGTTTCTCACCAGTGTGACTTCGCATGTGTGCTTTAAGAGCAGAACTGTAAGAAGATTTGTAGTCACACAAATTACACTCATATGGCTTCTCATCAGTATGAGATTGCATGTGTATTTTAAAATAACCACTTTCTGAACATTTGTAGTCACACAAATTACACTTAAATGGTTTCTCACCAGTGTGAGTTCGAATGTGTCTTTTAAGACTACCACTATTTGAGCATTTGTAGTCACAGAAATTACAGTGAAATAGTTTCGTACCAGTGTGAGTTTGCATGTGTATTTTAAGACCATCACGACGAGAAAATTTGTAATCACATACAGTACACTCAAATGGTTTTTCACCAGTGTGAGTCAGCAAGTGTCTTTTAAACCTATCACTTTGAGAACATTTGTAATAGCACACATTACACTCAAATGATTTTTCACCAGTGTGAGTTCGCATGTGTGTTTTAAGAAGAGAACTTTGACTACATTTATAGTCACAAAACTTACACTCAAATGGTTTCTCACCAGTGTGAGTCCTCCTATGTGTTTTAAGCCCACTACTTTGAGAACATTTGTAGTCACATAAATTACATTCAAATGGTTTCTCACCAGAGTGAATTCGCATGTGTGTTTTAAGATCAAAACTATAAGAAGATTTGTAGTCACACAAATTACAATTAAATGGTTTCTCACCAGTGTGAGTTCGAATGTGTCCTTTAAGAGCCCCACTATTTGAGCATTTGTAGTCACAGATATTACACTGAAATGGCTTCTCACCAGTGTGAGTTCGCATGTGTGCTTTAAAACTACTACTTCGGTCAGATTTGTAATCACATAAATTACACTCAAATGGTTTCTCGCCAGTGTGAGTTCGCATGTGTGCTCTAAAACTACGACTTTGAGAAAATTTGTAATCACACAAATTACACTCAAATGGTTTCTCACCAGTGTGAGTTCGCATGTGCATTTTAAGAATACCACTTTGGTGAGATTTGTAATCACACAAATTACACTGAAATGGTTTCTCGCCAGTGTGAGTTTGCATATGTCTTTTAAGATTACTATGACGAGAACATTTGTAATCACATAAATTACACTTAAATGGTTTCTCACCAGTGTGAATTCGAATGTGCGTTTTAAGGTCACGACTACATGAAGATTTGTAATCACACAAATTACACTCAAATGGTTTCTCGCCAGTGTGAGTTCGCATGTGTCTTTTAAGATTACTATGACGAGAACATTTGTAATCACATAAATTACACTTAAATGGTTTCTCACCAGTGTGAATTCGAATGTGTATTTTAAGGTCACGACTACATGAAGATTTGTAATCACACAAACTGCATTCAAACACTTTCTCAGCACTATGACTTAACATACGCCTTTTTTTACTATCACTAATAGCTTGTGTGGGTTCTTGTGGAGCACTGGAGTTATGGGACAGATTTTCAACTCTCTTAGAATATGTGTCAATCTCATCCATGGTATTAGAATCTTTCATTATTTGTGGTTCGATTTTGATCTCAAATTTTTCTTTGATTGCTGATAGTTCTTCATCCATTGTGTCAATATTTAGGGTACTATCACGATCTGTAACAAAAAAATAACAGTAGTAAAATTGGCCTTTTACTTTTATCTGACATAATCAACTTTCTGAATTTAATACTATCAATGTTAAATTTTGTATAACCAGTTTAACTTTATTTGATTGAATATATTTAAAAAAGTGACTACACTCTTAAACTCAATGTTATGACTATCAGTAGGTAATCTACAAGTATCATTCACAAGTAATTTACATTTAAAGATGTACATTCATGCAATACTGGTTGTTTACATCTATCTTTAAAATGCTATCATTCTTTGCCTATATCGTACCAAGCATTTATTAAATAGTGATTTAAAAAAGACAATTATAACATACTATTACTTAATTGTAAATCCACTGTATAGGATCGATCGAGTTTTTGTTACAACTTCATAATCAACCTTAATGCTTTTTAAGGATGTTTTCACTTGGCCATTATCTAGAATAAAAAATATATTTGCCAGATCGCATGGGCTGTGGAGCAGAAACCAAAACTCGTCTTGCGATGCTACAGATACTTCGAATAATTTGCGTCATCAGTTGTTTCAAGTTCAACGTAACCAGACATAACCCCTTGTAGAATTAAAAAGGTTTGTAGATGTAATAAGACGATTATAAAGTATTTCCTGTTTTTAAATACCAATAGCTTTCACCTTAAGCTTTGGAGATGGCGCTGTAATGAGATTTAAAAACAAAGGTCAAGTATGCTTAAGGCTCCTGGCTATCAGCATGTATTTTTTCAATTCCTAAATATACTACCCATATAACCTGGTCTTGATGCTAAACACTTAGAAAGTGCACATCCCTCTCCTTTATTCTGACGACAGTCAATCTTTCCAATAGGGTCGGAAGAATCAACCGTGGCCACTTTCTTATCTAAAAGTACTTCATACTTGTTTATTTCACTCTCATTTACCCATCTTAAAACTTTGTTAGCGTTGGAGAATGCGTTAAATACGTAATATAATTTCAAGAGCTATTTAAGAATAAAAATCTTATTTTTCAAAAATTAATAAACTAACTTATAAGAATAGCCAAGTATGTATGATTAATAAGTTTATCAAATCTGCATTTTTAATTTATAGGTATTTGTGTATTTAGTGCGCGAAATGTTACTTTGGTGTTTAAGAATGCAAGTCTTTTGACGAGGCGTAGCCGAAATGATGTTTCAAATGGTAATTCGAGTACCAGGCATTTACAAGAATTCATTAATATCCTAAATCTTAGTATGTTTAATAATGTAAGAAATTTTCAGAGACGTACACTAGACCTAATAATCAGCAATCTCAAAGTGCGCATGAGAACGTTGATCCGATTGTACCTGTGGATGGGTATCACCCAGTATTAACAGTATCATGTAGTTTTGCACGTAAGGAGAGATACACGCCCAGAGTTTCAAAAAATTCTCACAACTCTAAAAAAGTTGACTTTTTACTATTGTACCATTTGCTTAGAGTTACTGATTGGCAAGAACTTGAAAATTATAGTGACATAAATGAAGCTGTAAATAAGTTTATCAAACACCTCTAAATAAAGAGGGCAAAATTCGTGGAAAATGGACCTTGTCTTTCAGATCCCAACGAATTAGATAATTCTTCAATCTAAAGTTGCGGTATATTATCCTTTTGTTAGCTAAGTTTTGTTGGTGAATTGTGTGATTGTTCGTATGTATGTGTTATTTTATTTTTTTGTACGGTTGAGTCCAATCGATGGTCCTAACCTAGATACAGTTCACCTAGAGTAGTCGACTTTATTACTACGGCTAGCTCTACACATGGGTGAATATCTACAAATTGACTCTTTCAGAGGTAATTTTTGGACAAACGTTTCTGTTTTATTTCGAAAATTAAAATTATGGTATTTGATACCTTTTGAGGTCTTTTTCGACATAACACCAAAAAACGTTAAAAAAACGAACTGGAATACAGAATTGTTTACCATTCTTCAAAACAAAGGCACGCAGGAATGAACTATGAAGTATGGTAATGAAAAAGAGACAGCTTAGCAAATTTATTTATTGAAAAATATAAAATCTAAAAATAAAAATCACCTAATAAACTATTAAAATAAAACTAAAAAAATATTCTTTGGCAAAAGATACATATTATCACTATTTTTCAAATTTTTTTTGTCTCTCTTTTTTCCTTTCTCTTTTTTTCTGAAGTTGTTCATCTCCTGATGCTTACCTGATGATGAATATACATACTTATATTTTGTGAAGAATTTTTACTAAAATTCTGGTTAAAATCTCCACAATTCTCGTATATGTAGAATGGGTCTTACTTCCATTTTTTAAGGAAATATGTCGACGTCATTGAGACGTCATAACTCTACATTCGTCATACTGATATTACGTCAGTATAACGTTATAATTAGCCATTCGTCATCAGCGACCAAACATGTCTAAAAAATCACTTTAATAAGACGACACCCTGCTTGCTGGGGAGGTGCATAATCTCTTTCGGATAATTATTTCCCTTTACTTTTTGTTTAATTTCTGGAGTATTACCCCAGGCTGCTTGTTGAATGTTGCTAACAAGCAGTTTTGTTTCTTCATCAAGTTGTTTTTCACTTTTAAGTGAGACAGAGAGATTAATGGAATTTCCAAGATGTATTCTAAAACTATTCCAATCTGTTAGTTTATTTACTAGGGGGATTTTCTTTTTTAATTATCGTATCACTTAGTGTGAGTACTATGGGAGATTGATCAGAATTCATATTCCATGCCTCTTTAACATATAAGTAATTTGAGGATATATTCCTAAGAACAGAAAAGTCTATAAAGCCAGGAATCTTGTTGTGATTGGACGGCCAATAAGTAGGCTTCCCAGTCAATACTGCATAACATTTAAGCTGGTTGCATACTGATAGAAGTTCTTTACCTTTGGTAGTTGTTGTTAGCCTCGATCCCCAATGGGTGTGTTTCGCATTAAAATCATTATTGGAGGTGCATCTCCAACTTGGAGGAATAATATAAAAGGAGTTGGCATCTCTATAGATGCTATATGTAATGTTTTGAAGGCAAACAACATACGGGAAAGGGATGCGCGGAGTATTTTCTACCAAGCTTAGAATATTGATAATACGGAGGATTCTGCAGTACAGTGGAGTACCGTTGAAGAGGGGGCAGATTGAAACAAAAATATTTTTTCTTCGATAATGAGGAACTGCATGATACTTTGTAAATAAATTTATGTAACGAAATGATCAAAATAAAAACAGTTACCTAATTAAGTGCAAATATAAAATGCTGCAAAAATCTATAGTATTTTACAAAGTAATTAATAAATTAATAATCAAAACTGTTTGACTATTAAAAGATAATTTTGTGACATTTATTATATTACATTAATTTGAATAAACTTTAAAATAAATATGTAGAATGTCGATTTTTTGGGTGGAGATGGATCAATATTCTCAAGATTTTGTATGTAATCTTCAGTTTCAGAAGCAGTTAGTGTTGTAGATGAATGAGCGGATGCTCTTTCTATCATCTGACTGTCATCTACGAGACTCCTACAATAGAAAATTGATTGATTGATTGATTGATTCTAATAGCTTTCTGAACTTCCATTTAGTATTTGATAAACATTTTAACTTAATAAAAATTGTACTAGACTGATCTCATGCCTTGGAGTAATTTCGTACTCTGAATGTTCTGAGTAGCACACTCTGCTTCAGAAGCAGTTAATGTGGTAGAAGAATGGGCAGATGCTTGACCTGACTGGCTGTTATAATCACGATTTCTGTGATAAACAATTATGGCAATATTATTATACATATATATTTTTAAAATCATGCAGTTAATTGTAACTTACAAATGTAGAACTCCTGTTTGGAAAATTTCACTTTCCTGCTCTATCTGCAAAGCAGCAGTGATTCCTGGGTTCCCAAGAACACTGAGATCCTGTGATCTACCTGCTACCAATTGTACAATTGATGATGAGCTAGTTGCTGCTGGTGTGTGTGGCTGGTGAACAAACAGCCCACGCACACATTTTTTTCTGAAACCAAATAAAATCAAAATTTTTCTTTTATGTCTATTAACTATTTTCTTGCTTAAAACATCTTATAAAACTATAAATATAATAAGTAGCATGGAATAAGTTTGAAAGATAGGTATAACTACGTAAATACTATACCTACAATAGTTAGAATTATCTTTAAATATTAATGTACTATTTGATTCCGTT
The DNA here is from genome assembly GCA_929113105.1 of Agrypnus murinus. Classification (NCBI taxonomy): domain Eukaryota; kingdom Metazoa; phylum Arthropoda; class Insecta; order Coleoptera; family Elateridae; genus Agrypnus; species Agrypnus murinus. Next base: position 120,654,737 of record OV816027.1, read on the forward strand.
GTAAGTTAAGTAAACATACCGTGATGTGGGTGATTTAAGTCGTAGCCTCTTTGGCAACTCCTCTTCAACAGTGGAATCAGAACTGCAAATTTATTTATCAGTATTATATTACTGAATCTTGTATTCGTATTTTGTCTTATTAATTTGTTAGAGAAAAATTATAACGTCTTACCTTGTAGTATGCGGTTCATTAATACCTTCTAAAAAAGGAATCGGAGCAGCATCTTTTCTTAAAAATGTTTTCTTTCTCTCCCCCTCTTATTTAAAAATCACTCTCTGCAAAATGGGATGAGCAAATACGAGAATTTGATGGTGCATCTTTGAAATGCAAGATTTGCAACCATTCTTGCTTTTGATTACTATCAGTAGGAAACCTGAAAACATTATTATAACTATTGTTCCTTGTAATGTTTAATATTCACAGACTATTTTTTGTTAATTAAATTATTAAATTTACAAGTACTAAAAATCTGAATAATAATAAAGGAGTCACGAAAGAAAATTTAATAGTTTATAATATTTAAAATTTTAAGGCAATCTTCTGAACCTTAGAAATTTATAACAAAATAAAACTTATTACTGTAGCTTTGTTAACCCCAGTGTTCCCAGGTCTAGGGAAATTTCCTCAGATTTGGGGAAAAACGTCAGGCTCGCGAAACTTTTTGGAGAAATAGAGATATGCTTTCAATTTTGGAGACTTTCTGATGATTTTCAAAATTGTACAATAATACACTATAGTGCATATAGTCAAAGATTGAATTTTGATTGAAATTAGATTTTTTTGGCGAAATCCAATGTCTAATAATTAATAATTTAATTACTTTTTAATATAATTATAATTCTGTAATTGGTGTAATATTCGAATAAGATTAATAATTATTCTTCGTAAAAACCAGGAATATTGATTTTATTTTTAATAGTTTCTACATTGGGAAACACCAACACGTGTAGCATAGAGACTAATAGAGAATAATAGCATAGAGACAGCAAGATATAGCTACCTATAAGTATAGACAAACTTTTTAGCAGACAGCTTTACGAATAAGATAAAAATAGGTACTACGGCGGCAAAAAATACATAACACTAAACACGTATAGTGTATAAAATTATAAAAAAGCGTTAACTTGTTTAATGCTGGTGTTTCCATTTTTTGGCCGCGGTTGTACTTACAGATTTATTTAGAAAAATTGGGATGGTTATACTATCTAGGGAATTCTGGGGAAATTCTGGAGACTCCATCTGGGGATATACTTATTTGCTACCTGGCAACACTGGTTAACCCCTAAATGTTGTTTTTTCCGACGCCTATGGAATATTCAACACACATGTATATCTTCAGGGAGTAGGTTCTAAATGCAGGTAAGTTTTGGTTGTATTCTGGTCCTTAGCCAAGGTCATCTGCTCCATGGAACATAACCTCAACATGTAAACAAAGTATTAAAAAATCCTACTTTCTTATTAATAGCAGTCAAAACATTTTATATTAATATTATTATAACAAAATTAGCTGCTGGATGATATTTAAAAAACTACATCTTACGTACTAAATTAATCAAGTTTGCAAACACACACTATTTTTTGTTACATGTTTAATTGCTTGATATTGAATATTGTGGTGTACCTATCCAAATGCTTGAGTTAAAACTAAGTTCCAAGTGTTCTAATAGAGATCATTACGATCAACAATTATTATTTAAAGTGATTTAATTTTGTAAATTAGGTACTGACTAATCACGGAAATACGAACTTAATTGGTATTTATTTTAGTTATTATATTACCAAAAGAGGTTTTCATCTTGTATTTATTATTACTAGCATGTTTTAATTACAGCATAATAAACTATTCAAACTACCTGGCAGAATTTATACCATGAGATTAAATAAAAATGGGACAATGTAACTTTGGAATATGCGTTTTTCAATGAATGTTATATGGTAGAAATGGAAATCAACATCATTCGATACAGATGCTGAACTTTGCTTACTGAACATTCTAACTGAATGAAATGGCAGGTGCTCCATGACTGGATCAAGAGATTCTCACCATTTAAATTAGTGAAATACACAATTCTAAGATATCCTGCTGATTCACCAGTGCATTTTATGATTTGAAATATGTGGAACGCTGCCAAAAGGCTTGGTTGAAATTTTATATCATGCATGTGTACCAAACTTTCTTTTAAAGAGAAACTGGACTCGATATCAAGATAAAACAATCAAATCTTTAAACTAAAATTGTACATCTTTAAAGTAAAAGAAAAGTTTCTAGTTCAGCCTGCCAGCAATTATGTATGCTTGAATATTGCAAAATCAATTCAAAATGAGTAAGTGATTCATTCCCATAGGGTAGTCAGTCTACCTGAGTTTTTCAATACAAAAATAAACAATAAAAATATCTTTATTACCAATTTCCTGTTTGTAATCTGTATATTATTTCAGTTGCTTTATTGTAGTGTATTTTGTCTAATATTGCCATCTGTAACCCTTTGTTTATAGTTGTTAGAAATGCATTATTTTGTAATCATCAGACTTTTGGTGGTTTAATTAAAATAGCCCTATTGTAAAATTACAAATACATACTGGATGCTACAGAGCAATACTAGCTAATATATAATTTATTAGAATAATAGCAAAAATTATTGCACGTAATGTATGAGTACCTACAACTATAATTTAGCAATATTAGAAATAATTGTGAGAAGGGTATTGTTAAGAACTGTGTAACCTATGGTTGAAATGTAACAAATTCCAAAAATTTGTATAGTTTTGAAAACTGGTACTTTGATGATAAATATCTCTTGAATGTGTTAAAGTAGAGAAAATTAGATGTATTTGTACTTCTTTGAGTAGCATAGCCATGAATTTTGTCATTTCCTGGTTGTATATTAGGTATAATAAACATGACATTCTTGGTGTTTAAAACTAGTAATTATATTCATCCATTGCTGAACAATACACATCTGGCTAAAACCTTTTTAAGAGCAGGGTCATTCAGGCTACTGCTTGTTTGTAACATTTTTCTTAAGATTTACAGTTATAATAACCATAAATTGAGTATGCCATAAATTTGATATTGCACTATTTTCATTTGACTGCTTAAAAGAAATTTGTAGGTAGATGTAAGCAGAGGAACGTTGAATTAAATAATTTAAATTGAGATATACCTATACATATATACGAGTTTAATTTTTCCAAGCTCAATATTGACGACAATACTGATATAGAAAATATTTAGGTAATACAGTGTCATATTATTGTATACATGGGTGCACTGACATACGGAAGGTTATTTGGGATTCTTTTGTTACATTTTAGAAACATGATGTTGATACTAATAAAACAATTACATAATTGTAAAAATGCATATGCCTCATACAAAAATAAAAGCATTAAATGAAGTAATCTTTGTTTTTTTTATTTCCTTTCAACCATAATCTCGGATGAAATATACATTTATGAAAAGGACAATATTACTTTATCGTAGAAGATATGTATTTAGATGAATTGGGCATTATATACATATTGAATAATGTACTTTTACAAAGATATGTATTTACATAATTATTTTTCTTTTTTATGACAGTGCAATGGGGTTACTACATATAACAAGTAGATTATGCTCCGTCACACCCTATCATTTACATAACTTCCACATCATAACTATTTAGCTCAAATATGATTGTACTGGATTTTCAAGAATCCTACCCCAATTGAGATTTGGATCCGTTCCTTGGATTGAGAGACAAGCTCTCTACCACTTACTCAGGGAGGGCCTTGCCTTTGGAAAAAATAACGTATTACTGCACAAATGGTTATAGAACAGCAAGTAGAAATAACAACTCTTAATATTTTATAAAATTTAATGTACAGTACAGTAAATTTTTAGGATAAAAGTTGTACATTTAATGTAACATAATGTTTATACAATATCTTCACATGTACAAAATCCTGCCAAAGCAGTGCATTTTTAGTACCATAGTACATAATACTAAAACTATTCTCACATACAAAGATTTCTCCACAGCCACTATGGTATTTACCAAGTTAATATTCTAACTCGTTAAATAAATATTCTATTATAATATTAAGCACTAGCCGTTATGTATTTTGCATGTATTTCATTCAATCACTAGATATGAAATGAATATTATTACTTATTATACACTATTATAGAATGGGTATAAAATCCCAATATCTTGTACTACAGTGGATGTATATTTTTAACTAAACCAAGTCAGTATATGATATATAATATAAACTGTTACACATGAGTAATTAATGTTAACAATGAACCTAATATACATAAATATACAGTGGATAACATTAATTAACTATAACTAGATAATGAGCATAAGTCTAATCTTTTTCACACAATGTGCAGTATATTTGTCTCGATTACAGTCTCTTCTTCAATGCGTGGGACTCTTTTAGTCCTATTAGTAAAACAACTATTTTGTTTCTAGTAGGTTTTCATGATTCAATTACTGTAAGTAGCTGGGTCTGTTTGCAACAGCTGGTTAGAAATTATTTAGTTCGTAATTAAATAGTAGTTGCCTGCAACAAAAAATACAATTGTTTTCTCCAAATGTTTCTAAACTTGGTAGACAAATAACTATAGACATCTATTACAACTAGCAGTACTACGTACACATTCTGTAATTAAGTATGTTTTTCTTCAACAACCCTTTGCATAATTCTTCTGTAATATCTCTTATCACTGTAGTATTTTCAACTCATATTTGTTTGTACGAAGATAAGATTATATTGTTCTTATTAATTCTTTGCTGTTTCACTTATCTCTTCCATTTATCATTTGTATTTGAAGTGCCTTATACTTTGCACGTGCCTCACCGGCAGTGTAGTCGGTACATGGTAAACCAACAGACCTAAAATAGTTTTATGTAATTGTTATCCAACTCTGTACATAACAGTTTAAAAAAACCTACACTAATCATAGTTTACTTTTCTGTTGAAGCGTTGAGTGAGGAGTTTTAAAGAGGCGCAATGTGATAGGGAAAGACCATGCCTGCATCGTCTCCACCCGCACTCCACTTGCCCAAAAACTTGAGTAATGTATAATGCTACCGCAGCGAGCAATAATTGAATTATTCATTTATAACGACTAGATGGGATGGTCAACATCAAGCAAATCTTTAAATGTCAACTATAATATTCCCAATGGAGCAAAAAATGTGCGTTTTGTTTTCAACGTAGAACCAGATCAGACTGATAGGTTTTATAAAGTAAACAATTCTACATACGAAACGATTATTTACGACATTTTACTACGGTACAGACATTTTCTATTGCTAAAAACTTCAACAATTGATCATTTTTAAAAATCGTGCTTTTTAACTTTAAAATCGTCATATCTTCAAAAGTAACCGAGCTATCGGATTGAATTTTTTTAAATTGAAGAACACACGTGAGCGCATCTAGTCGTATTAATGACGTTACCGAATATTAATTACTGATTTCCTTAAATAGCAGTTAAAGTTAGCACTTCAGCATGAATGTATTCATATTTTGAAAATTCTTAATTGTCTGAATCTGTCTATACTTACAGCGAAGCAATTAAAGACAAGAGAATGCAGAAATTTTTAGAAAAAAGAGATTTGATCTAGGACCTATAGTTTTATAGTTATGAATAGTTTTGTGACGCACTAAACTGACAGCGGGTGATACTTTCGCAAGGCCGGCACGCGACTACCATTCGATAATTAATAATTTACAGGCAAAAGGTAGTTTTTTTTTAATTACATGCTGTCCTAACACAAATATTTATTGTTTTATTAAGTCTTAAAACTGACAATTAATAAAATAGCAAATACTAATAAATAAACAGGCTTAAATGTTTATACTATACAGTAAAACTTCGCTTTGGGTTTGGATTTTCATGTGTGAGCAACAGAGAAATAGCGAGAGAGTAATAGAAATTTTTGATAGTTAAAATATTCTAGAACTAATTAATGCTTGTCATGTGCTGACAAAGCTCGGAAAGTATACGATGATACATGTCCCAAGTAGCACAAATTGCTTTTGTGTATGTTGCTTTTGTTTTTATAATGCTATATTGAATTTTTGCATGTTTGGATAAAGGTTTTTTATTACAATACCTTACAATGCATTACCTAATTATACATTATGAGTTACTTTCTTGTTTCGCCGAATTGTTAAATTATTCATTTTTGAAACGAGTGCTTTGGAAACAAAATTGTCAATAATAGTAGATTATTGATCGAGTGATAATGTAGGCAATAACTCACGCGAATGAAGTTTATAGCTCCAGCCGCAGACTAGTGCAGTAATCATCCAAGTGAGCTATTGCAATTACAGCGAGTTGAATACTATACTTTATCTACGACTACAACAATTTTCAAAAAAAATTACAACGCAAAGTTTCAAAAAGAAGCGAATCACAATGAGTATTTAAATACGGTTAAACATTTAATGCTATTTAACACACCTTAATACTAGGTATTTTTTGGGCATCACTTTTATTAATAAAATTAATTGCAAAAGGCGAGCAATTTGTGATCTTTATGGAAGGTGTAGAATTATGTATAATTTATTTATCAGGTAGCAGATTAAGTGTTGTTACTGTGACGGCTTCTCTCACTTTCTCTTCGGCGATGTACACATTTAGTGGAGTAACGCTAAGCAAAAAAAGAGCGTTATCTCGCAACCGGTCCAAACTACTTCGATTTGAATATTTTTTTAAAGTCTTGTAAATATAAAATACTAAAACCTTTACGAATTAGAAATTGACGCTCAGAACGGGAAATGTGGTGAAACTCGAATAACCTAAAACCATAACCAAGTGGTTCCGCACCGGTTGCTCGACCATCTCAGAACAGGATAATTCTTGGTGTGTTATCACATCTATGTATTGGTAGTTCGAAGCCACCATTAATTTATTTTTATTCCTTTTGGTTTAAATACGGCAGCCATATTTGTTTCGTGGTGCCCGACGTTTCTTGCAGTTTTCTATGTAAACGAAAATCTTGATATCTCAAGAACAGTTGGTCGTAGAAAGTCGCGGTAAAAACTATTGCATTCTTCACATTTCGAACTACATTTGCTGTTGTAAACATAAATTTCGTAGGATGCCTCCTTATGGGCGCAAATTAAGTCCGAAGTTTAACGCTTTTTTTTTCAGAATTTCGGCTTTTAGAGTGTCATATTACCAGACAATGGCGAAGTATCAGCGCTCATTCTTTTAAAAAAAGTACGCAGTTAAGAATAGTTTATGTTCAAAATATTTCAAATCTGAAACTTCATTATTTTGGTATGTATGGGCTTTCGAAATTCTCGTTTTCTTCATTTTTGAGCAACTTTGGACCTCAACATCTCTTATGGTCATGGATGGATTTTTTTTATATTACGTGCATATGAAGCAGCATATGATGGCAAACTGTGGTAAAAATTGTAACTTTGATAATAGCTTGAGAACAAAGTTATACTCATGTTAGCTGTCATACAATTTACACAGATTGAGAGGAAAATTTAAGTTTAACACCTTTTTTTGCAACATTTCCGCTTTTTAGAGTGCCACATTTCCAGGAAACAGTGAGATTTCAGGGTTCATTTTTTCTAAGGAGGTACACAATACATTCCAGTCATAAACTATGTATTTTTAATATAGGACCATCTCCATTAGAGGTTAATTATGATCGTCAACTCTTAACCTATAAAGGTTTTAATATTTTATATGTACGGCATTTAAAAAAAAAATCAATCAAATCTGAGTAGTTTCAACCGGTTCTGAGGTAAAAACGATAAGCTTTTTCTTCATTTTTGGATAACTTTGGACCTTAATAACTCGGATGGGTGCTGATAGGATTTTGTTATATTATATGCATATGAAGCAGTATATGATCGCAAACTGTGGTAAAAATTCTAACTTTGATATTAGCGTGAGAACAGAGTTATACCTAGTTGAAAACTGTAAATGTAAACCATCATTAGTATTACTGAGTAAATGTACTTTATTCTGGTGCTAACATTGGTTTGAGAAAGTAAAATTATTATTATTACTGTTATTATATGGTTATATGCTATTGATAAAAATCCCTGCAGTAATAACTAAAGTTATTAATAGAATAAGAGGGTGCTTTTTCCATGTATGTTCTTCCCTGGATAATTTTCCTCTCAATCTGTGTAAATTGTATGACAGCTAACATGAGCAATATGAGCATACCTCTATGCTTACGCTAATATCTAAGTTAAAATTTTTACGACAGTTTGCCATCATATATTGCTTTATTTTAACGAAATATAAAAAAAATCTATTCATGCTCATCAGAGATATTGAGGTCCAAACTTGCTCAAAAATAAAGAAATTAAGAACTTCAAAAGCCCATAAATACCAGAATAGTGAAGTTTCAGGTTTCCAATATTTCAAAAATAAACTATTTTTAATTGTGCACCTTCCTAGAAAAGATGAACCCCCAAAACCTCACCTTTTCCTGGAAATGTGGCACTCTAAAAAGCGAAAATTTGCAAAAATTGTTGTTAAACTTTGGGCTTAAATTGCCCCCATAAAGAAGAATCTTACAAAACTTTTGTTTAGAACAACAAATACAGTTCGAAGTGTTAACAATGCAAAGTTTTCTACCACACGTCCCTACGACCAACTATTCTTGAGATATTGAGATTTTCGTTTACACAGAAACTGCAAGAAACGTCGTGCACCACGAAACAAATATGGCTGCCGTATTTAAACTAAAAGGAATAAAAATTAATTAATTGTGGGGTCGAGCTGCCAATACATAGGTGTGATAACACACAAAAGATTATCCTGGTCTGAGATGGTCGAGCAACCACTACTGGACCACTTGGAAACTTTTTAGGTTATGCGAGTTTTGCCGCATTTCCCGATGTGAATGTCAGTTTCTAATTTATAAAGGTTTTAGTATGTTTTATTTACAAGATTTCAAAAAGAATCATGAAAATCCGAGTAGTCTTAACCGGTTCCGAGATAAAAACGTAAGGTTACTCCACTATAATGAAATATATTAATATGCAGATTTTTGATAAAGATACAAGTTTATGACCAATAAAATTCAACATCATGATAATATTTGGTCAATATCAAATATTCCCATGACCATCTGACACATGAAATTTATCAATTTTGACAGTTCAGAGGTAGTGTTTACCTAATTAAATATCCAAAAAATTGAGTACAGCCAAACCAATAATTCAATAAACATTACCCTATCAACATCAACAATGCCATCCACCAACGCTGTTACAATTTTGACAAAAGCGCCGCAGTTGCATCTTAATAACTGTACCATTCCAAATGTAATAACAAAATATATAAATAGAATAATTCTAAAATTTGTGTTCATGTTTTGTTTGTTATAAAGTTTCCATAATTTTTCCTTAGTTATTATCGGTAACTCAGAATATCTATGTTCAGCTGGCGGGAATTTTTGTAATCATTCGATTGATGTTGATATTTTCCATTTATTAACCCATGCTTTGTTTAAGGCCTTATTGTTTATGTGTGCTGGATGCTACATTTGAAAATGCTTGTTTTTCATTATTATGAGTGGTCGTAGAAAAGATAATGTATGCAACTCATATTTAATGCCTATTAAGACACTCGTATTCATTACGTAATTCTCATATTCGTGTCTTAATAGCTATCATTAAATGCTCATTGCATAATATACTATTGTCTACTTCTATTGGGTTATACATATATTCATTATTCAACTACCTTGATGGTTGCCATAGTAACCACCGAAGGAATGGTATCCAATTAGCCAATATTCTATGACTAATGTTTAAAAATTATTGTTAATTTCACGGCGCCATTCTTGAACAGCCAGAAATAATATTTAAAGTGAGTAAAATACTTAAGTTAGTTCGGAGAGTAAATCAGAAATGTGCACATCGCCAGAAGAGAAAGTGAGAGAAGCCGTCACAGTAACAACACTTAATCTGCTACCTGATGAATAAATTATACATAATTCTACACCTTCCATAAAGATCACAAATTGCTCGCCTTTTGCAATTAATTTTATTAATAAAAGTGATGCCCAAGAAATACCTAGTATTAAGGTGTGTTAAATAGCATTAAATGTTTAACGGTATTTAAATACTCATTGTCATACGCTTCTTTTTGAAACTTTGCGTTGTAATTTTTTTTGAAAATTGTTATAGTCGTAGATAAAGTATAGTATTCAACTCGCTGTAATTGCAATAACTCACTTGGATGATTACTGCACTAGTCTGCGGCTGGAGCTGCAAACTTCATTCGCGTGAGTTATTGCCTACATTATCACTCGATCAATAATCTACTATTATTGACAATTTTGTTTCCAAAGCACTCGTTTCAAAAATGAATAATTTAACAATTCGGCGAAACAAGAAAGTAACTCATAATGTATAATTAGGTAATGCATTGTAAGGTATTGTAATAAAAAACCTTTATCCAAACATGCAAAAATTCAATATAGCATTATAAAAACAAAAGCAACATACACAAAAGCAATTTGTGCTACTTGGGACATGTCTGCATATCTCATCTCCCATCTCTCTCTCCTCATTTCCCGCTGAAAGATTTGAATTCCTAGCGCTGCTAATTCCATCTATCGGTGACGTCATATGATCGGTATAGTAGATTTCTATACACCTGTAGATAGGCAACCCACTATATTTTTTTATAAAAATCAATGGAGCCAACAGGGTTTGAACCGGGGACCGCTCGAATGGTAGCCAGCCAATGCATCCGCTACACCAACGAGGTAATTTATTAAAAGACTGTAAAAGTTGTATTTATTAAATAGATACGCGTCACCGCTAATCTTATACGAACTAAAATTCATATTAAGCATAATTAATCTATATGATTATTTCGACGAACAACGTTTTAAAATAACACAAAGAAATCTTAATCTTAACAAAATAATAAACGGACTTAAAATTACTAGAGCTCGTAACAATGAATCATTACACTAGAATGTTAAATGTTGCGCAAAAATTTATATGGATGCTCTAATTAATCATTTCTCATACGCATGCTCGAATTAAATTAATTCACGGTATCATTGACATATCTCATCTGTCATTTACATTTATCATTTCTCATATGGATGCTCGAATTAGATTAATTGATGGTGATGCTTTAATAGGCCATCTTTTTCAAGGTTGGTAACTTTGAAAAAATTTGAAAAAAACAGAAAATTGACAAAACTTCACTCTAAAAATTTGAATTTTCCAATGTTACATCAGCGTTGTCAACTACCACAGAATTCCCTAAATTTTGAAATTGCGATTTTTTTATTTAAAAAGAGATAGTAGTAGATTCCGTTGGGCATACCTTATAAAAAGTACCACCCTAGCTCATGTTGTAGTCTATCCCTAAGTTAAGCAGAATTTACTTGTCGTCAAAAAAATAACTGTGCGGTGGTGCGGGAGAGAGGGTTTTAGTAAAAAAAGGTGAAATTGATTTTTTTTGTTATTTGTTGCGGAACATCATTCGTTATGTTGTGACAAAACTGTAAATGGTTATATCTATATTTAAATTGTCAAAAAAACATTTAAGTTATTTATTTACATTGTTTCTTACGGGAACTCCTGCTTTTAAAGTCGATTTTCTCGAAACAGCACTTTAAAGGTTTAAAAAAATTACATTTGACACTTAATATGTTCAAATCCAGTGCATATTAAGAAAAAAACTACTGGAATAAACGTTTTGCGTTGATTTTCTGTGAACACAATGGTGCTCTTATTTTTGTTATAGGTATAATAAAAGCGAAGATATCTGCAAAACAACGTAAAGAGTACCGCGTCTCGTTTTTGCTGTTGGTTAACGAAAAAGGATTTTAGCACGTTAGTAATGCATAGTTGAAGTTATGTCTCACCCACGGTAAACAAAATATATGTTCTTATGTGTTTTTTAATCGCAAAAATTCAAAATTTCGAAAATTTTTTCCGAAGATTTCGTTACGTCATTCTGACAATTGAACTCTGCAAACGCCAAAATCACATAGTTTCAGGATAATAAATCTAACATGTACCGCGATTAATTTTTTTTGTTGTTTATTTGTTGTTGTTGTCATGGAAACACTTTACTCCCTCAGGGAGTAAAAGTGCTACTGTACTCCCTCTTTTAGGGGACTAAAGTAGAGCCTTATACAGTGCGCGCAAAAAGCAAGGAACAAATTCGATAAAAGGGAAAGTATTGATTTTTGGAAAAATTCCAAAAACACGTCAATTTTGTTTTTAAAGTCCGCATTTTTTGACATAATATTCGAATATACAGGGTGATGCGTTTAAGAGTGGTGACGTCATCGGCATTTTTTTTAAATAGCAACCCTTATTTTTTATTCCATATTCTGACACTTCATCCAATTGCCAAAATGGTAATGTAATAAGTTTGTCGCCTTACACAAGGAAATTTTTGAAAAAAATAATTATGAAGACGGGAAAGTGCTATAGTCACCACACTTAAATGCAAAGCGAAACGAAAAGTATTGATTTTTGGAAAAATTCCGAAAACATGTCAATTTTGTTTTTAAAGTCCGCACTTTTTGACATATCGGATATACAGGGTGATGCGTTTAAATGTGGTGACTATAGCACTTTCCTGTCTTCGTAATTATTTTTTTCAAAAATTTTTGTATGTGATGTAACAAACTTATTACATTACCATGTTGGTAATTGGATGAAGTGTCAGAATATGGAATAAAAAATAAGGGTTGCTATTTAAAAAAAATGCCGATGACGTCACCACTCTTAAACGCATCACCCTGTATATTCGAATATTATGTCAAAAAATGCGGACTTTAAAAACAAAATTGACGTGTTTTTGGAATTTTTCCAAAAATCAATACTTTCCCTTTTATCGAATTTGTTCCTTACTTTTTGCGCGCACTGTATATACGACGTGCAAAAAGTAATATATACAGTGTTATGATAATGTAATGCACAAAATTCATAAAACGTACAACGATTATTATGAAACTTACCTTTATTTCGTTTTTTATTCATTTTCTCGTTTTTTTTTCTTATGTGAGCCCTACTGCAACTATTGTTCCCTAGTGTAACAAAACAAGCTTTCTCCAATAATGTAATAAAAATCTTAGCTTCCCATTAAAAAAATATGTTAATGACGTCATAACTTTGACAAATTTGACGTGTTATTTTTGTAACTTATGTCAAAAGATGCGGAATAAAAAAAAACATTTGACGTGTTTTTGCATTTTGTTCCAAAGTGATCGTTGTACGTTTTATGAATTTTGTGCATTACATTATCATAACCCTGTATAGTATATAGTATAAAGTAAAAATATAGGACGTGCAAAAAATTTATTTTTCATGCAGCAACACATTATCGTCGAGCAATCGCAAAAAAATTAAATTACAACCAATTACTACATAATGCAAGTATTCGGAGTTAGAACATTTTTAGGTACTGATTCCTGGGTTGCGAAAACTTGAATTATTCCAAATTCCACTTTTTAACATCCGTTATTTAAAAAGCTTTCTAAATTGGGTTTGGTTAATAAACTATTCAACCACTATTTAGTTTGGTAATGTAAATTGCTCGACGAAAAGTTGTTCCTGCATGAAAACTAAATTGTCTCCTTGAACTACCAGTCAATTTACTGGTATAGGAAAATAAACAAAAGATAGCAATACAGCATTGCTTACGAGTACTTGCGTATACCTTACAACGTTTTATCTACTATCATAACGGTTTACTAAAGTATTCATTGTATTTGATATTTTTTTAATTTGTAACATGTCATGTGTACATACATATAATGGGTGTTCATTTAAATTCGTAATCTAGCAACCTTTGGAATTTTAATGAAAGAAGGCAGAGCGACAGATATAATATGTCGCAGATTGAGACAGGCAATAATCCAAAGGTTGCTAGATTACGAATTTAAATGAACACCCGTTATTAGCGTGCTTAGATTTTTATGTGCTAAATTGTTTAGCAACCAGTTTGTAAAATATTCCTAAATCATTAATTTATCATACATCTCTTGTTGATATTAGCGTGCAATAAAATTTGTATAACACTAGCTCAATAAACATTAGTAGATAAGCAGCAAGAGTTCGGCGGCAACCCTTAAGGAAATTAACATGGGAAAATCGCTAAGGTCCAACGTAGTAATTTTTGGTCAATTTCAAGGTCATTCGCGAAATTCGAGGTTCATTTGCATATCATTCGCGGGGTCATTAGTGGATCATTTGCATATCATTCGCGGTGTTATGTATGTATCATTAACGGTATTATTTGCATATCACGATCTAATTAATTTAATTCACGGTATCATTTGCATATCATTCGCGGTGTTATGTATGTATCATTAACGGTATTATTTGAATATCACGATCTAATTAATTTAATTCGCTGGGTCATTAGCGGATCATTTTTATATCTCGCGGGGTCATCTGCATATCTCATCTCCCATCTCTCTCTCCTCATTTCCCGCTGAAAGATTTGAATTCCTAGCGCTGCTAATTCCATCTATCGGTGACGTCATATGATCGGTATAGTAGATTTCTATACACCTGTAGATAGGCAACCCACTATATTTTTTTATAAAAATCAATGGAGCCAACAGGGTTTGAACCGGGGACCGCTCGAATGGTAGCCAGCCAATGCATCCGCTACACCAACGAGGTAATTTATTAAAAGACTGTAAAAGTTGTATTTATTAAATAGATACGCGTCACCGCTAATCTTATACGAACTAAAATTCATATTAAGCATAATTAATCTATATGATTATTTCGACGAACAACGTTTTAAAATAACACAAAGAAATCTTAATCTTAACAAAATAATAAACGGACTTAAAATTACTAGAGCTCGTAACAATGAATCATTACACTAGAATGTTAAATGTTGCGCAAAAATTTATATGGATGCTCTAATTAATCATTTCTCATACGCATGCTCGAATTAAATTAATTCACGGTATCATTGGCATATCTCATCTGTCATTTACATTTATCATTTCTCATATGGATGCTCGAATTAGATTAATTGATGGTATCATTAGCATATCTCATCTGTCATTTACATTTATCATTTCTCATATGGATGCTCGAATTAAATTAATTCACGGTATCATTAGCATATCTTATTAACATTTATCATCTCTCATATTCATTCACAAATTAAATTAATTCACGGTATCATTAGCATATCTCATCTGTCATTTACATTTATCATTTCTCATATGGATGCTCGAATTAATCATTTCTCCTACGCATGCTCGAATTAAATTAATTCACGGTATCATTAGCATATCTTATCTCTCTCATTTCTCCTACGCATGCTCGAATTAAATTAATTCACGGTATCGTTTGCATAACTCATTTCATTTTTATATATTATTTGTCAGCTCTCATCTCCCTCTCATAAATTTATTTTAAAATAAATCATTCCTATTTGATATTTATCTACAGGTCATCATGTAATTCTGCGAAAACAATTATCATCGTTATGATTTCATAAAATTTTATTTAAGAGAAACTTCTTAAGAATATAGAATACTGTAGAGCATTATTTTTAAAATTCAAAAAACATTTTCTGTAGCTAAAACTGTTTAAGAAGTTACTTTCATGCTAATCATCTAATAGGTGTTAACCGTAAAAGCAATTATCAAGTTGAAATATTTGTAGGTGCATTAATCATTTTCGTCTTTTAAAACGACATCTTTACAAGAATAATAAATTATTGTTTTAAATAAGTATTGACAATAACTAACACTTTGTGTTAATCACGAGTTATTCGTGAAGAAACTTCACGGAATTTCAATACAGATGTAAAGGTTAAATGGTTACACGTATATTTTAAATACCTTTTATTTATTTATTTAAAAATTAAAAGCTTAAAGAACACTCATAACAAAAGGAATAGCTTCTCGAAGATAACACACTATTGAATGACAAATTTTGAAATGTATTGTTGTTAATCCTTTAACTCATGCTAAAATATTCTCCAATTTTTTCTTGTTAGTCACAGATAATATCGTCGAAAATGAATACTGAATTAGGTTTCACATCATTAGGGGTGATTACATCATCGTTTTCGCCATATTTAGGTTGAAATAAAGACTTGGCGTATAGGTAGATATTTTCAAATTTTAATTCGTTTTCATTAGTTAGTAGATCAATACAGCCCTATAACTATCATTTATTGAGCTATACAAAGAGATTTATATCTACGCTAAACTAAAGATTAATAGAAGTATTGCATTCCTGATATCATAAGATAACGATAAAACACATGATTATTCTTAGACTAAGGTCTAATTTAGGTAGTCAAATTGTAGGTAATCGAATTGTAGGTACATATCATGATGTGATATCATACAATTATATTCTAGTAAGAATTGTAATAAAGTCACTGCTATAAATAACAACATTCTTTATCACGATCATCTATCATTATCATAATCATCTAATGTCATGCAGAGTCAGCAGCTAGCTCCTAAGTTCGTATATGCGAGAATCGGTACTATATAACACACACATCAGTCTACATTCATTGTTCTAATATTGATAGGAACTTTCTAGAATCTATAAAGTTGTACTACATATATTCAACTAATTTGAATATACGATAACGGGTACTCATTATACTTCTATGCACACAGTCGAGGTATCAGTACACTCCAACCGCGTGATCAAGATTGTAGTATTCAAATCAAGCATCACTAAACGTATTCTTCATATATGAAATCATAAAATTCGAGTCTAACTACTGACGAGGTGAAAGAATAGGTGCATTCGGTTTATTCCCATACCAGGCTACCTATGATTATTATAAATGCCTTAACAGAATAAAAAGGGTGAAATGAATATAACTTATAGGATTTAATCAAACTAGAAGAATATCGATATATCCTACGTTGAGAAAATAATTATACTATGTAAGCATCGATACGCTACATATGATTGCGAGCCTGAGTATAAGCATAAACCCTATACTACAGATTTTTATCCTTTTTCATTACATCTACTACAGACGAGGTGAATGAATAGGTACATTTAACATGCGTATGCTACAATTATCTAATTTTCTAGTTTTCTAGACGTAATGTAATTTTGAACAGATTTTAACCCTTTTCGTTATATCTACTACCCTTGTAAGCGATTTCTACATATACGTTCTTATTGTTTATACACCATATAGATATTCGTAGCATCTAAAGTAAACTCTTATTTAAACGTTATTGACAATATATCATACATTTCAGCAACTCCGAAATATGAAGATATGTAATAATATACTATATACTTTTGTAGGATATTAACTCGTATAATCAATACTAATTTGTAATTATTTTCGATACCTTCGAAATATAAGTCTATAACATATGTCATATGTTTTGTAATACGTCTTTATAACTTTGAAACTCTACATGATTTCCTCTTACAATATCTATAGTTATGAGAACCTTGAAGTCTTAACCTGGAGAAATAAAACAGATAAATATTTTACTTTTTATTGAAACTAGTTAACTTATATTCTAACATACATATTTGAAACTAGACAACTTATATTCTAACATACAAATATACAACAACAAAATAGAAAAGTATACTTGAGGGTAACATTTTGTATAACCATTATCTTTTATTCTATAATACCTTCTTCTTTAAGCTCAGAAATAATTGAAATAATCTCATCCTAGTTTTCTAAACTACTGCTACCCCTCTGTTTTAAGGTATACAGTAGACGAAGCCTGTCGACAACTTGATTCCAATACAGCCCTACCCTATCATTACGTCGTACAATGTATACATTTAATATTATTATTAAAATTTTATAAATAAAACGATAAAACAAGTTTATAGTCTTTCATTTATTTTTATGTTAAAGATATACGGTAGCAAGATCTAAAATGCCTAGACATTCGAATTTTGAACAGATTGATAATATGTTTTCTCATTTAATCATAACTAGGGTCAAGTTGAATAACAAAATAAAGTACATAAAAGTTAACAGGTTCAAATAGAAATTCATTTTGCTACTTTTATATGTGCTAAGTAAATTAATAAACAGATATTTCCAAAATTTTATACATTCTTGAGAAAACAGGGTATAATTTTTAAAACACACTGTAGAAAACATATCAGCAGAGAAAGGGAATACATAAATACAGTATGTTTTGTATGATGAGGTGTCGTCAGTTTAAAAGAAATGAGTTTAATGTTGCACGTATTACATCAATTGTATCTGTACATAACAAAGGTATACATCCCTCTTATTAGACTGTCACGAACGTATGTAGTATACTTCTAAATTCATGAATACCCTATACAAGTATTCTAACTAGACAATAAAGGTTTACTGAGATTATATACCTTATAATGTAGCAATAGAATTTTTCTAAATTTTATTCTTTAAGTTTCATTTAATAATTTTCTAGTTTCTAGACATAATGTAGTTTTGGACAAATGCTAGCCTTTTTCGTTATATCTACTACCTTGTAAACTGTTTCTAAATATGTGTTCTTATTGTTTATACATCATATAGATATTCGTCGCCATATTTAACGTTATTTTATAATATATCATACATTTTCAATAGCTTCGAAATACGCAGATATGTAATAATATACTATAAAGTACTAATATATATACTATAAAGTAATATACTATAAAGTAATATAGGATATACGTTACAGAGAAGTTTAATTTTCCATGCAACAAATGACCTATATATATTTTATGTACAATGTTGACATTAACATATTTAGCGCATACCTGTTGAACATAGCTGTACAAAGTAATATTTAAAAGGCTTATATTTTAGAGATCGGATACAGTCGCATATATTCCTGTATATTACCTCTAAATTTTACTTTAACAATACATGCAGTCAGGTTTGGCGTAAATAACAATTAGGGATATCAAAGCCATACTAACTGAACGCTAACATAATATGCTCAAACTCAATTAATTAACCCTGGGGCTATACATCCCTAGGCTAGAAACAGTCTTGAAACAAAACAAAAAAAAAATGGCTGAGTCCACCCTGTTAGACAAGAAATCAGAGTATGGGCGTGATAAATAAAACATATAAAGTTATTTTACAAACATTTATTTAGTATACATAACATAATACAAGAATATAGATCATAAGTTGTTTTCTATGACGACTGTTGTAGTTCTACGGAGCTTTGAGTCGTCGTATGCCCTCGCAGAAATACTAATACGTATAAAGTCCGACGACTGACTTATTGGAACCGTACCGGAAGCCCTTTCCTTGTTCAACTCTTCGTTACTATCATAGTTGGTAAACGAGGAACATATTCATCAATACCCTAATGCATGGTTGAAGTCACATCTTCTTCTTCTGTCTCAACGATGTCAGTATTTGCTTCCGTCCCTGTCTTTACAACAGCAGCGCTATCGTGTACGTTTTTTAAATGCCTTTTTAAGCTGTCGGTGTGTGAAAAATATTTGAAGCAGCTAGAACACCGGACTTTGATTGATTCGTGAACGCTTTTCGTATGTCTTTTTAAGTTGTCAGTGCGTGAAAAACATTTGAAGCAATTAGAACACCGGACTTTGATTGATTCGTGAACGCTTTTAATATGTCTTTTTAAGTGGTCACGACGTGAAAAAGTTTTGACACAGCTAGAACACTGGATTCTGTTTGAATCGTGCATGGTTTTTACGTATCTCTTGCAGGTGAATGGCCTCGCGAAAGACTTGAAGCAAACCGGACACTGTATTTTGCAATCCTGTCGACCAGAGTCATTCTTCTTACATACGTCGTTCGCGTGCTGATCCATCTCGACTAATGAAGGAACAGGATCACTACCCCGCCTATTTATACTGATCGACCAGCGCAATCGGTTGTTCTCGGTTATAATCGTAAGTGCTCGGAGCAATATGTATGCTCGAGAATGAGTCGTAGGTTCTATCCTAAGTGTATGTAACCCGGAACCGATGTCCGTACAATTTAAATTATCAAACTTACCATATAAACATGAATATTTACTACATTTGCTTTAATTCTTGTTCCCTCCCTACCTACCTACCTACCGTAAACAATATGACATATCTGCGTCTAAATACAGTGAACGAAAGTACTAGAGGAACTTAATACCTTAGATCACGGCTGTTTCTGGATACGTGATTTCCTCTTACAATATCTATAGTTATGAGAAAACCTTGAAGACTTAACCTGGAGAAATAAAACATCGTCAGTTTAAAAGAAATAAGTTCGTCGCCATATTTAAACGTTATTTTACAATACATCATACATTTTCAATAGCTTCGAAATACGCAGATATGTAATAATATACTATATACTCTTGTAGGTTATT
Organism: Agrypnus murinus; assembly: GCA_929113105.1. Taxonomy (NCBI): domain Eukaryota; kingdom Metazoa; phylum Arthropoda; class Insecta; order Coleoptera; family Elateridae; genus Agrypnus; species Agrypnus murinus. The sequence goes on from OV816027.1 coordinate 120,675,065, forward strand.
CAACGTATCTATAGTAAACTCTTATGATTAATAATAATCTGTAACCTTATTGTTTTTTATTACATCACAGATTAGAGCATACGAATATAATTTAGGTTAGATTAGGTTAGAGCCTACGAATACATTTTTAGGGCAGAACGTAGGGAGCAGAGTAAGTACAAAACAACATACTTTCATACAAGAACGTTTATTGATACGAGTAGTTTCGACGCTACTTAAAACATAATACATAACCAGACCAGACCAGACCAGACCAGACCAGACCAGACCAGACCAGACCAGATCAGACCAGATCAGACCAGACCAGACCAGACCAGACCAGACCAGACCATACCATACCAGACCAGACTAGACTAGAGTATAGATGATAGACTGTAAAATCATGAACAATTATACCACCTGTAATATAATAGAGCTTACTTGATATTTTAAAATTAGTGGCTGAATCTAATTATTACAGAAATTCAATTGTAGAAACTGAAGATGTAATCTTTAAAACATCTAAAGTTACAAGTTTTTAGTAGTCAGGTTAGGTTAATAGAGGGTGTTATAATCAAATCGTTTTTAGAAACTATTTGTTTTGTAAGATTGGCGCCGTAAGGAAAAACAACATAGCTGTAGTCTTGATTTTGAAATTGAGATACCTCGGGACAAAACGATGAATACAAAGTTTAGAAGTTTATTTCAAAATTCTGTGATAAAAAACATTAATTCTTCTTTACTTTACTTTAAAACCTAAAATTGCATGATAAATCAATATAATATTAATATAAATGATTAAATTAAATGAAGCAATCTAGGTTAGACCCCCAAAAATTATATTAAGGTTATAGATTTTAGACTCCGGTTGTTGCAAAGATTCAAGAATCTCTATTAAGATTAGTTCATAAAACATTTATTAGGTTAGAGCATGTAGCTACTTACAAAAAAAAATCTCTATTAAGATTACTACTATATATTTTAGGTTAGATTTAGATCGCGCGCGACCTAAATCTAAATATAAACTAGAATTATACATAATGCTATCATTGTTCCGTAGTTTTTGCTTCAACTGTCACAAATCGGTGGTATCTTCTCGTGGTCGCAATTTTAAGTCTAATATTCTATGGTTTTTCGAAAACCATGAGTATAAGTTTCAAGTCTCTAGTTGTTAGTCTATACTTTTGTTTTTACAGTGATTTATTGATGAAATTATTGCGATTAGTATAAATTATCATTTTCCTTTTAAATTCAATGACCTGTACGGAATATTAACATTTTAATGTTCCTTTTCTTGTTTTCTTTTTTAAAGTAATTCACAGATCTCATTAGCATACTTGCTTGTGAACTTCAGTATAAATTATCATTTTACTATTAAATTCAATGACCTGTTGTAAGTACCTCTTTATATTAAATCTTTATCGTGTTTGATTCAAATTATGTTATTAATTGCTTCTGGCTATAAACACGATTTATGGTTTTCAAGAAAATAATTGATTTGTTCGAAATAATATCTTCAATTAACAACGCTACTACGAAATCTTTATTTAGAAAAGGATATTTTCATTAATTGCATATACTATCAACATAAAGATTCTGTGTAATATATCACAATATATTTACTCTCAATTAATTACAAAAGGATATTGTCATTTTCATTGCAGATAACCTCAACACAAAAATTTTCTGCGTAATATATCAGTATATTTTTGTCGCTCAATTTGATAACCTTAGATATCTAAAATTGTAAATATTTGTTTCAATATAAAGATTTTTTCCGCGTAATATTTTAATATATATCAATATATTTTTTCCCTCAACTGATAACCTCAGATAACTAAAGGTCATTATCATTTTAAATACTGATAACCTCTAACAAAAACATCTTTCAGAGCAATTATCTCTAACTAAAAGGTCATTATCATTTTAAATACTGATAACCCCACATCAAAAACATATTTGTTTTCGAGCAATGATCTGTAGTACTCAATATTTTTGTTTGTTTATATTAATTCTTATCTCTCGAGCTTCCTTCTTAGCCAAAACTGGGTGGACTTGAGGCAGACATGGCGCCATCAATTTCAGTTTTCACCCCCCCTGTAGATCATATAACCATTGAGGTGTGTAGATTAAAGTCCACGTTAACGTCCACCATTGTGTAGATTAAAGTCCACGTTAACGTCCACCATTACTTTCCCCGTGTAAATTAATCCTACCCCGCACCGCTACTATTCAAGTTAAAATGTACATTCACTCCCCGCACCCCCGCGCCGACGCCATTTTGAGACTTCAACGCACGTGGGTGTACACACACACACAAACACACCCCTTCCGAGTCTTACACCCCCTACGATGGGGTTTCTTACACCTATCAACTACGTGCTTCTTGCACGCGACACGCCCCTTCATCACACACGCCCCCTTTATTCGACACACCCATTTTATCCCCTCCCTTTACACACACGCTTCGGACTGAACCAACACAGGATTTAACGTGAAAGTGACATAGCTATACTACTATAATATAACAATAAATTGCTACAACCCATAACCTAAACCAAGGCCCCAGAAGCTATAAGCTTGTGCGGGAGGGAGGGGGCGATTATTATTATTACGTAGGCCCTAATTGCGGCTGCAGCCGACTTACAGATAGAACAGTGCAAATCCCACATTTGTGTCACAGCTAAGGAAAACTGCAGAAAGCCTTAACCAGATCTGCCGGCGCCGGGAGTCGATGGCGGCCGCTAGGGTGAAAGTCCGGCACGCCAGACATTATACTACCAAGGCTTGTAACACTAGGCTGTTACAGTACCAAGATATCCGAGATCTCTTCTTAACAATTGATTGTAGGCTTTTATTGTGACAGAAGTTTGTTTATTTAATTAAGTTGTTGGTACATGGAAAAATAAAAATGGTTCATTTAACAGAAACTGAACATATAGAAATTTTAATTATGGTCGGTTATGGGGATCGCAAACGAACACAATTAGAAGTATGTGAAATTTTTAATGAGCGTTATCCACATCGAGAACCAATCACCCAGTCAGTAGTTAGCAAAACCTTGAAACGGTTTAGGGCAACTGGCAATGTTAAAGATCTGGTGAAGACTGGTCCGCAGAGGTCTGCGACAAATGAAGATAAAAAGCTCGATGTTTTAATAGAAATCGAAGAAAATCCAAACACTTCAACTCGCCAGTTAAGTTTAAACCATGCCGTAAGTAAAGGTTCAATACAGAAAATATTACATTCAGAAAAATTACAATCCGTACAAACCGACTTTATTGCAAGAATTATCCGAAGATGACTACGATCGACGTGTTGAATTTTGTGAATTTATGATGGAGCGTATCAACAACAATCCAAATTTTCTTAATAATATTGTTTTTTCTGACGAGGCTACGTTTTGTTTAAATGGAAATGTAAATAGGCATAATTGTCGATATTGGGCCGCTGAAAATCCCCATTGGATGATCCAAAATCATACCCAAACACCACAAAAATTAAACGTATAGGTGGGAATTTGTGCAGATCACATAATTGGACCTTTCTTTATTCGTGGTACTCTAACTGGTGACCGTTATTTGCAATTATTGCAACAGCAAATTATTCCAGCTTGCCAAGCAAATCTTGATGATCTTTGGTTTCAACAAGATGGAGCACCGCCCCACTATCATTTAGATGTACGCCGATATTTAAATGTGGTATTTCCGGCCCGTTGGATAGGCAGAAGAGGGTCTGTGGAGTGGCCTCCCCGATCTCCGGATCTTACACCTTCCGATTTCTTCTTCTGGGGATATTTAAAATCAAAAGAGTATACAAACCGACCCCAGAATCTGGCCGAATTAGAGCAACAAATACAAAACGAAGCTGCAGCAATTTCTCCCAGATCGCTCAGACATTCTTTTCAAGCTTTTCGTAAAAGGTTGGACCACTGCCTTGCAGTTAATGGTGACCATTTTGAACACTTCTTGCCATGAAAACCATTTTATTGCTAATTTCGTTTTGTCTTCAAGCTTTATAAGAGACGTACATAATTTTCTGTTCATTTTTTATTTTGTTTTTTGTTCATTTGTTTTGTTTAGGGTAATAATTCGAGATACTTTACGATCTCGGATATCTAGATTCATGTTATTGGTGAAATTAACGTAATAAACATTTTTTACATTTTTTTCAAAAATTTTCTGATATAAGGGTACTAAGATTTAGGTCATCGAAAAGAGAAAAATAATCTCTATCAAATGAGTCTAATGAAAGGGTACATTGCTGTTTAAAAAAATTAAAGTGTTATTCATTACTCATTTGTTTTCTGAAGTAAAAACAATTGAATGCTATCTTATTATGGAAAATAAAATGTTAAACAACTTTTATATAACAAATTTTTTTATAAAGTCGATATTTACCGAGATATATACTATACTCCATACATAATGGGCACCCTGTATATTATTACCAGTACAGTAGACATGTTGAGAGTATTCTATAAATGAACTCTATTTACTGACATCTCAAAGGCCCTCAAAATAGGCGTTTGTTTCAGTGATGAACTCTTCTTTCGACCCAAATCTCTTACCGCCCAGCCATTTCTTCAGGCTTGGAAACAGGAAATAGTCACGGGGCTAAATCTGGAGAATATGCTGGGGGGGTAGCAGTTTGTAGCCCAATTTATGGATTTTTGCCATGGTGACTACACACGTGTGCACCCGTGCATTGTCTTGGAACAGCACTTTTTTCTTCGCCAAATACGGTCGTTTCTGCTTCAAATCAATATAGAATCTGTCCAAAAGCTCTCTGAATAATATTCGCCGGTGCTCTTTTACCCTTTCAAGGTAATCGATGTGAATGACACCGCGTGCATTCCAAAAAACTGTGGCCATGACCTTGTTGGCCGACAGACCCACCTTGGCCTTCTTTGGTGCACGTTCACCCGGAGAAACCCACTGTCTTGATTGTTCCTTGGTCTCTGGTTTAGTGTGATGGATCCATGTTTCGTCTACGGTAACGAAACGCCGCAAAAACTCGTTCGGATTGCGGCTGAACATCGCCAAACACTCCTTTGAAGTGGTCAAACGGTTGCGCTTATGGTCGAGTGTGAGCAATCGCGGCACCCATTGCGCGGATAGCTTTTTCATGTCCAAATATTCATGTAAAATGTGATGTACCCGTTCAGTTGAGATGCCTACAGCCTCAACCACCTCACACACTTTCATTCTCGGATCGTCCAATATCATTCCATGGATTTTATCGATGATTTCTGGCGTGACGACCTCTTTTGGGTGACCTGAACGTTCGGCGTAGCTTGTGCTGGTACGACCACAACGGAACTCAGTAAACCACTTCTTAACCATTTAAATTGATAGTGCAGAGTCCCCATAGTATTTATCAAGCCTTTCCTTGGTTTCGGTGATGGTTTTCTTTACGCAAAGAATAATTCTTAATCAACATATGAAATTCACTTTTTTCCATTTTCGTTAAAATTCACGAGGTTGTTTGCTTTGAATGGCTGTCAAACACAAACTAAATGGCGCAGCCTTCTCAAAATTTTACAGTAGTTTATACATAGATGGCAGTTGACGGGAGCGGTGTCACGGCCTACTAGATTCATATAAGCTTTGCTTATATACGGCCGTCTCATTTCCAGTTTTTTCATTGTTGAAATTAGGATCCAAAAATTACAGATCGGTACGTTAAGTGGCGCCCACTGACGGTAATTTTGCAACAAAGATGGTTTGTAGTCAGACTGCAGTCTTTAATTTTTAGGTTATACGTCATGCCAGTAATTGTCATTTCCAATTGTATAATATTAATTTATTGGCATTTGTACATAAATATTTGGATCTAACGTACGTAAATATGACAAAAATATGTTACAGTGGAGATTAGGAAATCAAAATATCCTATATGTAAGAAAATTATCCTGAGTTTATGTAATATTTACTAACGCCCCAATTCTTAGACTAGAAACACCATAATAACTACACGACAGCCACAGTATTTAAGTAAGTGCAGTTTTATTTTTCTCAAATTACAAATGTTCCTTTAGGTTTTGTAGCACTTAATGTTAATGCACGATCTATGAACTGAAGCTATGATTAGAAGTATGAGAAGTATTCATGGAATGAAGAAATCTCACTGTGACACTCATTTCTAAAAATAAACATTTTTTAGACATGAAATCTGTTAAAATCTACTGAGACTTAAGACCAATAGTTTCAGTAAAAGAGATATAAAACTGACAAAATTTGTCTGATAAGGCATTACCTTTATACGGAATTTGGTTTATGTGATATAAATCAAATGCGATGTCTGAGAAAGTATGTAGAAATTTTGTAGGGAGGTTAGGAATCTAGGATAACGATAATTAACGATTTTGGTATCATGTCTTGAATGAGGAAGTGTTCTAGGAAAAAGATGGAGCCGGGAATTCTTCTGAACTAACTAAATGCATAATAATCTATACAAAGGTATAAAATAAAGTCAATACTATCAAACTTTTACACATATTCGCATGGAGTGTCGCTATACGGGTCTCAAACGCAACTGGACAATAGCAAAGAATGAAAAAAAAAACGTAGGATAGGCTTCTGAGTTATGGTGCTATAGAAAGATGCTAAAGGAAACATCGATTGACCGAATATCGAACAACGAGATACTAGAAAAAGTACAAGAAGAAAAAAGATTAGTGAAGCAGATATAATAATATACAAGAAGAAATATAGTTAATGAAGAAGACCATGAGAAGCAAAGATAGATTAATAAGACACTTTAAGACATTCAGGTATTATCTAAAAATAGTAATAGAAAGCATTTATACTTCAAATAAAAGCAGACTTAGACTGCTCCAGCTATAGAAAATTGACTTTAGAGAAAAGACTGACAGCATACCGGAAAAATACCATAAAAATAGGTGTATTTGTAAAGTTGTTGTTAAAGATGTTTTTTAGTTTTAATGTAACTTTTTAATAGTTTATCAATTTTATTTGGGGACTGACAGCCTTTTTTATAAAAATAAAGCATCGAAAGAATAATAAATTAAAATAATAAATAAAATTTTAATGTAACGTTTTGTAATGTAATATAATGTACCTATTGTTTTTTAATGCATAATTTAATAATATTTGATCGTTGCTAATAAATTTCTTGTTAATAATTACTGTTAATACTCGAGTAAAAATTCTTTAATCGGAGGCAGTTTGACACAATTGACATAAAATATAACCTAAAAATTAACGACTGAGCTCTGACTTCAAATATCTTCGTTGTAAAGTTACCGCCAGTGGGCGCCATTTAACGTACGAATCTGTAATAATTTTCAACAATGAAAAAACTGGAAATGAGACGGCCGTATATAAGCGAAGCTTATATGAATCTAGTAGGCCGTGGCAGTGTTTAGAGATCCTTGATAAATAATTAAGAGATGAGACATGTTGGACGCCCGTTTTGATTGGTTGGAACCAGAATCCATGGACTTTCTGATTTAACTCGAAAACAAACAAAATTTTTTGTTTAAACTTCAATTTTGACAGTTGTCGCTAATTAGTCAATTTAACCTATGATTTTTAGTGCAGACCAAATTGATGGAATGCAACGTGATAGTAATCGCTTTGTACCCTGATCAAATAAAACAGTTTCTGCTGCATTACAACTTAGATTTACTTGTGGAGCAAGTGGTTATAACACTTTATTCCAGCTACATTTACCCTTTCGTCAATTAGCAGGTTGGACAGAAAAATGCAAAATCTAAAATTCTAAAGTGGCATTCTGTATGAAATATTCGACTTTCTGAAGATTAAAGTGGATTCAATGAATGAATCTTCCGATTTAGAAGAACTTATCACACAGAAGAAAAGTAAGTTGGTCATTTCTGACGATTCTGATATGGAAGTTTTTTTGATAAAGACTAATGAAAAAAGTGGTCCCTTACAGGATATACTAGAAAGCTTAGCCATAGGAAATTACATCCTTGTAAAATTTGCAACGAAGAAAACCTGTAAATACCTCGTGGGGGTAGTTCAAAAGGTGATTACTGAGGATATGGTGCCAGTCTACTATGTCAAGTTCATGAGGAAGAAAGGACATGAAAGATTTGTCTTCTCTTAACAGCCGATTTTTTGCTTGTGAAACGGGAGGAAATCGTCACCAAGCTTCCTCAACCGTCTTGAGATTAAAGGAACTGCTAGGCAGTCAGGATTTCTGAAATTTGCTGTTAATTTCCATAATCTTAACATTCAACAGTAGGGTATAACTTCTTGTATATATTGAAAAAATAAGTAGTCATTAAAATAATTATTTGACATTATTGTTGTGTTTTAATTAATTATATACGAATGTGCCCCGTGTGTTTTCCGGAGGTGCCCCGCTATGGGGCAAGTTCAGAAAAATGCAACTTCTGAAAAAGTATGCTTTCCAAAAAACTAATGTAACTTTATCTTAATTTCTACATGCCATCTCGTACACAAATGAACGTGTTATAAATTGTATATTAGAAAGTTGACAGATCCTATTAAATGCGTATATAATTCATGTGCGAAGATAACTCTCCCTTATTTAGGTTAAATATTTCATATATTGATTTATGTTAAATGATTATTAATGCTAATGTAGTGGAATAAAGTTTTGGTTATTTTTTTTTCTTTCAATATTTGAATAATTATTAAATTTTGAATTGAATAATAACAAAATTGTAACATGATACCAAGCTAGCACGCTGTCAAAATAATAATAATGGTTTGACAAATCAGGTGGGCCTTGGTTTCTGGTTCATCATGTCTCATCTCTTATCTTAATAATTATCAAGGATCTCTAGCAGTGTTGCATTTAAAGTTACTGCGCGGGAAATTCAAAAAGTCACTGACTTATCAAACCACCCTCGTAATATTAATATAATATTAAAATAATATAAAATTAAATTTCACTTGCATATTATTTGTTGTTTATACCCGTGATACAAACTACATAAACATCTCCATAACAACGAGGGCATTATAAAAGCGGGCGTTATAATTCATAACGCCCGCTCGTAGTTTACTTTATAATCCGAGCTGGCATTACGTTCAATAGCAATTTGGATCATTAGGTGAGCAACTATATGTGTGCGTACGAGTATGTTGCAACATAACAAATAACGAGTATTTGCACGTAGCTTCTGGGTGCTTGATCCACGACTTCTTTTGTGCCGACAAAAATTTCTTAGCTAAAATTAACTTATTTTTAAAATGACATTAATTCTATTAGGGTTTTTTTTTGTTTTTATGTTGGTAACAACAACAAAAAACATCTATATTATAATTCCCGATCCCTTCCACATCGTCTAATCGTCTAAGATTTTGGAGGGCGTAGCCTAAAAGCTATCGGCGTAGTATCTATGTTGTCTTGACGTAAGGTACAAATTTGTCCGTCCAGTCGACCACTACAGTTGTGCGTTCAAATAAGGAAATTGGAAGAGCAGCATTTGTGTTGATTGTTGGGTAACGTTCCAGGTTCAGTCGAGATAATACGCATGGTGGTTCATTAGTGCTATTTATTGAAATATTGTGTTTTTATGGGACGTTACGCATGGTGGTTCATTAGTGCTATTTATTGTAATATTGTGTTTTTATGGAACTTTCGTATATAGCCAAGATGACCGTAAATATTAATATGATAACATTTATTCAAATCTTATTGTTTCGCGTTTTTATATATATGCTACAAATACATGACGTCATCTCAAACAGTGGTTGTAAATACAGACACGTGACTGCAGGATAACATCATTCTTTTCGAACATGACTTTTATACCAATATTTATGCAGAATTAAAATAAATAAACTACGTGATAATTAAAAGTAGTACTGTTAAAAAAATAGGAACGTTTTGGTTGTACCCCATAAAATTTTATTGGTGTTTAACCGTCATTACCGCAAATCCCTTTGAAAATAGTAACAAGAATTTATAATGATCTAAAGTGGCGCGTGCCGGGTCCTCTCTACCTGCTTTGTGATTAATGGATGCAATTTGAAATTTTTAACTTTTAAAATCATAAAAATTGTATGGGGTACAACCAAAACGTTGCAAGTTTAAATCTTTTCTTTACAACAAACGGATAATGAAAAGTTCTTTTTTTTTAAGTAATATAATGAGAGCGTGGAGCGTAGGCCCACGGGTCCACCTAGTTTGACTTTAAATTGTCATTTATCTGTTTGACTTTTGAAATTTAGTAAAAGTTGTTATCATCTGACAAACATAAAAATTCCTAATTTTATAAATATATAAACAACGCACTTAGCAACGCCAACGATTGTAAATTAAAACTAGTTCTCTACTTATAGTACATATTCTCGTGAAGAATAACATTTTGTATGCACCACGAGCGTTACTAGATAATAAATGCCTTTTTATTTATACTCCAAAAAAAACTAAACATTTACATTCTTAAATAAAATAACACATGAGGCGAAGTTCAGAGCCTGTTTGAGGCAGGCTCTGCTCTGCCACTTAACCTCAGTAAATGTAAAAAAGAAATAAAAAAACTGAAGTAGACCTAAGTACATGTTCTAATTGTGAAACAGAAAAAATGATTTCAAACGTAATTAATTTAAAAAAAAAGAAAAAAATAGGTAAAAAATAGAGTAAGTCCTGCGCAAGCACTGCAAATCACTCATTTTGTGATGACATAAGATCAGAAAATAATTTCATTTTTAACGTGGGAATTGTCATAATCTTGTAGTGGTTAGTCATTTGATTTAAGTAATTCGGTAATGTATACGAAAAGGATCTGTTAAACATGCTTGTTCTATGGGGTGGGACGGACAGCAGCCCTCTGAAGCGTAAATTCAAATGATGGATCTGTACGATATGTAATTTTATTATATAGATATTGAGGACTCTTTTTGATCAGAATTTTATAGTGAAATATAACTGCATGAAAGCGGCGTCTATTAGACATGTTTCCATAGATTAGACGCAGGCAAGCATTCTGTAATCGCTGAATTCTACACGTATCATTTTTGTCTATACACGGTCCATAAACAACGTCGCAATAATTTAATTGTGATAATACCAGAGTGTTACATAGCATTCCTTTAAAGTTGGAGTTTAAGAATTCCCGATTTTGATATATAATACGAAGATTATAAAAACCTTTTTTAATCACATTGTTGATATGAGACTTAAATTTTAAATTCTTATCTACAATTAAACCTAAACTTTTAACTTCATCATGAATTCCCACTTTTACGCCATCTAGTTCTACATTAATGTCATTTATCAACTTATCATATACATAAGAACTGCAAATTAAAATTGTTTTAGATTTATCTCAATTTAATTTTAGTAAATGATTGGCTGAGATATCTGACATTAACTGTAGATCCTGATTTATCCTTTCACTAGCCTGTTTGGCATCTGACCACTGAAAAGAGTAATACAGCTGTGTATCATGAGCGTAAAAGTGAGAGTTGACGTGTAGAAGTTGTGTACAAAGATTGGAAGTGTAAATAGCAAATAACAATGGACTTAATATCGAGCCTTGAGGAACTCCAGATTTTAAAGATAAAAATTCCGACGTATTATTTTTATATATTACAGCTTGTTGGCTATCTGTTAAATAACTTTTAAAAAATTCAATGGCTTCTGCAGAAAGACCTATAAAATGCAAAATAGACAATAATAAATTGTGGTTGACTGTCCCTAATAGCACACATTGCCCGATGGACGTTCTTTTTAGGTCCATTGTAGGTACTGTAGGTCCGAGGATGTAAAATGGACGTCTGCTGGACACTCGCACGAGGACGTTTTTCAGAAGTACAACAAAAGACGTCCAGCGGAGGTTTGTTTTGGGCCCATAACAGGCCCTTGAGTCCCAGGACATGGTATAGACGTCTGGCGGACGTGCACATGAGAACGTTTTTCAGAAGTACAGCATAAGACGTCCAGCGAACGATTGGTTTGGGTCCATAAAAGGACGTTCATAGGGGAACGTTTTACAGAAGTACAACAAAACATGTCCGGCAGACGTTCGATTTGGGTCCATAATACGTTCTAATAGGAATTACAAAATGATTACAAACAAACAATTTGTAGATTAAGATTAACAATTATTCTAAAAATCTATTTTAACAAAAGATGTCCACTGGAAGTTCAGTTTAGATCATGGTAGGCCCGTGACTTCAAAGTCATAAAAAAGCCGGTCTGAACTTCAGATAACGGTTTTTTTTTAAGAATAGTCTGTTACATGTACATATAATTTTGAGAGCTTAACAAGGACCTCTATGAATACACATTTTTCTTATTGTTATTAAATACTACATTATGTAGTTCTCTAAACAAAGAATTAAAACTATTATGGAATATCTGAAAATTGCTTCTCCCGTGTTTTAAATTAATTATATTTTCTTTACTTTATGGAATACTCTTTAATATACTAATAGCTATTTTTGCAACACTAATGTTTTTACACTGTTACAATGGCCATATAAACTCGTCTGTTATTTTCCATTTAAAATTACGGTTTCTCTATAAGATACGTCGTTAATAACAACGTTATCTTATAGCGTTATAAAATACGCTACTGCATAGTATTCATTGTTGCCGTAGTACTCGCGGCAATCTTCGCATTTTGTGTAGGTTTTTGCGAAATGTCAATTATTATTGAGAATTATTAAATTCTCGCTTCCTGCGGTCGCTCGAATTTAAACTACAACCTCGATTTTTAAACTGTCTATAAAACTCTTGTTGTCTTAATAGCTATAAGACAACAAGAGTTTATATGGCCATTGTAACAGTGTAAAAACATTAGTGTTGCGAAAAGTATATTGATATAATAATAATAATAATCGCCCCCCTCCCTCCCGCACAAGCTTATAGCTTCTGGGGCCTGGTTTCCTGGTTATGGGTTGTAGCAATTATTATTATATATTTCATACGTTCATACCATCATAAACTCATTAAAAATATTTTCTTTTTAATTAATACAGCTATTTAAATTTCTCCGCTAATATAAAAATGAGACAGCATGTGTGTGACGTCAGTATGCACGGGTCATAAAAGACGTACTACGCAGACTCAGTGCCAACAGTAAATCCCCGTAAAGCCATTATAAGCCGCCATTCGGTTTTCGGTATTTATTCTCATCGTTTTTCTCTTGCAGTTTCTGTTTGAACCAATTATTTATATATGCTTTTTTAACATCTATTTAATCAGTCTTTTACGTTATGTGTTTTTAGTAAATAGTGTGAAGTGCAAGGGTGATTATTAATATTTTATCACATTCCTTTCATTCGTTTATTATTATTATTGTGCAGTAATAACGGTAATAAATAGTTGAATGAGTAACTCACCAGCAAAATATTCATGGTAACCTGCAGTATTATAGTATTTTAGATTGTTAAGTAATAAGGATTTATTATTATTTTCAGAATATCTAAAGCAAATTATATGAAGGTTGAACATGACTTAAATAATAATCTCTTCACTTGAAAAATGAAATATAATAAGGTATATAAAAAAACACAACATAATGAAGAAATCAGAAAATATATGGGAAAACTTGAATTTACCTTTACTATGTGAAAATAATGAACTTCTACTGGAAGTTGAACAGTTTTTGGGAGATCCCTTAAATATGCAAAAATTTGTAATACTTTTTAGAATATCACTGTACAAAGTCAATAGAAAAACTCTTTGGATAGCATTTATGGCAACCAGCAGCATTTTGAAAATCTATGTATATGTTACCTGAAAAAAATTAAAAAGTGGAAATCTTTTCAGAAATCGTTCATTGGTGTAAAAACAAGTGTTTTATGCTTATTTTGCCGTATATGTCGTATGATACTGGATTTGCCTTCGAGGATTAATTCTTTTTGTAAATTTTACTTTCTGCAACGTTGCAGAAATCTTACTCAAAAAATTAATGCACAATGATATTATTAGTGAGAGTTTGATGTGTAGGGTGTCTTATATTTTTTTTATGTTCGCAATATCATGTCATAACATCCTGCACATACAGACCTTTTAGTTCTTCTATAATTCTTCTTCTTTTTAGCACAAATTTATTTAACACTACTGAGTGTCTGATTTTTTTAGACTGATCTGCTTTCCAAAGTTGGAGGAGACAATGTGAACGAATTTGTAAAAATAGCTTGAAAAGATTGCTGACAAATCATGATAAAAAATGAAATATTTCTGAATAGGCTTCAAACATAAGAACTTTTCTGCTCTTTTTATGGCCACGCTAATTAAGGGCAAGTAACATTTTTAATGTACCATGATAAGAGGGAAGCGTAACCTTGCCAAATGTATAGTTGATGTTCAATTTTGTGCAGTCGCACGTATAAAATCTTGAAGAGCGACCATCACATCATAATTTTATAGCCACAGCTGCACAGGATAGCGTAGATAACTGACCTTTAGCAAGGTCTGCCTCGCTCTGTTTATGATCAAAGATGATAATAAATGTACAGAGTAGATGCTAAGCAGTTGTTAACATAGGGAATATGCATATTATTGATTTATAAAAGATTTAAATTTTTAAAATTTTCAGTTTTCTCAGAAATCCAAGGTAGAGGTAAGAATGTTACTTCCCTATCTCAATTTTCTATTCACTTGTGCTCCTTTCAATTTAACTAAATATAGTATGAAAATTTAAAGTTCTGGACGGACTGGAAATTGGCACTTGCCGATAGAAGATTAGAAAAGCTAGGGGAGGGGCATTCATTTCCCGATGATTCAACAGTTTTCTCTTTGTGGTCGTTCAAAGATCGTAAAGTAGGAATTCAAAAACAAAATAATATACAGGGTAACTTATTAACATTAAAGTGCAAGTCTTTGTGATATAACAGTAGTACACTGCTCAATCTTTTTTTATTATCGTAATCTAGCATGAAAAAATAAAAGTATTTGCTAATTTAATGGATTTCATATTTTTAATAATAACAAAGTTGCCAAAAAAAGCTACGGATCTAAGATTTATGTTTTTCAAATAAAACATCTGAGTTTTATATTGTATTTTTGGATTTTAAATAAATCCATGTATGACCCGATGCCAGCAGAGGTTACTATGTACTGTTTTGGATATTCTGTTAGCATCACGGATGCAACCCGTGTAATCGGCTGCTAAGCAACCAGTTAATATATACTTGCCGTCTGCTAACAGAACATCCAAAAGTGTACAAACCGTCACTGGTTTAGGCATATGGCATTTTTCAATCTTGAATGCTGGTATTGCATTGATAATAGCTATGTGCACAAGATATTAATTATATTTAAATTTATTTTTAGGTGCTGCTTTAAAACCGTTGCTGAAAAGTTGCACCGAAAAGAAAATAGAAGACACTTTCAAAAGATACTTGAAAAGAACCTCTGAAGTGGCTAAAAGTGAAGATAGAAGAACTTGGATTTTTTAAATTTTGATAATGATTCCAAACAATTGAATTTACTTTTTATTTTAAGTTTGTATGCTGTATGTCTACATCATATAATCTATGTAATAATTATATTATTGTAGAAAAAGGATTTATATTTGTTAAAAAATTGATTTTTACCAATAATTAGCTTGCCATTAATTAGATTCCTATATAATTAGAAACAACCTGAAAGTTTTGCAACTTTGAGAGTTTGTAGATTTTGGTGTTCTAAACGAAATTACAAAACTTGATTTTTCCAACGAAAGCCGTCCTTAAATCCCTTTAAGGGCAGAAATGAAAGCCCCCTACAACAAATTTATAATCATGAGTACTAAATTTTGGTTAGTAATGAAAATGTTATTTACTTTTCAACAAAAAAATTTACTTTTCAAAGCATAATATTTCTACCCTTCAACAGATCGATACTATTTTTTTTTAAATAGTCATGTTTAAATTTAGAAATTGTCTTCTCTGGGCTTTTCTTTTTTTTAACTAATCTCCCTGTTTTTCTGCACAAATTGAATAAATATTTTATTTTGCAATTATATTATTGTTATTAAAATTATTAATAATTAAAGTATTTTAAAAATAATAATAGTTCATAATTTTATTATTTATAAAATTTCCCGTTTATTGGAAGCACTAAATTCACTAAAATATTCGCCGGATTTATATCATTAAACAAAAAAATTAATAACATACAAAACTTCTTTTGTATTTAACAGTTTCTTTACTACCTGCCCTGCCATCTTAGGGTTGAGATTTTACATTTATCTACAATATTTCTTGAACGTGCCGCTTTGAATGAATAGGATTATAACGGATCTTTTCCCTTTTATTTATTTCCGGAAGAATCTTGTTTGGAAGAATCTGCTTAAATTTGGAAAATTTTAGTTCGAACAAAAATACATACTACCTAACCTACTAACTATTATGATTCATAAATTCCTTTTAAACACATAAATATACATTTTATACAAAGGCCGCTTAATTGACTCAAAAATGCCGTGTACGAACGTGATTTTAAGAAGCGACGCTTACTGTATAACAATCTTTTTAGCAAAATAACAAAATGAACATAAATTACAAGTTATATAACAAATTGTTTGGCTCTGGTTTGACGCATCTCTGTAATAAATACAAATATTTCTACTTCTTTCAGTTGTGTGGGTACTTGGGCAGTTACATAGTATATAATATTTGAATTTAGGGTTGTTTGCATTACCAAATCCCGTTATTCATTAAGTAATTAGTCATTAGTTATTGTCCGGGTGTAGTTTGTGTTAATAAAGAAACCGATTAATAAAATAGCTATATATTTAATTTTAGTTTTATTAATTTTCATTTATTCCTTCAACTATTAATTAATCCATATTAATTATTTCATATCCTCATAGCCATCGTAGACCTAGAGATGTAATATGTGACCGCGGACGAAAAAAGGGACCTATTATAGGGGTCATATATTAGAAAGTCCGCTCTTTTCACTGATATTGTCCCCAGACATCTAGCATGGTTACTCGTGTCATAATTTGCAGTTTAGTTATTGTACCCTAAAAAGTGACCACCTTCCAAACCGACTATGGTGCTCTTTTCTTCGCATGAATAGAATCTTAGGTCATTATCAAATTTCTTCCAGTTTTGAATAGGATGTAGCAACCTAGCAACATGTGTTTCTTAAAGGATCTGGTAATTCACTTTCAGGTACAATTCCGGATAGTTAGCGATCAAATAAATTAACAGGTAGCAAATACATGATTTCGGTAATATTCAGAGGATTATAAGATCTTGAAAGTAGTTACTGGAATATTTAATTTCTAAAGGGAAAGGACTTAACATTTGTGTACAAGCAGTATTTGTAAGAGATAGATAGATTGGTAATAAACAGCGTTTGTGTATTGTTTTATACTACAGTATTACAGCAAGTACACAATCGAAGATTATTTTAAAGATTTTTAGTAATTGCTAGTTACTAATAGTTGATTCTTAATAATTATTTATTAATTACTAGTAGTTGGTTTTCTTATTAATTTGTGTTTTTACAACTTTTTATTATGAGAATGCAACTAATTTTCTGTTACCAAAAACTCGAACGAACGCATATATTTTTTCCCGCCTCCCTTGAGTAGCTTATTAGTGGCAGCACCCCCTCTAACACAATGGCTAAACTAAAGCAATGGCAATGCTTTGGTAACCCAGCTAAAAATCTTATATTTCTGTTTCAAGCATAAAATATGAAATATACAATTATTTTTAAAAATCGCATTACATCCTGTTTAGAATGATTATCTCTACCATACTAAACAAAATATGCAAAAAATGTTTTTTTTTAATTGTATTTGATCAAACTTGAATCATTTATAAATCATTCGGTTTTATAATATTTATTCTTTAAATTAACTTTGTTAAATTGATTTAGAAACATCCAAGAAAAAGATTATGCTGGAAATATGAATTTACAGTGAACTAGGCAACCAACATTACTTCAGTTCTAGTCTTAACAGTTTTATAATTTTTTATTATTATCAAGTACATATTGTAACATAGATAAGTTTATATTGTGCTAAAAAAAGGATGTATACTGATAAAAGACGTAGTTAGATAAATCGAAAAATTATTCAATTTTTAAAATATTTATTACCTAAACCTAAAATCTATATACTAAAATCCAAAATTTGTTTGTCAGTATGTTTGTCCCTTCATAAAGTCGCCCCATGTAGGTCTCACTCCCCAAACCACATATGGCTCAAGGCATGAACCAGAGTGGTGCAAGAGATCAGTCTGGAAGGAATGGTAAGTAAACTAAAATTAAAATTGTAATGTCTAATTTCAGTTTATTTTCTAAAGAATTTATTTTTGATACCAATCAACCTGTAATTATTTATTAAATAAAGTGAAATAACTATGAATAGTTGGACTGGAAGAACTTGGGACTGAAATCCCAAATTAAAAGTTCGTTCTTGAAAGAGAAACCTTATATAGGAATCGAAATTACTTTTGTGTACAGGATATGACGTTTAAAAATAACTTTCTTTTATTTCCTCTTGTGTGGTTTGTTTATTTTAGATCCGTGCACTGGAGGACTGTAGAACATCTTTGGGATATTCGTCAAGTCGGCGGCAAATATCTATGTGGTGTAGGGCATTGAGTCGAGGATTCATTAGGTCCCCTTTGGACTTAACACTCAACACTCTTAAAATATCCAGCAAATCCTCGGCTGACGTATGCAGAACGTCTATCTGAGACGTTTTAAGAACATCCAAGTTAATGACGATTTAACTTCCCATGGACATCCATAGAACGTCCGACCCAGTATAATCAAAAGTCTATTACGTCTATTGGACGTATAATGGAGGCTTTTAAAACGTCCGCCAGGGACATTTTAAAAACGTCGCAAGTTCGTGACATTTGGACTTACAGTGGACGTCAGTAGTTAGGCAACACCGATTCGAGCCCAAAATCCCATGTTATTTCTTATGGAGGTCCGTTTTGCATTTCAAGGTCATCCGCGGCCAGACTCGCGCTCGCGAGTAAGATCTTCCGCGATCCAACCAAGCGCGCGGCAACGTTGCTAACTTCACGCTGTTACATGACATGAGTCGACTTAGTAACTATGGAATTTTATTGATAAAAGTAATTACCTAATAAATTATTATTATTATTGGTAGAACATTTTATTAATAACGAATTAAAAAAATCCTGAGAACATTCGAACATAATCCCACTTTAATGTACCTTAACAGTCAACAGGTAGAAGGACCCGCATTTTTCCCATATATTACCATTAAAACGTAACATTTAACAAAATTTCGAATAAAATTAATCACTCCCTTTCTCTATGTACTTCTTATTAAAATACTAATAATAGACTTACCCCCAGGTAGGAATATTTTTATAAACACTATTAAATTAATTCAGAAAACTGCATATTTTAGACACTGATTAAAACATCATTCAAGCCACTATAAGATAATTTCTATCACATATGTAACTGCAGTTATACGTAAATAATTTAACCAATGAAGCGCACGTATTCTGTATAACACACACAATGTTTAATTCCCCATTAAAAATAGCTTAAATTTAACCAACTGAAACTATTCAGGACCCAGATCAAATGCAAACACCAACGATCTCGGATACCTGCTGCAAACTAAATATAATGCAATATTACTCACCCCCTTTATATACGATAAGAAATATCCGATCTCAGACAGGCCAGACCCTGTATCAACACGCACAATCGTGTCTGTATACACCCAAACGTAAAGGTTAACTCATTATAGTTTACAAACAATTAAATATGATGCAGGTAAGAACGCGGGACCCTATTTCAATAAAAGATAAAGATCTTACCCTTTACAATAAGTTTCTCCTTTTTAAAATCGATAATAAATAACACGAATTCAACCTTATAATGACATCCAGTCTGTTTATATATGTGCAGATCGGATAACCTGATAACTGAGATCTTCTTAAAATGTATTACGACATAAATTAAAACAGCCCTTTTGTATATGCCATCATCAAATATTTAAATCCGTCTTGAAATTATAAAATGTATCACTGTTTTTAAAAAGGAGAACTATTGCAATGGATCTTACCCACTGCAAGATTGCATGAGCGCATATCTATTAGATCAATCAGTTTAATTCACGTCTCACATGCATATTTATTAGTTCAATCAATTTAATTCACACCTCATTGCATATTAACAAAATCACCAATAAAATTAATTCCCCTCTCTTATGAATGATCCCTTGACGAATATACCTGTATGTTTTTGAAAGAGCTAGGGATAAATTGAAATTCCACCACAGTTAAATTATAATCATGTGAGTACTAAAAATAACTTAATGTGAATTCCGGGCCTTTGTTCATATTTACAAGATATCTCATATGCAAGAATTATGGAATATTAATGTTTATACCTTTTGTCCTAACGTTGAACATTTACTACTACTATGAACATTTCCAAATTACTCTCCTATAAAATTAAAATTGTTGTTACCGGTGTTCTATATTTTTTCAATCTACTAGTTAATAAATGAACATTCTTTACAATTTATAGCATTTTTATTTAAAAACTCATTTTAACCGTTCTAAGTTCTAACAAGATTTGATACACTCGGCAAACGGATTGACCGTCTTAAAAATAGCAACTTTACAGGAATAATAAATATTTACGTCAACACAGTAATATGAGATTGATTGATCATATAGTTGATATATTAATTAGCTACATTTTTCTCTTTCACAGCCGATCGATGAAATGAAATAGCTCTAAAAGATGCAGCCATGAAGGAATCTATATTGCGGACAAAATATGTTCTCTTTCTATTAAAACAATCAGATTAATTTATATATTTAACAGGTATAAAAGCCTCTTGCATTCAGGTAGCGCTAGACTATATCCCCATCAAACCTTTATCTTTTCTCCATCTTTTAAATTCATAAAAAGGTGTTAAAATAAGGTTTCCGCATATAATCTATTATTATGTAAAACCAAAAAATGATTCAGAGACGTATGCTGAATGCGTTGAAGAAGGATGCGGCGTTAAAGGTGAACACGGCTTTAACAGGCATGTTTGAAGTCAAAAAAGGGGATACTATTATAGAAGAAATAAAATATATAAACACTAAAAATGTAGCCATATACCGATATAGTAATTTAGCCCAATGGTTCAAGATCAATATTCAAGATCCTATCCTTAAGGATCTCGAAGAGTTTCAAGTAAGTATAGAGATTGTTGAAAGTTAGAAATAAACTAACACACATATATTTCTTTATCTAGCAAAAAGATAGCGGATGGACGCTTAAATCAATCATTAACCTCCAGCTCAATATCAATAAGTATTCCCAACAGCTCGGCTCATCCTATTAAATCTGAAGCTCAACATAAATCACATAATACAGCGAGTGTACTTGAGGTCCTCTACTAGCGTCCGAAGAGATTGATGAAGAGATACAAAACTTGTTTAAAAGTGTTTAATATGTATATAATTTAGATAATTGTTCTCATATTTATCCTGTGTTAATAAAACTCAACAAATGTTTTATTGTCTTTTATTTTATTTTTATGTTTTATTCTGTAAGTTACTACAAGTCTACGGGTAATCAACTTATGCATTGCATTCGATGACCTAGTGCTACAAATTAATCTGATGAAATTCCATTCGGAATATAAAAGCAATAGGGCTCGTCCAGGATTGGACCCCGGGACCTCTCGCACCCAAAGCGATAATCATACCTCTAGACCAACGAGCCAGTTATATATGGAAAAATTTTTCTTCGAGAAGATTAGTATGTTTCTCATTACATCTGAATAATATAAAATATAGAACCGATCTTGATACAAGCATTTTCAAAATTGACATAATGTTTTAGCTAAAATTATAGGTCGCTTTGCCCTTATACACAGCATTATTAACAGATTTATTTATTATACGATTTACTTCGAGTAATGCAATTACGTGAGTACCCAGCGTGAAAGTAAATATTGCAACATTCTGAATATAGTAAAATTATATGGCGTATATAATAAATTAAAACTTATTATTATAAATTTAAAGAGCGCGACATATTTTTCAATATGTTCTCTCTATAAAACAACCCAGCTATTGGAGACATAAATCACTCTAAAATATTATTATTAAAAATTAAAAATGTATTGCTTGATATAATTTGCACGCGGAAGGGTATTTCACCCAAAACTATACAGGTTCACCTCTTCTAAAATATTTAAATTAATCAATCGCTTCATGAAATCCATAGAGAATTATGCAATCTTATTAAATAAGTCCAGAAACAGATTTATACCAGAACGTTTACTGAGGTAGAGAGAGGTTGAGAAATAAGAAGCTTTTATAGAATGCATTTCGTTTATTTTGTCATCATATCAAAAATACCATATTACATATAAATACTACTACAATACGACTATATTACATAGTACAACTAGAAATTAAATATTTACTTATTCTATGATTTTTCTCGCTTTAAGCTCTGTGATGACTAAAATTATTTCGTTTTCGTTTTCGAGACTGCTACTAAGAGCTTTCTTTGCGGCATACAACAATTGTAGTCGATCCACTAGTTGATCAGGCGTACTCTGACGTATCCAATCCGGTTTCATCATCTTGTTTAACTTTTTGGGAAGACTAACCTCAAAGTCTGTAATTCTGTATAAATTTGGTCTGATTACATTTTCGTATTTCCAATGTTTAACGCTTATTAGTCGACCGTTGCGCCTATAGTCTTTCTTATGAGCATTAGTAAGTGAGATTATTTTCATATAGTTGTCGATATCTTCCTCTGTTGGACTAGGAGAGCTTATTCGTTTAAGCGTTAGTAAATTAAACAGACCGGATGTACCATGGAAAAGTTTGTTTTTAATTAAAATATCTTTTCCCTGAAACTGTACTTGCGAACAACCAAATCGCCACTCATCGATGTCGTTATATAGAGCGTACCTAGTTTTGTCTACGTTTTTGTGTTCCCCGCTAGCTAATAATGCTCTATAATAGTTAGAGAATTTGCGATAATCTTTTAAGCTAGAATCACATTCTTCTTCTTCCTCATCAGCAGATGTAACGGGAGATAATTGTTCAAGCTCTGGTGAGAGATTGATAGCAACGGTCTCTGATCGCGGTATAACACGATTATCATGAGGTTCTGCTTTACCACAATGAAAGTAGGCTAATTTCTTACGTATAGCATTACGCGCGTTTATTATTTCATCATCATTATCATCGTCCTCGCACCTTATTTTTTTATTGACCTCAATAGCACAGGATTCATTGGTATGCATACGTTTCAAATTCACATCTTTAAATGTTACATTATTTCTAGGTGATGTCTTATTGTCAACAGCTATGGTATTATGAACTGTTTTCAAATGGCTTCTATAGTTATCGAGGCGTGTAAAATACTTTAAACAAATAGAACACTGAACTTTATACCCCTGGTGTATCTTCAAATGACGAGCAAACCCTGATCGTAAAACGCTCATGCAACATATGTCACACTCGCGTCGCCGACTCATATCGACTAATAATTGATCATGAACTCCTATTTATATAGCATCTTCTTCAGGTCACTCTTAATTAACCCTGACGCTGCGTCTATCATCACCCTGTCGATCTTGCTTCATCATTAATTAACCCAGGCTAGACGCCTTTCAGCATGAATTCATCATGACACGCCTAGAGATTGATGGAATACCATCAGTACGAGATTCCCGTAATCCAAGATGGCTACCTATAAATCACAGCGTAGTAGTCGCGGTCCGAGATAGGTTAGGTTAGAACACGTGATGTTTCATTTAAAATATACATGTATGACTAAGGGTGAAGAAGGGTGACGAGACTAGCATGACTAAGGGTGAAGGGTGACGAGACTAGCATGGCTAAGGGTGAAGGGAGAAGGGTGACTATATATAAAAGGTAGATCGTTATCAGCGAGAGAGTACGCGAATAAAGCCGAATCTTTCCGATGGTGAACATCCTAGGTTACAAAGCAGAGCCGGTAAGTAGTCATCCTATGGGAAGGAGAGAGAAAGAGTTTCCGCTTAGTGAAAAGAGGATCCAATCCCAGAGTTAGCGCTAAAATTCAAATCTAGGGGCAAGGGAAATCCAAGATGGCTCCTTCAAATGACAAATTCAAAATGACAGATGCAAAATTGACAGATTTAATAGGTTAGGTTAGAACACGTGATGTTTCATTTAAATTATAGCAAAATTGACAGATTTAATAGGTTAGGTTAGAACACGTGATGTTTCATTTAAATTATAGCAAAATTACTATATCGGTATATGGCTACATTTTTAGTGTTTATATATTTTATTTCTTCTATAATAGTATCCCCTTTTTTGACTTCAAACATGCCTGTTAAAGCCGTGTTCACCTTTAACGCCGCATCCTTCTTCAACGCATTCAGCATACGTCTCTGAATCATTTTTTGGTTTTACATAATAATAGATTATATGCGGAAACCTTATTTTAACACCTTTTTATGAATTTAAAAGATGGAGAAAAGATAAAGGTTTGATGGGGATATAGTCTAGCGCTACCTGAATGCAAGAGGCTTTTATACCTGTTAAATATATAAATTAATCTGATTGTTTTAATAGAAAGAGAACATATTTTGTCCGCAATATAGATTCCTTCATGGCTGCATCTTTTAGAGCTATTTCATTTCATCGATCGGCTGTGAAAGAGAAAAATGTAGCTAATTAATATATCAACTATATAATCAATCAATCTCATATTACTGTGTTGACGTAAATATTAATTTATTATTCCTGTAAAGTTGCTATTTTTAAGACGGTCAATCCGTTTGCCGAGTGTATCAAATCTTGTTAGAACTCAACGGTTAAAATGAGTTTTTAAATAAAAATGCTATAAATTGTAAAGAATGTTCATTTATTAACTAGTAGATTGAAAAAATATAGAACACCGGTAACAACAATTTTAATTTTATAGGAGAGTAATTTGGAAATGTTCATAGTAGTAGTAAATGTTCAACGTTAGGACAAAAGGTATAAACATTAATATTCCATAATTCTTGCATATGAGATATCTTGTAAATATGAACAAAGGCCCGGAATTCACATTAAGTTATTTTTAGTACTCACATGATTATAATTTAACTGTGGTGGAATTTCAATTTATCCCTAGCTCTTTCAAAAACATACAGGTATATTCGTCAAGGGATCATTCATAAGAGAGGGGAATTAATTTTATTGGTGATTTTGTTAATATGCAATGAGGTGTGAATTAAATTGATTGAACTAATAAATATGCATGTGAGACGTGAATTAAACTGATTGATCTAATAGATATGCGCTCATGCAATCTTGCAGTGGGTAAGATCCATTGCAATAGTTCTCCTTTTTAAAAACAGTGATACATTTTATAATTTCAAGACGGATTTAAATATTTGATGATGGCATATACAAAAGGGCTGTTTTAATTTATGTCGTAATACATTTTAAGAAGATCTCAGTTATCAGGTTATCCGATCTGCACATATATAAACAGACTGGATGTCATTATAAGGTTGAATTCGTGTTATTTATTATCGATTTTAAAAAGGAGAAACTTATTGTAAAGGGTAAGATCTTTATCTTTTATTGAAATAGGGTCCCGCGTTCTTACCTGCATCATATTTAATTGTTTGTAAACTATAATGAGTTAACCTTTACGTTTGGGTGTATACAGACACGATTGTGCGTGTTGATACAGGGTCTGGCCTGTCTGAGATCGGATATTTCTTATCGTATATAAAGGGGGTGAGTAATATTGCATTATATTTAGTTTGCAGCAGGTATCCGAGATCGTTGGTGTTTGCATTTGATCTGGGTCCTGAATAGTTTCAGTTGGTTAAATTTAAGCTATTTTTAATGGGGAATTAAACATTGTGTGTGTTATACAGAATAAGTGCGCTTCATTGGTTAAATTATTTACGTATAACTGCAGTTACATATGTGATAGAAATTATCTTATAGTGGCTTGAATGATGTTTTAATCAGTGTCTAAAATATGCAGTTTTCTGAATTAATTTAATAGTGTTTATAAAAATATTCCTACCTGGGGGTAAGTCTATTATTAGTATTTTAATAAGAAGTACATAGAGAAAGGGAGTGATTAATTTTATTCGAAATTTTGTTAAATGTTACGTTTTAATGGTAATATATGGGAAAAATGCGGGTCCTTCTACCTGTTGACTGTTAAGGTACATTAAAGTGGGATTATGTTCGAATGTTCTCAGGATTTTTTTAATTCGTTATTAATAAAATGTTCTACCAATAATAATAATAATTTATTAGGTAATTACTTTTATCAATAAAATTCCATAGTTACTAAGTCGACTCATGTCATGTAACAGCGTGAAGTTAGCAACGTTGCCGCGCGCTTGGTTGGATCGCGGAAGATCTTACTCGCGAGCGCGAGTCTGGCCGCGGATGACCTTGAAATGCAAAACGGACCTCCATAAGAAATAACATGGGATTTTGGGCTCGAATCGGTGTTGCCTAACTACTGACGTCCATGTAACGTCCCACGTTGTATACATTGAACGTCTATTACCACCCTTGGACGTTTTTAAAACGTTCGTCAATTTCTTGGAAGACGTACGCAAAACGTCCGTCTGGAAAGTTTTAATAATGTCCAACTTTGTGACATTTGGGCTTCCCATGGACGTTCATATAACGTCCCACGGACTATATCGGTTATAACCGATCGTCCGTTGGACGTTCATTAAGTCCGCCGAGGACATTGCTCAAACGTCCATCGGACGTCGGTGTGCTATTAGGGGTGTCGAATGCTTTAGAGAAATCTAACAGTACAAGAACAGTTGCTAATTTTCTATCGTAAGCCGTAATAATATCATTTGTGATTTTAGTCAAATTTGGCGGTGCAACTGTGACCACATCTATACCCAGACTGTGTGTCGGGGAGAATATTATTCCCTTCTACGAAATTACATAACTGATTTTCGATAACTTTTTCTAGAACTTTTGATAAGATTGGTAAAATAGAGATTGGACGTAAGTCTTTAAAATTCTCAGGGTTGTTTATTTTATTCAAGGGAATGATGTACGCTTTCTTCCAGTTGGAAGGAAGAACTGAATTAAGTATACATGTGTTAATTATATGACACACAATTCGGAGAAGACGAGGTAAACACAGGTCCAACTTTGTAATTCCATCATGACCAGCAGCATTAGTTTTTATAGTATGAATGCATATTGATATCTCTGCTTCCAATACAGGATGGAAATACAATGTCTGGTGTCCCAATATTTCCAAGCAAATATGACCTTGGTAACTAACAGTCGATGCATGTTAGGTTAAGGTATTGTTTATAACATGGGTGATAAATATATTTGCTGTTGGGTATTTCAACTCTTCTTACTCTGAAAGCTCTATTGCTATAGTTACAATTATTTACAATGGATACGATACAAACTGAGCTCCTGGAGTAAACAGATGTGAAATACCGAATGCAGCTAATATTGTAGATTTTTCAAGATGAGATTTGTTTGGAAATATTCAGAGCTACCAATATAAAATGTGACGTAACACTTTTCTAGTCAATATTCACAGACTATTGGTCAATTGGTAGTGAAAGTGGATCTAGTATCATCATCACCTCAGTAAGAAATGGTTATGGTAGCGCAGTTGGGAGAGTCTGGAGAACGTTGAACTATTTTTTACCAGTAGAACCGAAATGTGGAACCAAAAGATACCAGTTCCTTCGAGAGTTTAGAACGGTTCGGGTTCTCATCTTAACATTAACACGGATTTTAGTAAGGATTCCGATTTCGGTTCCATAAAAGTAATCGGATCCGATTCCGGTTCTTTTGAGTTCCTGTTCCAGTCCCTGGTTTAAATACATTTATTTTATAAAAGAATATAGCATTTCATTTACATCTAGCTTTGTAAAGGAATCAATTCCAGTTCTGAAGTCTTTCTTTCTTCTTTCTGTGCATCTTTCTTCCTGGCCTGCATTTTTCAGGTGGTACAACTGGTTTGACTTCTCCCATGTCTTTATACTGCTTGACAGCTCATGTATAAACCTTCTATTCATTTGGAGCCACGACAACTTTTTTTAGAATGTCCGCGCTTTTTAACCCTGTAAGATGAAGAGCAAGCACTGCTTAACGTTTTGCCTCCATTTTAGAATTGACACAAATCAATATGCAGTAACTGCAATATTTACCTTTATTTAAACAACGAAGCATTTAACAAACGTCAATTGACAGCTGGTATCTTGATATAGGTTGACTAAAAATGTTATGAACAAAGTGCAACAGTTTCATTAGGGCACCCTGTGTTATTTATACCATATTTAGCAATAAATGAATTTGTTACTTGTTGAGAAATAGGACATGTAAAAGTGCATTAAATTCTTTAATCTCGGCATATTACAAATTATGCAAATAGCAATACAGTTTGTTACATACGCAGAGCTAGTTCATATGACTCAACAGCCCTTAAGGCCTTTAACCCTTTTAAGGCTTAAACTATCCACAATTTGTTTCCATTGCTTTCTGTTTCTCACTTTACTATCACTCACTTATTTCATATTTATTTAAATCCTCTTGCAGATTATCCCTCCAAGTTGTCAGTTTCACTGATTTTTTCAACGCAACCC
This sequence comes from Agrypnus murinus, assembly GCA_929113105.1. Taxonomy (NCBI): domain Eukaryota; kingdom Metazoa; phylum Arthropoda; class Insecta; order Coleoptera; family Elateridae; genus Agrypnus; species Agrypnus murinus. The sequence continues at coordinate 120,703,584 of OV816027.1, forward strand.
AACCACCTTAGTCTACTTTGCTTCACTAAAGAACTTAATGGTGTGTCTTTAAAGCAACTCTCTAGTTTTCTGTTAGTACTCCGTCTCCAAAAACAGTTTTTGTTGACATCTCCAAAAATCTTATTTAAAGCTTCTTTCCCATCTTTCTATCATTTTCTTCACCTTCCTTTGTAGTACTCCATGCTTCGCAAGCAAAAATAACTGTAGGCCGTATTTTTGTTTTATAAATCCTCAATTTCATTTTTCTTGAAATATTTTTATTACCAATGGTCTTGTTAAATGTTCCTAAACCTCTTGCACCAATCACTGTTCTTCTTTTAATTTCATTCGCATAATCCACAACACTGGTAAATTCAACCCACAAGTAAATTACACTATTAACCAGTTTGATGTTTATTGTTTGATTTCCTCTCTTTCCTTTTGATCTCAATACTTTGATTTTCTTATTGTTTACCATTTCCTAAAAGCATTTAATGTGATTTGCTTATACAGGGTGTCCCATAGCCCCTGCACCAGACTTTACCAGCACATTTCTAATGGCATTTGGAACAAAAAAATTTTACTAAAGTGTTTTGATTAGAGAAAATTCCAATTTTATTATCATTTAAGTGACTGACCTCATAAAATTATATTTTAACAACGATCATGTTGCAGAATCAGCAATTTAAATATAACAAAGCATAAAACATCTTGTTTGAGAAAATAACAAACACTATTGTATGTGCTAAAAACATTATACCCATCTTTATTTGAATTTTGCTGAAAACTACGGTTCTAAGAAAAAAATATAGAGACTTTTTGTTTGTCTTATCAATATCTATATACCTGCCGTGTTTGATGTCCTTGTTATGAGCCACCCTGTATTTATTTCCATCCCCACTTCACTTGCTTTTGCTTGTAGTCTTTTCAATATAGGCCCTTTAGTTCTTCCTTTGACCTGCTTAGTAGTACTGCGTCACCCGCGTAAGACATTGACATGACATAGACATGAGCTCCTTATTATATTATGCTTCACATCTATATGTTACTTTATTTTCGTTCAAGTCCACATTGAAGATGGCTGTCGATAAAGCATCCCCTTCTTTAAGCCCTACATTACTATATGAAATAATCTGGAAAGTTGTCCTTGGTATCTCACACTTTATTTATTGTTCTTTTGAGAGTCATTTCAACCAGAGATATCAATTCTGTAAAAAATCGTGAATTCTGCATTGATTCAATTATTGAATTTCTTTTTATACTGTCGTATGCTTGCCTGAAGTCTAAGAACAACGTAGGTGTTAGAATATTCTGGAATATGGTTGAATTTTTCATGAATTTATCTTAGTATAAACACATTGTTTACCACAGATCTCCCTATCCTAAAGCCCATCTGGTATTGTCCTTAGCTTCTTGTAGCTGTTTGTTCATTATGTTTTTGAGTATTTTGTATATGGTGTTTAGCAAAGATATTGACCTATAGTTTTCCGGGTTTGTAACATTCCCTTTTTTATTAATTGGTATTATAACTGAGTAGATTTTTTTTATGTTTCGATGTATCTTTAATCAGTGAGAACAGTTTCTTACCTACTAACTCATCTACCTTTTTTATTAATTCGATTGCTATTCCATGAACAATTGCATGGAACCGTTGTTTTATTTTTCATTTTCTCGACCGCTTCTTTGAATTCTTCCCATGTTGAAAGGTTACTTTCTTCAATACATTCTTCTGTGCTGGTTTTGTCCATGGTGATCAGGCCTTCTCTTAGAAGAACTTCTGCTATTTCATTATATTTAAATTTCTTCCTTACGCTAGCATTGACACATTCACACTATTATTCACTCTTATCTCATATCTTGCAGTTTACTCAAATACTTATACATGATAAAGCATCCGCAACAACATTATGAGAACTTCTGAGGTAGTGTACCGTAAAATCGTACTTTTCTAGAACCTAAAGTTTGTTAAACGACTAGAGGTGGATTGGTCATACTAAATAAATATATTAGTGGACGATGAACAGAGAATATTTGAAACTTTCTACCATAAATATGGTCTCTCTAAAATGTTTAATACTCCAAACAATTGCCAACAACTCTTTCTCCATTGTACAGAAATCTTTCTCTGCTGGATTTAGAACACGAGAAGCAAACGCAACAGGCTTGTAATTCCCATTACACGAAACCGCTGTTACAGCATATCCACTAGTATCTGCTTTAAGAACAAAAGTATTATTTTCTGAAAAGTTTGGATATTGTAATACCCTAGATTTCTCTGGATCAAGGGATATAATAATAATAATAATAATAAATTTTATTGTTCTTTCGATACATTGATCATGAAACAAGGTATACAGGTATTGCAAACATAAAAATAAAATATATACTACAATGCATACAATTCCAGAACATTTAACGAGTATTTAACATAAAATTTCTAAGTTTAACAAACCGGAGAACGTAATTATAAATAGCATTTAGCTTATTTATTGATACATTTTTAAATAATAGTATATAGAAATTTTCCTGAATGGCGTTATATAAAAACCTTCATAACCAAAAATCTCTAAGTGGTTTGTAGAACGGACAACGACAGAACAAGTGGTATAGGTCTTCGGGTTCTCCTGAGTTGCAGATAGTGCAAGTTTGTGACGTATCAATATCGAGTCTATTTCCATTTAAATAGAGTTTTAAGATTTTGTCACTACTAAGTCTAATCTGACTCAAAATTCGAACTTTATTTATACTGACTTTAAAATTCAAATAATTTGGGGTAATACCACTTCTGTAACATACATTTCTGTACCTAGTGTTATACGATGATAATTCAATTGCCTCTAGATCATTATTTAAATTTAATTTGTTATATATGAGCATTATAACTTCCAGATTCTGTTCAATGAATAAAAACCCTTTATGCCATAGCATATCATATAATTTATTTTTAATAAGCAGAGTCTTTAATTGTGTTGCCCAATTATATCGTTCGTTTGTGAGGTTACTCGCATCTAGAGCTTTTAATTTTTCAAAACAAATTTTTGGCAGACTGTGTGATGGCATTCTTAAGATCTTACACCACCAATTAATTGCTTTCATTAAAACTTGCTTCTCTAATTTACGCACACCAACTTAAACTCTCACTAAATAGTTGGGTGTAAAGTCACTATATCTCTTCAAAGTAGCGCAATTCGGCCGCCATTGTGATTCCAAAATTACGCGGTAAATTTCAAATGTTGGACTAATGTTGCAATTTGGTCAAGAAATGACATTCACAACCAATTTTTTTGCATTCGAATTCGTATGGAAAGTAGTTTGTGAAATTTTAAAAAGGTAAAAATAAAGTTTTAAATCAAACGAAAATTTGTAATGGCAACAGTTTATTTGTTATGCTTGGGATTATTAACTGCGGCATTCATGGCCACGCTACGACTGTCCTGTTTGTTTGTAACCCTTTTTTTTTGTTCCCTAAGTGTAAAGTAAACTCTACTTTTAACAAAAAGATGTATAACATTTTTCAATATACCATGACAATTAGGGATGGGTGGTATATTTTGTGCTTTTGTTAAAATGTCCACGAGTTGAGCCACGTTGATTTTGTTTTGAAGGATTTGATCTTCGTAAAATCTAAATTTTACCTCACACTCGTATATAAAATTAAATAACTGCTGGCTTGCGTAACACAGATTTTCTTTGTTTTCTTTGTATTCTCTCAATTTTGTGAAGTGCCCTACTGAGATGTGATCACCTTGTTTCAAAAGGAGAGAAGAATAGCATGTGTGGCAATTTTTAAAGTTCTTCTTCACCTTTAATAACAAAGCTCCAATAAAGTTGTACAAGGCTTCTTTGACACTGACACTTAATTTACAATTTGCAAAATGTACCATTAATCCATAGTGAATTGTTTCATCTGCATCATGAAATTGTGCACGTGGTTGCAGGGTATTTAGCGCATCACAATAGCGAACCAAGTGATCGGCATCGGCAATGTGGTAATTCCCGTGGTGTATTTTCCCTTCAAATTGTGACAGACACACCATTCTGAGGGCAAACTTAAATTCTCGGGCATCAGGTACGGACCGTCTTCTTCGAATAGAAGAAAACAAATTTTCTAACGCATTCTGAGTTAGACGCCCCAACATAAAATAATTAAATTTTTCCCGATTCACATATATTTCTTGTAGATCCAGTGCTGTTTGTGTAGCCAAAAGGAGTCCCGTCTGAAAAGGTTTCCAAACCTTGTCACTTACTGTGATGTTTCTGATTATATTTATAAAAGAATGGAAAAATTGTATTGTATTTTCATATTCCTCTTGATTTGCATATGCGAAAGCTAGCTTTTGGCATCTACTACTCATTAATTTGAACCATTTATGCATAATCATAATAAACCATGCCGTCGTCTGATGTTTTGCTTCTAACCTGTTAGTACCCACATAGTACAGAATTGCTGCCGCAACATCATGGTTTAACAAAGCAACACTTAAGGCAGTATTCATTTTTTCAAAATGGTTTGGGTGAATCACATTTTCCTTCAGACGGGGACATAACTTAAGTACATCATCTTTGTCCAGTTCCATAACTGTTTTAATCGGATCCAATGAAATTTCTGTTGACGGCAAATGAAACTCTTCACAAAGTTCTTCAGCCAGGAAAAATCTGTGTCCATTCGTCAACGCACCGGCAACGTTCTTAAAAATGTGTACCGGATCAGGCATTATAAATAATTTCTCTTCAGGAATAGACGGGTGCAATGTATAATTCTTAATTTCGCTGTGTTTACCAGCCACTACGTTTAGTAACCTCCAAAACCCTCTATTTTGTGGACCCATATCGGAAATGACGACACGTATTGAAAGTCCAATTTCATGTGCTTTTGTGATTATCGTCATGATTTTTTGTAATAAATCTTGAGAAGATATGGAATTTCCTGTGAATTCATAAGCCACCGTTTGCTTCCACCTACTGGTTACGCCTGCCAGCATAAATACTAATCCATGAGTGGCCAAATCATCACATTTTCCTGAAGAGGCATTTATTGTGGGCCGACCCAAAGTTGTCGAGGTTGAACTGTCATAGACAAGGCCTGGTTTAATAGCCATTTCATCAATAAGTAGGCAGGCATGCTTCTCCTGAGGCTGGAATGACGCTATCTGAAAGTAAAAAAAATCTTCAGCGTGAAATTGGAAAAAATTTCACGCGCCATGAATCAATTTTAAAAACAAATTAATTTTTAATTGACTCAAGGCCGTGTTTACCAAAATGGTTATCAGATGTGTTAGCAACGGGGTTGTTATACATACTTTTAGTTTCATTACGTTAAACATATCTTGGAGAATACCTTCATCAAATTTCAAGTTGTGAAGACGATGCTGTATTGTACGAATACTTGGGTATGGGAGATTTTGTTCTCGCAATTCTGTATATCCTTTTTCACCACAAGCTAGGTATAATCTTATTGCTTTTGTTACAGTTTCTTCGCTCCATTTTGTTCCTCGCTGTGATCCTGTTTTTAAAAACTGTAACTGATCGTGGTTGAATACTTTTGCCAGTCTTTCCTCTTTCTGCTCATATTTTCGTTTATACATGCTACATCTTTTCCCAACTTTTCTTAGAGCGCGTTTTAACTCTTCAATATAATTTTGAGATGGCTGATGAAGGTCGCTATTTGCAAGCAATACTGATATTTCTGTCTCAACATCGTCATGAGATAAATCACCCACATCTTCATCATCTTGTAACTCACTATTATCTAAAATTAACAAAATTGCACAATACCCATATTTAGAACTTATTTATTTGAAATTTCTTACCATTACTCACATGTTCTGACAATAATCCAACCGTAACACTAGATTCATCACTCTCGTTGTACTTTCTCTTCTTTGTGTTAATTTCAGAGGGGCATCCTGGCTTTTCTACATCACTATCAGGATAAATACTGTTTTGAGTGGCAGTCATTTTCAAATCAGGAACTGCATCACGACGTAATAATCTTCGATTGTCACTCCTATTTCTTTCAAATTGTTGTTCTGAAAAATGCACCTGTAACAATTACATTTTGTCATACACCACAACACACAACAAAAAATAATGTACTTACTTCACAAATCATAGACATAGGTTTTAAATCGGATCTTCCAATACTTTTCTCCCAAGATGTTCTTCTATTAACATCATTTTGACCTTAAAACAATGAAAATATGTGACCACTTAATCTGAATACAACAAATTGTTAATTTTTACCTTGTGGCAATCTAAATAACCGAAAGCCTTTTTCGGATCTATTTTTGCAATGTGGTACACAACATCCAGGCATGTTTACTGTTTCACAGCCCCTTCACAGAGTTCGTCCAACACCACAAACAACGACACACAGTATCCAACAAATCAATAAACGTGTATAAAAATCGAAGGTGCAGTTTAATTATCCACGCGGACTCTTGGATGTTTATGAAACGCGATAAAAACCTGACAAAAACGTGCAATTCCACCGGTGACAACTGACAAATGACAATTGACAAGCGTTTGGGAACTGTCACTCCGCCATTGTGATTCCAAATAATGTTTTCTCTGTCTAACACATTGTCTCTACCAATTGCGCTACTTTGAAGAGATATAGTGACTTTAGTTGGGTGTACAGAAAGGTAGTAGTAGTAGCGATTTGATATGTCGCAGTTGCGCTTTTTCTACAACATCACAGTATCTTAACCCCCAAACCTCTGCTGAATATAACAGAGTAGCAATAATGGTGCTTTGGTATAATTTCATTTTAGTTTCCCATGAATCTGATTTAGATTTACGTAATATGTTTTTGGTGGTTTCTATAGCTCTATTTCCTTTTTGAATAAAATACTGTTGAGTCGAATTAAATAAACCTGAAATAGTAAAGGGAACCCCAAGCGTAGACGTATGAGTTTGTCGTTTGAATGTGGGTATCTTCATACTGAAATCTGTCAGGGTTTCGACGGGGGTGCTTACTAAAAATAACCACATTTGGTCTTATCGCAATTGACAGTCAATTTATGTTGTTGACAATAGAACTGCAAGGCATTCATTTTAATTCGTAGATCAATTTCGAAGTCTGAAAGAATTATAATATCATCCGCATACATTAATAGTAGGAAATCGTTTGAGCCATCAATGTTAACACCATTTAGTCCTTTATTTCTTAAATAAGTTTCTAAATCACTAATGAATTGGGAAAACAAAAGAGAGCTTAAACTATCTCCTTGCAAAACTCCTTTTGTTACCTTAATATCGTTCGTAGTTTGGTTATTAACCTCCACATAAACTGTCGATCGGCTGTACATATTTTGAATCATTCTTATTAGTTTTTCCACTAATTCCCAATTGATAGAGTTTATGAAAAAGTTGCAGGTGATTAACAGAGTCAAAGGCCGATTTGAAATCAATGAAACAGGCAAACAATTTCCTTTTTGGTAGTCGCAGATTAATATGTATTATTGCATTAAGAATAAAGATGTTATCTGTACAACTTCTTCGTTTTCTAAAACCGGCCTGTGACTCTGGAATCATATTATTGCTGTCGGCCCAAGTTACTAGCCTTTTTGTTATAATTCGAGTAAGAAGTTTTAAAATAGTGTTGCACAAAGCTATTCTTCGATAATTGTCTGGGTTATCAATACTGCCTTTTTTATGTATTATGTAACTAGCTTAGTGCGACACCATTCTGCAGATACCTGTTCTGTACTTAAGACTTTATTTAATATGTCTAACAAGAACTTTTTGTAAGGCAGTGGTAAAAATTTCTAAAACTCATTAGAGATTGAGTCAGTGCCTGGAGCCTTGTTATTCTTGAGTTTCTTTAAATTTATATTTAATTCGTATAGTGAGATAGCATTGTCTAAATACGGAAGAGAGCTATCATAAAAACTGGTTAAGTTGGATTCGTCACTCAAGTAAAAGTTTATCAAGTAGATTTCACAAGTGATAATATCTATATCATTAGTTGAGGCTTTAGATTTGTGATATTTTATAATATTCCAAAAATCAGTTGAGTTTTTTGTATTAGCTAAAGCAGTTTTAACCAATTTAAAATACGTATTTTTTCGAGATTTAACTAGTGTCTTGTAAGCACTTTTGGATTGGTTGTATAATGCTAGAAATTCGCCAAAAAATCCGTTTTCTTTACATAGTTTAAAAGTATTTATCACATTTTGTTTTGCGTTATGACAAGTTTTATAGAACCAGGGGTTTAGAAAATTTCTCGTTTTCATTCGTGGGCTCTTTTTTAATTGGATCATTTTCAAATCCGCTGCTGCACTTTCTATTGTATATCTTAACGTTTTGTACATGCTAGTACGGTCATCTAAATTCAAGTTATTGTTACTTCTTAATAGATAATTTGTATAAAGATTTCTGAAATTTTCGTTCCAAACGAACTGGATTTTCTAAATTGTTGGAATTGTTTTTGGTTTTGTAAGATACTTTGAGATGAATATCATATCACGATTGGAAAATAATCCGAGATAGTTAATTTGTGAATTACTGAGAAATTCACGAAACTACTGATACCTTGACAGTTTAACCAAATATAATCAACAACACTTTTACCGTTTTTATTGACAAAAGTGTATTCACCCAACCTTGATCTGCCATTTAAAACTATATAGTTATTTGATTCTAGGAAGTTGACTAACATCTTACCCCTATTATTACACAGCAGATCACAAGAGGAATCTTCCATAATATTCGACTCTCCCTTTTTCAAAACCAATCCTACCATTAAAATCGCCACCTAATACAACAGAAACATCCGAATCCAATTTGTATTTAATAAGAGAATCTAGAAGTTCAATGCAATCATTATTGCTTGCTGAAGACGAGAAATAGAATAGACCTAAAATAAATGTGATTGTTAAGTAGCCGCATTTTATAATAATCCAAAATTCGGATTTATCTATCAAATGAATTAATTTTACAGCCTTCTTGACCATTATTAGCAACCCTCCACTTGGTCTACCTACTTTAGGGGTCTATTCTGTAAGCCTTGAGCGAACCGTTCACGAGCGGTTATCGTTGTTTGAAAGGTTTTTCGCTCTAAAGTTATTCTGTAAGCAAACAACCACCGTTATGCACTCGTTAGTGAACAGCGCACCCATCGAAGATCAACCTTTCACGAACGGCTGCAGATTAGTCGACGTTAGCGAACGTTCGTGTTTATTTTTATAATTATAAAAGAAATCTTATATGTGAAATTATTGTATTAATTATATCACAGTACGGGAAAATGGAAAGTAATTTACTTAATCCAATTGTAAATGAATTAGATAGAATAAATATATGACGCTTATTAATCTAACCTCAAAAACTTGGTAGAGAGGAATCAATAAGAATTATTAATATCCGCTTAGCAATAGTAGCAATTATATACTTTGAATAAATTGTTATTTCAGGTAGTACCTACCTCACTAGAGGTGGTCTTAGATCAGGTGGAATCCAGCTGTAATAAAGATTACAAAAGGATTGTTATTATTAAAAATAATCTCTTAAGAAGGTATAATAATAGTGAAATAAATAAAGATTATTAAAAGTTTCACAGTTTTATTAAAATATACCTGACAATATTGTTTCGACAGCTATGCTGTCATTATCAAAGGTAATATAATTATAAACAAACACGTCGCTAAGGTAGATACAAAATAGGTAACTAGATAAAATAATAATAATAATAATAAAAATGAATAATAAAAATCATAATTAAACATCTAATACTTCCAGTAACGGAGAATTACTGAGCTCAAGTTGTTCATTCATTAAAGGTACCCTGAGTTTGTGTTTGTATATCTCAAAGGCTTCTAAAATGTCTAATTTGCGTTTGTTATTACAAAAATGTAGGAATTTAATATTATTTTGAGGAGTCATTGTGTGATTTTGTTCTAAAAGGTGTTTGGCGTAATTCGATTTTTCAGGATGTTTATTTTTGTAATGACGTACATGTTCTTTATAGCTTATGTCAAAATTTCGAAGTGTTTGTCCAATATATACCGAACTACAAAAAGAACAATTTAAACGGTAAATGCCCGATTTCATGATATCATGTGTTCTGTCTTTAGCATTAAATAAAAATGAAAAAGTGTTAGTGTTGGTTTTAAATGTTATTTTATAATTGTTGGTTTTTCTTAGTATATGTGCAATTTTTTCTGATATTTTGCCAAAATATGGTATAGATATGTAATTTGTGTCTTCTGTTTTATTGTCAATGGGATATATTCTTTTGATAGCTAACCTATAATCTTTTTGTTTAATTAAAGTGTCAATCATGTTCGGATTATAATGATTTGCATGTGCTAGTTGTTTAATGGTTGATATCTCTTTGCTAAAATCTGATTTTGTTAGTGGAATAGTTAAAGCTCTGTGTACTAATGATCTGTATGCTGCTATTTTATGTGTATTGTGGTGACAAGATTCATTTGGTATTGTTATGTCTGTTTGTGTTGGTTTTCTGTATATGGAAAATTCAAAAAGATTGTCTGCGTTAATCTTGATATTTAAGTCTAGAAAGTTTATAGCCCTGTTTTGTTCTGTTTCTAGTGTAAATTTTATATTAGGATGGATATTGTTTATAAGAATTAAAAATTCATTGATAACCTCAAAAGAACTGTCAAAACAAGCTAAAATGTCATCAACATAACGAAACCAGAAGATAATGTGTTTAGAGAGGTTTAATTCAAATATTCGATCTTCAAACTTGTCCATAAATATGTTAGCTAATAGAGGACTTAGAGAATTACCCATAGGTAAACCATCCTTTTGTAAATAAATTATGTTATTAAAAGTGAAATAATTTTGACTTATACAAAGGTCAAATAATTGAATTAACTCTAACCTTTTAACTAATTCTATATTACTATTGATCAAGAAACTATCTAATAAAGGAATACATTCTTGTGGTGGTATTCTGGAGAACATGTTGCAAATATCAAAACTAACAAGTTTTGAATGTGGTGGAAGATGTATGTTTTGCAGCTTATCTACTAATTCTAATGAATTTCTAACAGAGTATTTCGATTTGTAACCTATCGTGTTAATAATCTGGTTCAGTTTTTTGGATAAAATGTGATTAGGTGCATTGATGTATGATACAACTGGTCTTATTGGCATATTCTGTTTGTGGGTCTTCACTAATCCATACAGTTTAGGTATTTGTGGGTTTTTATTAATGATTTGTTGCTTTTCTAATTCTGAAAAGCAAATATTGCAGTTTTCTAAATATATAATAATAGTGATAGAATATTTCTCAATGAATCGGGAAAAGAAAGATTTACTATTGCAGGTTGATAATTTCACTATTGTTGGGGTATTTTAAACATTTTTAGGAATTTATTTGTAAAATTTTCTTAGTGCATTTGAATAGAGTTCTATAAAAAATAATTATACTCATTTTTTTAAATTCTTGAAGTAATTCAGAATTAGTAAAAAGTATTTACCTATTAAACTTGCCGAAGATATCGTAATAAACTGATACGTAATTATTAATTTGTGATTTTTTCACTTTCGGGTATGCAATTAAAGTTAGTAACTTTATTTAAAAGCTATATTTCGATCCGTTTTGGATCTTCGTCAGGGTTATATCAACTTTACCATACGGTGGATCTTATACAACCACTTTAAGTTGTCAATTAATGTATTAAGATCCGATATAAGTTATTATGTTAATGTTAATAAACCCCTGACAAAGATCCAAAGCGGATCGAAATATACGTTTAAACTAAACTAACTTTAATTACATACCCAAAAGTGAAACAACATATTCAATAAATAATTAATAAATAAATATTAGTTGTAATTAATTTATTTCATAAAAACCACTACAAACAAAGAACTAACTGATACTTTTACTATTATTTCTTAATAATATTCCTTCAAGAACAACGTATTGTTGGCTTGTGGTTTTTTGATTATACTTTCTCCTATCCTCCATATAATTTCAACTCTTTTGAAATCAATTCAAAACTGAGACATTTTTATAAAATTGGTGCGTTCTCCAGAAATAATAAATATGACATGCGCACTATATACTTAAAATGATGAAACTGCATCTATGTATATTAACGTCAAAGATGTATTACCTTTTTAGAAAACGCTAGACAATCGTTGAGAGTGCGCATAGCTCAACGGTTGGTGTTACAGAATAACCTATCTGTCGATTCTCGTTGAAGTAGCCGCTGAGGAAGTCGCTAACGAATGGCGCCGTTCGTGAACGGTTAGTTACAGAATAGACCCCTTAGTGTCCTTTCTTGCTAAACTTTAAGTTACCTCATAGTCATTGAACAAGCCGTCACAGGAAAATTTCTCAGAGTAGATCCATGTTTGTGAAAAACACAAAATATTAAACATACTCATGTCTTTTTCATCCAAATTTAAAATAGTGTTATACCCATTAATGATCCAAAACAAAATATTGAAAAGTTCGTCTATCATTTTTTCACTTTTTTTGGTTTTATTATCATTTACCACATTCATATCCTTTAACATCGCATGTGCTTGCAACTTGTTAGGATCCATTCGGACTGGTTTTCTTAGTTTTTTTGAAGGCTGGGTGCATAATTCTTCTTTTGTGTCGTCCCAAATATCGTTAACTTGTAGTTTCTTGTATGCAATTCGAGTTTTTTTTCCTTTTGCTTTTTCTTCTTTAGCGATCATTCTGATTTTATTTTGTGCTTTCATTTCTTTTTTTGTCATATGGTTTTCTATATAGATGTTTTTTTCTAAGTTTGTGTTTGTTTTCATATATCACTTTTTATCATCCCAACTACCTAGTTCTACAACTAGTCGTTGTTTCATGTTATTTCTACTAATTCTAAAAGCCGATTTTATTTTAATTGTAATTTCTAGATGAGCCTGAAGAGAGGTTTCTACCTCAGCCGTTGGCTCCTTACATTCCAATGCAGCTCCCGTTATTACTATATTGTTTTTTGTCTTTCTTTTTTCGTCACTTTCTAATTTTTCTTCCAAAGCTGATATTCTTTTGTGTAGTTCTTGTTTTTCTTCGGTCCACATTACTTCCTTCTTATTAAATTCTTCTCGCATAAGTCTGATTTTATCATTGTTTCTGCTAAGCTCGTTTCTTATTTCTGTCATTAGATTCTGCATCATAACCTTATACTCTTGCATCTCTTCTTCTAAAGTTCTTAATTTGCGTTTTTGTGGGTTTGTTATTAAAATATCTTCCGAATCATTATTACCTACAAAAACTTAATTTTCTCTCTCGTTCATTCCATCTGGTTGTTTTATGAGATATTTTCACATGATTTATTTAATATAACAGAGCGTTTAATACGTTAGTTTCAATATAAATTAAAACTGTTGTTTTAAAAAGTGAGTTTAACTACATAACATATGTTCTCTTTATCAGCGAAGTTTAGCACAGGTACTGATATTTGTGTGACCTCGATATCCGCATAAATGCACGCGCAAAATGCACCTAGTATGTAAGAATTAAAATCATTTGTTTAATAGAATTGATATAATTATATATATATTTTTTTAAGGTACACCTTATTAGTAGCGTGGGCCCTATACACCTCAGCTTGATTTGCTTTGATTTTTACGTATTTATCTTTGACTAACTTTATATCAACATATTACCAGCGCGTACCAAATTTACGTGCGAACGCTATGACAGTCTAGTCTACGATCTAGGATCAAGGGATATAAGTAAGAGACTTATAAGTAAAACATGTTTCACAACTTTAACCAGATAACACTACAGTCATAAGCCTAGAAAATGCACTTGAACTAACCGAGGGGTCAACCACTCTTCCAAAAAATGTACATGTATTGCCGAAATCTACGATTTCCTTGCAATTTCTATGATTTTCGAGGATTGCCTTCGCAATCTACTATTTCCAAGGATTGCGATCACAATCTCTACGATTTCCAAGGATTGCCGAGATTTCGGGATGATTTCTAGAATGCAATTGCTTCTTCATTGACGTGCTAATATTTGAAAAGTGATTTTCAATGTGATTGCTAAAGATTAGAACAAAATCGATAGTATTTGTACGTTGTTTTTTACAAGAACAGTACTATTAATCAAAATGTATTTGTTAGGTAAAGTATCTGACCATATTATTAGGGACATCCAATAATTTTGATGTTAAAAGTTATGTATTGTTAAAACCAGGAATAAAATAATTTGGAAAATGTTTCACGTATATTTATTATTGAATTGTTTGTATTAACAAACAATTCAATAAAATAATTATAAATAATAAACTGGTATAAACGGTGAATTTGCTGAACACGTCAATAACTGAAGAAAGTAATGTCTTAGAGGATATTGGAAAATATAACGAAGAAAATACTTTACTATTTCTGTAGAAGAGAGTTTCTTGGAAACGTTTCTACGATTCTTTTCTACAGAAATAGTAAAATATCTTCTTCATTATTTTGTTTAGTACCCTCAAGACGTTACCTCCTTCAGATATTGTCATGTTCAGTAAACTCACCGTTAATACCAATTTATTATTTACAATTCTTTTATTGAATTGTTTATTACCACAACAGGCGTTAATAAACATACGTCAAACATTTCCTAAAATCTGTTATTCCTGCTATTAGCAATATATAACTTTTAACATCAAAATTATTGGATGTCTCTAATAATATGGCCAGATACTGTAGTTTTGACTTCTTCTAAGATTTTTATACCCTTTTTCATTAACCATTTTGCCACAGCTTTTTAATCGAAATGGACTATTGCCTATTACTACATAGTACATATAATTTCTCCAAAAATAAAACAATTTTGAGAAAAAACTTTGTTTCATTAAAAAATTCCCTATTATTCTGTTAACCGTCTTTTCGATTATCCTTCAATGCTTGACTGATAATCGAGTCCTGTAATTCGATAGGCCCATAAAAGAAACATATATTTTTACAATCTGCACATCCTCTTCTTTTGGCCAAATATTAATACTCATCTGGTTTAGATTTTAAAAATTTTATTTTAAATGTTTGATCATCTAAAACTTGCACTATGCGCCCAATGTACTATGTGTCACATGCTGTGTCTGCCATAAAGTTGGATCCATATGGGAAAGTTTTTAATATTCTAATTGGAAAAAGACATTGTGAAGCAATCACCTATGCTTCCAAAAATACTTACAATAAGCCATGTCAAAGTTGACAGGTGACATTTCTATATTTAATCAATTTCTAATAACCTCGAAACAGATGGCACACGTTTTAAACAATCGTTTATTTAAACATTTTAATCATGGTACAATAGTATATTATTATACGAGTTGTATAAGACGGTCTATTGTAGAACGAGTTGTGAAAGGAATTAGCCCTACAATACGTCTATAAAACAAGTATACTATACTATTTGTTATACTTTGGGTCATTAGCTTGATAGACATTGTAAATTCAAGCTATTAAAAACATTGCATTACGATGTAGTGATTTTTGCATTTAACATGTGGTAAAGCTATAACATGACTTTTCACGTTTTGTGAGGTTAGAATGTGACAAAATTAATTTGTTTATATATTACAGATAATAGTATATTAAAGAACGAGTTTCATAAGTAAAGATTTATTGCACGAGTCCAAATTTAGAAAACGAGCAGCTTGCGGCGAGTTTTCTACGGGACGAGTGCAATAATGACTTATGAAACTAGTTTTTTATCCTATTTTTTCTATTTTGCGTCTTTTATTCCCTTTTTAAATAAAAAAAAATCGCAATTTCAAAATTTAGGGTTTTTTGTGGTAGTTGACAACACTGATGTGACATTTGAAAATGCATTGATTGACACAGAAAATTGAGTAAAGTTTTTGTCAATTTTCTGTTTTTTTCCATTATTTTCTCAATGCTACCAACTTTGACAAAATTGGGCTATTAAAGCACTCAAATGAGCTATTAAGCTAGTTTTAGGTGCTTTAACAGCTTTATTATAGACGCAAAATAAAAAAACACATTTAATTTTTATATTTAAAACAAATGTTACCAATCTTACAAAACAAATAGTCCCCAGAATCGATGTTATAATAGCCTCTATTATGAAATCGTTTTCGGTGTCACAATGAGCCCATTGTTAACGCAAAGTACAAAAATAAAGATTGCAAATTAGTCTTTAATTAATACTAAACGACAGCTTAGGAAATTTTCATTTTTATGAAAGTTGATTGCCAGTTTGTGCTGCCGGTCTTGATATGTGAATAGCGACTATAGAGTTGTAGTTGTGAAAAAAGGTTTTGTGGTACAAATTTGTCCTTAATTAGTAGTTATTTATGGCTTCATTATATTTTTAGCTAGCACCCCCAATTTTGAAATGAAAATTGTGTCTAAATGGTTTTAGCCACAAAAAAATTAATTTTTTTGGTACTTTGTCTTTAATTAGCACTAAATTATAGGCGGGTTTTTTCGTTTTGCTTGAAGTGGGAGTGTTAGCTTTATTGACGTATTCACTCAACGATTCTCTAAATGCCGCTTTTGGCAAAAGTACTGATAATAAGTATGAATAACTATCGAATCTTCCGCAAATTAATGATGGCACCACTTCTACTATATTCGATTTCGACGACTGCGATGTTGATTGCGGGATTGCGAAAGATTTCGCTGATTGCCAATAAAGACTGCGAGATTTCTGATAATTTCCTTGTGATTGCTAAGGATTGCATGCGATTGCCACCAAAATGTACATGTATTGCGGCGAGTGGTTGACCCCTCGGAACTAACTTTCAGCCTCATTGGTAATCTTTTTACTTAGAACTGACCTTCATCAGTGCTGAATGCTAGTTCTAACTAAAAATATCCTTGAGACAAATCTAAATGGAAAAACAGAAGGGTAAACAATTGGAGCATGGATTCTTTATGGAAAGCTTTATTGATTTGATGTTTTCTCGTTCTGTTTCAGTGGCTTTCCAGATGTCGCCTGGCTATAAGTCCTTGGTTTGGGAGCATTATCTTGCTTTGGTGGGATTGGGTTTGTTTTCTGTTGATTGTTTCTGTTGGACTGTTTAGGCAAACTTGGTTTCTTTATTTGTTTATTCTTTAACATCTGCATTTTCTTTACTACCATGTATCCATAGTAGTTGACTGTATGTCCTTCCCCACAATGTACACATTTTGGGGGGAGTTTCTTTTTGTTTCTTGCACTCTGCAGTAATGTGCTTACCCTTGCATTTTACACATCTAGGTTCTTTAGCGCAGTATTTCTGTGTATATGCTTGACATCGCTTACATTGATGCACTAATTATTTTTTCTGATGGGTTGGTTTTCTACTCGAATGCCCATGATATCTTTTATTTCGAAAATTTTGTTAGTGTCTTCATCATGTCTAAATTACAACATGAACATGTTTAGCGGAGGTTTTGTTTTGTATTTTAATATTTTTGTAGCTTCAAGTATTTTGCATCCTCTCTTTCGGAGTTCGTTAACTATTTCTTCTGGATTGCATGAGTGATGAAATCTAGTAGCCATCACCTTGACACATCTATTTTGTTTGTTTTCGTGAGAGCTTGATAGCTCTCCCCATCTGGGACGTTAATTTTGATATTCTTGTTGTTTATTATCTTAATTTGAAAACCACTAATCCGGTTCCATATGAGTTCATGGATTTCATTAAAGTGATTAATTCCGTCCACAATTATAGGTGGCAGTTGTGAGACTTTGTTTGTATTTTTTTGTTTTCCGAGACCTTGTGTGGAGGGAGCGAAGTATTCATTTTCCTCTTTTTATTCTTTTCTGAAGTGTTGGAAGATTTTGAACCGAACTTCTCTCTAACCTTGTAAATTCAACATATAAATCAGCATTATTAACCTTCTGCAAATTTTCTAATTGAGTTTATAGAGCATTTAATCTGTTAATAATGCTGGCTTTTTCATTCTACGATTTTTGCCAAGCAGCATGAAGTACTTGTTCATTTTGTGACCTTGCTCTATTTTCTTGAAAAAGTGCGTTATTTTGTTGAATTAATATCACCTCATTTAGCGACTGTGCTGGCGGTGTTTAATAAAACATGATATCAACCGTGACCCTGGCTGCTAAAGTTTTTGGTTTCTCTAGCAGAATAGGAAATGTCAAAGAATTTCATCCTGCGATTTTGGTATACGAGATAGATTCAAAAAACTGAAATCGCTCCAAGAGTAAACTACCCTTAAATTAAAAAATACCAAAAAAATGTTATTAAAAAACTTGCTTATAACTATATTGTATTTTCAAATTCTAATTATCAAGGTCTGACTTTGAAAAGTATTTTTTTTTTAATTTCAATATTCCTGAATTTATATACGGCACATTATCACATAATCCGAAACATAAATTAAAAAAATTGTAGCACTACTTTACCTGGAAAAATAAGCTAAAATGAACTATTCAAAACCAAAAAAAATTTGCAATCATAATTTTCAAAACAATTTAAAAATTACAAACCTATCGTCGGTCTAATTCTAATACCTCGTAACCCACTTTTTTGCGATTTTGGAGTTATGAGCTATTCCCATGGTAAAAAGTGTGCTGAGTCAATTAGTAAACTCCTTGTAAACCACAGGGCTTCCAGTTTTACTCTATAGCGATTTAAAAAATACCTCGTATCCCAACCTGGTACAGTTTTTGGGATATGGGTATCCCACTTTTTAATAATGTATGCATGCTTAATCGCGCGATAAATACATTTATCTGTTTAAATTTAATTAACAAAATTTCAGGAATTCAAACCATTTAAAAAAGTTTTGTTTTACATTTGATGACATTTTCTTGTTCTCCTGAAAAATTGAGATTTGAGGGTTACGAGGTATTAGAATTAGATATGCAACAAAATTTAGACAAACTTAGTAGGTTTAATGGTTAATGAAGTGGTAAAATAAACGCCAGATATTTCTTTTACGCATTCTGTTTAGTGTCTAGTTATATATTTGTGGAATTTAAATAATTTATGCTACAAATAGTTCGTTTATATTTACTTATACTTACTTATCAGCTTCCTCTTCTACCTTTTGTTGTTGAGGTTATTATATTTATTCCAACGTTTTCTATCAGCTCATTGTTTCGTTTCATGCCAACTTATGGCAGCGTAATGTCAACTCTCATGAAAAAAAGATCGATTAAAAATATAAGCTATATTTTATTAGTAAATTTCATTCCAACTTTGCAGTGGTCGTATTAAATTTATATTATATTTTACGACTGTAGCGTCCCTGTGCCGCGCACAGGCCCTAGCTACGCGTCTGCTTATGTCCTTTTCTCTAATACCTTCCCTATTTAGTGATTGTAGGTTTCTTTGGGTCTTCCTCTGCATCTTTTCCCTATCCATCAAGTGACCGAACCATGATAATTGCACCTGGGTTCCCTTCAGAGCGAATAAATCTTTCGCCTTTTACAGTTCGTTTATACAGCAGCTAAAATTTAAAAAATTGAATTAAAAAAAACATTAAATAGGTTTAACAGTTTCTGCAATTTAAAGGAAGTTGGGATTTCAGTTTTTTGAACTTACCTTCTATACCATAACTAGGTTATAATACCTGCTACGCGGGTATAAAGTTTTGTTTATACAGTACCAAAAAGCTTTAGGAAACATCTAAAAATGACTTTAGAATATTTTAGAAACCATTAAAAACGTAAATGAAAAAAGCAAAAAATAACGTCCCAGCGATTCTGTAGCATTGAAAATATCACATGGAGTAAGGCTCTGAAAACAAAACTTTTTTCTAAAATTAGTTTAGTGTAAAATTTCCACAATCTAAACACAAATGTGTATAAAGTGTTGCATAAGCGAAATAGTCACGCCAAGAAAGTAAGAAAGAATATAGAGAATCAACGTATATAAATATTGATTGCAGGGTAATTTTGTTAACATTTCCTAAATGTTCTAGAAGAAGCAGGCATATTTATCAAGCATGAATTTTTTCAAAAATGAAAAACAAAAAAAGGTGCATACTTTTTGCCGGTTATTGTATATCTTAAGTTGCCAGAATCAAGTAAAACGTTATTTATAAGCATAAATCAATAATGCAGCTAAAATTATATAAAACATTTATTTAAACTTCTTTGACAATTTACAATTTTTCAATTATGATTCCACCTGCTTATATCTTAATGCAACAGAACAGAATAGTGAAAAAACCGGTTAATCTTGTTAGAAATTGATATTTTCTTGTGTTTTAAGATAATGACTTAGTGAACATAGTCATTATCCGCGACTCGTATGTAACCTTTAGACTTTGCTATGTAGCCAGAAGGCAATCAGTTAATACCACCACTGCTAGTTACATGAATTACACTAAAATGGTTTCTCACTAATGTGAGTGCGCATGTGTGTTTTAAAAAGAGAATTTCGTGAACATTTGTAATCACATTCAGTACACTCAAATGGTTTCTCACCAGTGTGAGTTCGCATGTGTGTTTTAAGAAGACAACTTTGACTACATTTATAGTCACAAAACTTACACTCAAATGGTTTCTCACCAGTGTGAGTCCTCATATGTATTTTAATCCCACCACCTTTAGAACATTTGTAGTCACATAAACTACATTCAAATGGTTTCTCACCAGTGTGGATTCGCATGTGTGTTTTAAGACCAGAACTATTAGAAGATTTGTAGTCACACAAAATACACTTAAATGGTTTCTCATCAGTGTGACTTCGCATGTGTTTTTTAAGATCAGAACTATAAGAAGATTTGTAGTCACACAAATTACACTCAAATGGTTTCTCACCAGTGTGACTTCGCATGTGTGTTTTAAGAATACTACTTGTGTATTTTAAAATGACCACTATCAGAACATTTGTAGTCACACAAATTACACTTAAATGGTTTCTCACCAGTGTGAGTTCGAATGTGTCTTTTAAGATTAACACTATTTGAGCATTTGTTGTCACAGAAATTACACTGAAATAGTTTCTCACCAGTGTGAGTTTGCATATGTATTTTAAGACCCTCACGATAAGAAGATTTGTAATCACATACAGTACACGCAAATGGTTTTTCACCAGTGTGAGTCAGCAAATGTGTTTTAAACCTACCACTTTCAGAACATTTATAACCACACAAATTACACTCAAATGGTTTCTCACCAGTGTGAGTTCGCATGTGTCTTTTAAGAAGAGAACTTTGACTACATTTATAGTCACAAAACTTACACTCAAATGGTTTCTCACCAGTGTGGATTCGCATGTGTGTTTTAAGAGTATAACTGTAAGAAGATTTGTAGTCACACAAAATACACTTAAATGGTTTCTCACCAGTGTGACTTCGCATGTGTTTTTTAAGATCAGAACTATAAGAAGATTTGTAGTCACACAAATTACACTCAAATGGTTTCTCACCAGTGTGACTTCGCATGTGTGTTTTAAGAATACTACTTGTGTAAGATTTGTAGTCACACAAATTGCACTCGTATGGTTTTTCATTAGTATGAGATTGCATGTGTATTTTAAAATGACCACTATCAGAACATTTGTAGTCACACAAATTACACTTAAATGGTTTCTCACCAGTGTGAGTTCGAATGTGTCTTTTAAGATTACCACTATTTGAGCATTTGTAGTCACAGAAATTACACTGAAATAGTTTCTCACCAGTGTGAGTTTGCATATGTATTTTAAGACCCTCACGATAAGAAGATTTGTAATCACATACAGTACACGCAAATGGTTTTTCACCAGTGTGAGTCAGCAAATGTGTTTTAAACCTACCACTTTCAGAACATTTATAACCACACAAATTACACTCAAATGGTTTCTCACCAGTGTGAGTTCGCATGTGTCTTTTAAGAAGAGAACTTTGCCTACATTTATAGTCACAAAACTTACACTCAAATGGTTTCTCACCAGTGTGGATTTGCATGTGTGTTTTAAGAGCAGAACTATAAGAAGATTTGTATTCACACAAATTACACTCATATGGTTTCTCATCAGTATGAGATTGCATGTGTTGTTTAAAATAACCACTTTCAGAACATTCGTAGTCACACAAATTACACTTAAATGGTTTCTCACCAGTGTGAGTTCGAATGTGTCTTTTAAAATTACCACTATTTGAGCATTTGTAGTCACAGAAATTACACTGAAATAGTTTCTCTCCAGTGTGACTATGCATATGTATTTTAAGACCATCACGATGAGAAGATTTGTAATCACATACAGTACACGCAAATGGTTTTTCACCAGTGTGAGTCATCAAGTGTGTTTTAAACCTATCACTTTGAGAACATTTGTAACCACACAAATTACACTCAAATGGTTTTTCACCAGTGTGAGTCAGCAAGTGTGTTTTAAGCCTACCACTTTGAGAAAATTTGGAATCACACAAATTACACTCAAATGGTTTCTCACCAGTGTGGGTTCGCATGTGTGGTTTAAGAAGAGAATTTTGACTACATTTATAGTCACAAAACTTACACTCAAATGGTTTCTCACCGGTGTGAGTACTCATATGTGTTTTAAGCCCACTACTTTGAGAACATTTGTAGTCACATAAATTACATTCAAATGGTTTCTCACCAGTGTGAATTCGCATGTGTTTTTTAAGAGCAGAACTATTAGAAGATTTGTAGTCACACAAATTACACTTAAATGGTTTCTCACCAGTGTGAGTTCGAATGTGTCCTTTAAGACCACCACTATATGAGCATTTGTAGTC
Source organism: Agrypnus murinus (assembly GCA_929113105.1). Taxonomy (NCBI): domain Eukaryota; kingdom Metazoa; phylum Arthropoda; class Insecta; order Coleoptera; family Elateridae; genus Agrypnus; species Agrypnus murinus. The sequence goes on from OV816027.1 coordinate 120,726,174, forward strand.
ACAGATATTACATTGAAATGGTTTCTCACCAGTGTGAGTTCGCATATGTATTTTAAGACCACCACTTCGGTTAGATTTGTAATCACACAAATTACACTTAAATGGTTTCTCACCAGTGTGAATTCGAATGTGTGTTTTAAGGTCACGGCTATATGAAGACTTGTAATCACACAAATTGTATTCAAACACTTTCTCAGCACTATGACTTAACATACGCCTTTTTTTACCATCACTAATAGCTTGTGTGGGTTCTTGTGGAGCACTGGAGTTATGAAATAGATTTTCAACTCTCTTAGAATATGTGTCAATCTCATCCATGGTATTAGAATCTTTCATTATTTGTGGTTCGATTTTGATATCAAATTCTTCTTCGATTGCTGATAGTTCGTCATCCATTGTATCAATATTTAGGGTACTATCACGATCTGTAACAAAAAAATAACAGTAGTAAAATTGGACTTTTACTTTTATCTGACATAATCAACTTGCTGGATTTAAATACTATCAATGTTTAATTTTGTATAACCAGTTTAACTTTATTCGACTGTATATTTAAAAAAATAACTACACTCTTATTAGGATCCTATTCTGTATCTTATAAAATACATGTAAACTAACGGTTGTTAAATAACATGTTGTATATCAAAGCAGCTGTTATTACGGGTGCTTTTGACTTGCCGTTATCATCGTAACATGTAAAATTTGAGGTTACATAGTTTGGAAAACAGTGCAATGATAAAGATAAAAAAATTCTCGGAGACTTTTGGCTTGTGGTATATACGAAGAGTTCATCTACGAGTAACTATGAGGATAGTGCAGCGCCACCTCCAAGTGTGTCTCCAATTGTCACCTCTAGTGTACGCGACTGCTGTTGTCTAATGAATTGCCATGGTATATACTCAGGGTCGGCTCCACACGGTAAGCAAATGATGCGTCGCATCGGGGCGCCATACGCAAAGGGCGCCGAAATTACTTTGCAGAACACTTTAATAATGTAAAAATTAAGCGACACACCAAGAATATTTAATGTTAAATAGTGTAGTATTAAATCTACTCATAGTCATATACGCATAAAGTGAATAAAACTTTTGCAAAAGACTACAGTCTTTCACAAAATCTGGTGGCATACTACAAAGTATTGCATGTTGCCGCCCTTGCCGGTTGCGGTACTGGTTCAATAGAGCACTTGTTTATTATTCTTCCGAGAATTGAATTTAGCACTTCTGTAAGAGATGGATACATTTGCAATAATTTCGTTTTATTCATTTCGAGTTATTTTTCAGTGAAGGAAAGATCGCCTGCAAATTTTGTTCTGAAATTGAAATTGTTACATTTTTTTTGTTATTTAGTATTATTGTCTTATTATTGTGTCTTCATTAACAGCTTCAGAAAAGGTTAGTGTATTTATTTACTTATTTATTTAACACTCTAATTACTGCTAATAAATACAATGGACTTGAAGAAAAAATTGTCCGGATCAAAAAAACGAAAAAGAAAAGTAGCAAAAGGGTTAGAAAGGGAGAAACTTCGAGGACAATTGAATAAATATTTTATAAAATCTACTGAAAACAAAGACGACGAAGAAAATATGAGCAAACATCAAATGAGTCATTCTGTACCAGAAGAAAATTTGTTAGAATCTTCGATTTCGAAAGAACCTTCGTTAGGAGATTGTCTCTCGATTTTACAAGAGCCGAGTACTTCTGCTACACCAGACATCAAAATTACAAATAATGTCACTAATTTCGATTTAAGCGATCCATTTGCAACTTGGCCTGCAATTATTAACGATAAGGTTCCTAAAGTCATTGTCCAATATGGTTCTTGGCAAAGTGAATGTCATGACTATCCCTATCTGCGCGATGATTACAACCGTTCCTTTAGTAATATATTTTATTCGCACAAAGCTACTAATAAATAAATTGTACCACGCACATGGCTTGTGAATTCAAAGTCAGTTAACCGTGTTTTTTGCTTTCGTTGTAAAATTTTTAAAGTAGAAATGAGTAAATTATCTTCAGACGGGTATTCAAATTGGCAAAATTGTCAAAAACGATGAAATTACATTTCATTTAAATAATTACATTAAATGGATGAATCTATAAAAAAATGCAATTGAAAGAATTTAGTACAATAGACTGCGAACTTGAAAAGTGCTATGAAATAGAAAAAAGACATTGGCATGCTGTACTTACTAGAATAGTAGAAAAGTAAAGTACGTTGCGTGGTAATGTTTATCATTACGTGGCTCGTCGGATGTTATCTTTGAGAAAGGCAATGGAAATTTTTTAAACTGATCGAAATGTTTTCAAAATTTGATTTAACATTGGCTAATCATTTAGCACGGGTACAAAACAAAGAATTGCAAACAGTTCATTATTTAGGAAAAAATATCCAAAATGAGCTTATTTCTTTATTATCAAAAGAAGTTTTACAACAAATTGTTTAGATGGTTAACAACGCTAAATATTTTTCTATAATATTAGATTGCACACCTGATGTAAGCCACACCGAGCAAATGACCCTGATTGTAAGATTTTTACATAAGGATAACAGAAATATATCAGTTACAGAACACTTCTTAGGATTTGTTGAAGTGTCAGATTCCACGGGGTAAAGGTTTATCGCAATATCTTTTAGATGCGTTAAAAAATTTGCAATTAGACTATAAAGATTTTCGAGGTCAGGGCTATGACAATGGAGCAAATATGCAAGGCAAGAAGAATAGTGTTCAGAGGCATATTTTAAATGTAAACCCCCGCGCATTTTTCTTCCCCTGTGCAGCCCATACTCTAAATTTAGTCATTTGCGATGCAGCCAATGTAAATATAAACACTAAATTTTTTCAGTATTATTCAAGAACCCTATAAGTTTTTTAGTGTTTCAACGAAAAGATAGGTCATATTGAAATTGCACACTAAACTAACATTAAAATATCTATCAACTACAAGATGGGAATCAAGAATTGATGCACTTCGCCCTCTTAGATACAATATCGGAGACATTTATGATGTGCTACTTGAAATATTTGAAAATGAAGACAACGACAAAACCACAAAACTTGAGGCAAAGTCATTGGCTATAAAAATTTAAAATTATGAATTTATCTGATCAATTATAATTTGGTTTGATATTATGAATAAATATTGTAAGTAAAATGCTTCAGAATCCTAACAATGTTATAATTCATAATTTTAAAGTTTCTATACAAAATTTAATTGCACATTACCAAGAAAAACGTTCGGATGACAATTTTAATGCTATTTAGGAATCTGCAGCAGAATTAGCAAAAGAATTGGATATTACCAATAAATTTAACGATACTACGTTACGTAGAAGAACCAAAAAACCACTTTTTGATTATGAATGTAAAGACGAAATGCCGATTAATCTCGAATATAAATACAAAATTGATTTTTATTTACCGATTATAGACACTGTTATTAATTCATTAACTGAAAGATTCGACCTATAATCCGAACATCGAGTGCTGACCACATGTGTGAGTGGACGTGTTAGTTGTATTCTCCGCACGCATACATTAAATATCTATAATTTTAAAATACATATTAAATTTAAATACTAAAAATGGTACTCACTATGCAACAAAAGACCGATATTGAACAAACTATTATCGATGCATTTAAGAATGAAGATTTTAGAAATGCAATGAAAGAAGGCCTAAAAATAATTTTTAAATCATTAATAGAAGAAAGGGATAAGCAGATAGACAAACTTAAGGAAAAAGTAACACAGTTAAAACAGCAATTAACTGAAAGTAAGAGAAAATCTCAACAGCGATCCGACGGACTTGAACAGTATACAAGAAGAAACAATCTTCGTTTTTTTGGTATAGAAGAAATGGATAAGGAAGATTCCGAAAGAATTATATCCGATATAATTAAAAATAATCTTAAAGTAGATCTTTCAGATTACGCTATTGAGAGATGCCACAGGTCCGGCAAAAAATCTATTATTGTTAATTTGTTGATTTTTAAATTATAAACACCGGCAACTGGTCTACAATAACAAAAAATCTTTGAAAGGAAGCAGAATTACCATCAGGGAAGATATAACTCATGAAAGTTTTATTATTTTCTGTGGCCGAAGCTTTTTTTTTAAACTTTATTTACTGAATATAATAAAACACATTTATATATTTCGTTTGCAGTCGTAGAATATATTTTATTATTTTTAATCAAGAGAAAACTTTATCTCTTTTTAACATTTAGAATACAAATGTATTAATATTACTTTGTCAGTAATTATTTAACGAGTTTAAGACGAGTTTAAATAATTAGATTTGAATTAACACACTTAACAGTACAATTTTAGAATTCACATTCAAATGACATTAAGCAAAATAATTAATTAAAAACTCGAATGAGCCTTTATGTTTTACTAGTAAGACAATTTTAAAATCCACACCTAGTTTTAATACTCACTCTGGATAAACACTTGTTGAAGAGACTTGTGAGTTGAATAAATACTTAATAAAGACTAAAGACTTAAGATTAAAACAGAGGTATTTATACCTTATCTGCCTACACAGTTCTCATGGTCATGAGAGAATAAATGTTAAAGAAGTTCTCATAGAGATAACGTAGACTTATCAGAAAAATGTAATTTGATATCGTATGTTCACATTCCTAAACAATTCTCATGAAACATGATCTTATCTATAGTGTGATTATACATACGTTACTTGAAAGGCTTACAATTATCAAGAATGCGATAAGTATACATTCAACAAAAACATATGGACTCAGGATGGCAATATATTTATTAAAACAAGTCATGGTATTCAAAAGATAACAACACCTGAAGAATTTGATAATGTTGTAGGTACAGCAATAAATTGACGGTAATATTTAGTTATAGTTTTTAGTTGAATAATAGTTGTTTTCTACGCATTTAATTATTATTTAAAGAGTAATCCTAATTACTATAATATGTACCTATTTAGTCTCAAAGAATCTCTTCTTAATTTTTATAAAGCAAAAATGATGTTTTATTTTCTCACATATAATAACGAGGACAACATTATTTCGTAGTTTACTTTTAATGAAATTGGATGCTTTATCATTTATTGATAGCATAATTTAAGTGCAAAACTAATCTTGTTAATAAGATAGCGTTCCAAAGTATTTTTTATGGTAAATAATGTAAATGATTCTCATAGCATTACTAATAATTTTGTAAAGAGAACACTTTTTTTCAATTATTACTCATTATTATCCTAGTATATTAACTAGAAGTAATTACCGTTCTTTATTATTATTACTTGATATTGAATATTTATGTTTTATTAGTAAAATTAGAAAATACGTTTTGTCAAAAGGAATTTGATAAGAGCTAATCTTTATTTACGTTACTTAGAAATATTCATTTTCCGTTATCTAATTTTTCATAAATGCTACATTTTGTTATAGATTTGGCCTATTATCTATTTAATTCCAGTTTATCTTTTTATCTTAAATTTTATTGCTTTTTCTTATAATGCATTCTACTTAATCTTATATAAAATAATGATTGTTTCCGTCATGTTGCATAGTAATAAACAGTTTTGTGGTTTGTTCCGGCCGCGATTATTGGATAATTTGGGGCCCTATGAGTTGCCCATTTTCATGTTGTATGTCATTATGCCAAAATAAAAGCGTAACTTATTATCATCTCTTTTTTCGGTGTCGGACTAATTTTAATACTTGTTGCTGGAATAAACTTTTAAAACTTTTACAATTTTAAATTAAATCTATGATTTGGTTACGTCATGCATTAGTGCAGAGTATACACTATACACTTTAAGCAATTAACTGCTGCATTAGGATAGTTAAGTTACATTTACATCTTAAATTTTATTGCGATTAATATTTATTAATACCTATTTATATCTTTGTATTTTCATTTCACTTCACTAGATAGTGAGGTTTTTGTTGTAGGTCACTAAATGACTGCTGAGTTTACGATATATTACCAGAATGTTAGAGGATTGCGAACGAAATTGAAAGACATCAAGCGTAAGTAATTATAGTATAATATTACTAACTGAAACTAATTTGAACAATGGCATATATGATGCTGAGGTAATTGACTTGAACAGATAACAGTTATTTCGTTGTGATGGGAATACAATTGCAGCTAATAAAATCAGTGGAGGAGGCGTTCTGGCTGCAGTTAGTAACAGGTACAAGGTGTCTAAATCATATTTTAGTGCTGATCAGTATGAATTGTTAATAGTCAAAATAAGCCTTAAAGGTAATTGTTACAATTTTATTTCTGTATATATACCTCCAAAATCTAATAATGATTTGTTTTTTGTCAAAGTTTTTGAGCAAATCTTATTTTCAAAAGTATCTAGCTATATAAGGAAATACATATCTATAAATCAACACGGTTTCATGTCTAATAGATCAACTACTACAAAGGACCCCGCACGTTTCTTATGGAAAATGCCTTTCGCTCAAAGTGACTGAAAATACTATCACTTTGTAGGTATTTTAGCACAGAACAAAAGTGTCCATGGGCGCTACTCATGAAATGCAATATTTTTTTAGAAAAATCCAAAAAACGTTTTGCAAATCGAAAAATTGTAGCTTGCTGTATGAACGTATTTTGTGTGTATATTTATGTCAATTCATGTAAAACTGTAGTTTCTATAAACTATGTTACATGTTTCTTCATGATTTATTATTAAGAAGGCGTTAAAAAGCAATCAAACCATTTTCGATTGCAAATAACATCTCTTTTTTGGTTTGATATATTAATCCGATTGTTTCAAGAGTGAAGTATTTCAATATTGTAATGAAAGGTTGTGGCTGCTATATTTTCAAATAGTAGTGACAATAATTGATCTCGCAGCTGGAGTGAAAGCACCACAACTGTGTTTGCAACATTGACATTATCATATTTAAAATTCCCAATATATTGAAAAAATTGGGAATATATTGGAAATATTAGGAATATATGTTTCCAATATGACCAATATATTCCTACTTTTACTAGGGATCACCCAGATTATTCTGTGCGCTAATAATACTATGCAAAACGGTGAGTGATGGATAGTTAACAGTTTTTTGGTGTCTAGCGTAACCTAAATACCAAATCACTGCTATAGTGTGCGAACATGCACGGTTGAACTCGCTCATTAAAATGTTGGCGTCGTTATTAGCTGCATTTGAGAAAGAAGGTCCCTGTATATCTAATATGTAACCGTCTGGAGCTACATAAACTGATGGCTTCAGCAAATGTCTTCCTTTATGGACGCTGTATGACTGACGCAATACTTTGAAGCAAGAACTCTTTTCAATATTAAGATAAGTGCAATCATTGTAAACAATAGCCTTTGGAATTCTTGGTTCATTATTGTATAAATGATTTGAAAAATCATTCACGTGTTGTTGTATATAGTCTTCCCGTGTGATCGATTGGAATCCTATATTTTCGTTAACGAATCGCACAGCAAGTGATCGTTTCGCCAAAGAAACTGCGAGGCTTGTAGCTTGTCTTGAAGAGTATTTGAACACGATACTTAAGAATTCGTCACTAAGTCCATGCCTCAGTTTGCACAGTAGACATAATAAATCCTTCTTTGACACATAACGCAAACAATCTCCAACTGGAACTGGATCGCAATATCCGTAAAGGTCGTTGAACTGCTCCTTAGTAATGAGAGAAACAATTGCGAATTGAGTGTCCGTGAAGTTCTCTTCAGTGTCATTCAATTTTTCTCGAAGTCCTTCAAAAAATCTTGCGATCTCTTTGCCTGGCAACACAACTGGTCTGTTGACATACCTTAGGCCATCCACCAGGTTTGGTAAAATCAAGCCCGAATCATTCAAATGCTCATTGCAAGATACAGTTCTCCTAGGGACGTATATGTTGCGATTTACAAAAATATCAATCCGACATGCAAGCGTAAGGTCGTGGATATCACCTTCTGCATTGCACACCAAGCAACTGCGTTTGTTAGTTTGCGATAGTACATTTAATCTCAGACAATCAGGATAGTTTTGTATTATGTCTATTTCGCGCGTTATTAATATGTTGCAATTATTGCACACGCGAGTTTCGGGAGTTATATTTTCCTCAGGTCGGCCGTTTGCAGCACGTCTAGCTAGTGCTATTTCTTGTTTGGCGGCCTTTTCTTCTCCTGATAGTCGGACCATGGCACGAGGTATCAATGCGTTATCACAAATGAAGCATGGTATCCGGCGATTTCTTTGGGCCATGATTTTTTAAGACGTACAACACATCACTAAAAAACTAAATATTTTGTAAAATAAAGAACCCTTAACTGATTGAATAAATATTCACCTGTTGTGAAAAAAGATGAAGCCTATTGCAATGGTTTTGTTAACGTTATTCAAATGAACGTTTATTTACATTCCAAAAGATTATTTACAAAAGCAAAAAATAACAAACAATAACAAAATAACAACTCCTTCCTAAAATATTAAGTCTTAGAAACTTTTTATGTTATTTACGTTTATAATAAAAAAATGAAAATTAAACATGATTTAATATGTATCTTTAATTATTATATCATACAAAAAACATATGTCAAAGTAGTATCTTTGAAATACGTCAATAGAGTTTATGTTTGAATCAAATATAAATGTTTTAGTTACTTTTTAACGCCTTCTTACTTATAAATCATGAAGAAACGTGTAACATAGTTTATAAAAACTACAGTTTTACATGAATTGACATAAATATACACACAAAATACGTTCATACAGCAAGCTACAATTTTTCGATTTGCAAAACGTTTTTTGGATTTTTCAAAAAAAATATCGCATTTCATGAGTAGCGCCCATGGACACTTTTGTTCTGTGCTAAAATACCTACAAAGTGATAGTATTTTCAGTCACTTTGAGCGAAAGGCATTTTCCATAAGAAACGTGCGGGGTCCTTTGTTCGTTTTCATTAATTCGAGGAAAGAACTCAGGTAGACGCGATTTACACTGATTTTGCAAAAGCGTTTGATAGTGTTGACCATGACCTATTATTAGGTAAAATGTCAGCTTATGGTTTCCTCAGACCCACGCTATTACTTTTTTCATCTTATTTTAAGAATCGATACTTCTATGTAAAAGTTAATAATACTGTATCCAAACAATATAAGACTAATTCAGGGGTCCCACAGGGCTCTAATCTAGGGCCACTTTTTTTCTTGATGTTTATTAATGATATAACTAAAGTCATTAAAAAGGGAGACCATCTGCTTTTTGCTGATGATATCAGAATTTATTCTAAAGTAAATACACCTGATGATGCTGTTGGATTACAGAATGATATAAATAATATGTTCGAGTGGAGTGTAATTAACAAATTGTATTTTAATATAAGCAAATATCAAACAATTACGTATACTAATAGCCTTAACCCGATCAAAAGTGATTATTTTATGAATAATGTAAAGTTAAAAAGAGTATATTCAATTAATGATTTAGGTGTTATTTTAGATACTAAATTAACCTTCAATGATCATATTGAGAAAATTACAAAGAGTGCTAGAATGACATTGGGTTACATAATAAGAAATTCCTACAATTTTAAACAAATTACAACTATTAAAACATTATATTGTGCACTAGTTCGCTCTAAACTTGAGTATTGCTCTATTATTTGGAACCTGCATACTGCCAAAAACATAATGCTTATTGAAAAAATACAAAATAGACTACTAAGATATATTTATTTTAAACAGCATGGGATATACCCTGATTATAATACGGTAAGATCTGAACATCTAAGAGACCTCTACAAAATTATGACTTTATCGATCCGCAGACAACGTGCATCATTAATTTTTGGATTTAAAATTATAAGCAATTTAACAGATTGTCAATACATACTTTCGCTGTGCAAACTCAGAGTACATCTGCGGCGTTGCCGAAATCCTTCTCTATCTGCTGTGCCGTATGCTGCTAGAACGCCTCATTCCCCGCTTATCACGATGTTTAAGTTACTAAATTACCTTCTGTGCCTATTAAATTTCGACATTTTTATAATAACATTCAGCAATTTTAGAAAACTCGTATATCAATATTTGCAAAATCATTAGTCCACTTCTGGTAATAACAGAGTTTAAATTCTGAACAATCTAATGTAAAATGTAATGTAGTAGAACAGTGTATATTGATATTTAACTACTATACCTAACACTTCATAAATAAATACAATTATTGCAATTAAATTTAATTATTATTATATGTATTCAGTATTGTTAATGTGTAAATTTTATATTACTATGTAATTCCATGTAAAAAGGCTTTTGCCTGTTTGGGATAAATAAATAAATAAATAAATAAACATGCACAAACATTTCAATTTTTGTCTGATTTTAAGGAAATTTATTATATGGATGAGGAAACATTAAGAAAACATAGCGCTGATCTTGAAATTTTTCTCTCTGACGATGAAGAAAAAGATATTAGCGCAATAGAATTGGTTAATGAAATCAATATATTCAAAGACATCCGTAAGAAAGATGACAATTTAGAGCCATTGAACATTATTCGACTGTAATTACACGAGAGGTCTTTTTTTGTCCGGATAAAATTGATTTTTTTAACGATAATTTGGTTGCTTGGTAAATTGACGATACAAACCACCTACGATAAAAAAACGAGTCCGAAGGACGAGTTTTTTTATCTGGTGGTTTGTAGAGTCAGTTTACCAAAAAGAAACCAAATTAGAGTTTAAAAAATCAATTTTATCCCGGAGAAAAAAACCTCGAGCGTAATTCGATGAGATAATTTAATGAATAATAAAAAGGAATAACTAGGTAATTATGAAGAAGTCAAGAACACATTTATTAACTTGAAAATGACAATTATTAAAAACAATAATCAGGTTCGAGAAAGTTAGCCATGGAAGTTTAAACACATTTTATCCAGATGCAAAGTTAGGGCTAACTTTATCCGATGTCAAAGTGACAAATGTATCGCGGCTTATGGGATTTTTTATACATGAATTAAATTATCAATTCATATACAGTAAGAAAAGAAAATATCAAGTAGGCCGTGATTCTAAGCACAAGTGTAAAAGTCAGTGCGATAGTTTTTTACAAATTCTGAACAGTTATAAAGTGTTTTAGTGGTGAATTCTTATTTCTTTTTGTTTATATATTTTGTATTTTCTTTTGCAAATATTTTTTGCTTTTTTCTTATGTGCTATATAATATTATGTCAACATGCGACAGTACTGACATTTCACCTGATAACTTGGAATAGGGAGAAGAAGTGCATACGTCATACCGTGCCTGACGTCATAATTCTTTCCTAGCAACGCGCATGTTCGCATCGCTCTACTTCGCTGTAAACCGTTTGTTTGACAGTTTTGACACTGTTGACAGTTGGAAGAGAAAACGTGACGCTACTTTGTGAGGTTAAAATAATAGATAGGTACTATCACAAATAAAATATTGAAACAACAATGGGTGAAAGCCATTGGGTAAGTGTTTTTATAGCTTGTAAACATCCTTTTTAACACTATCAATAATCAGAAATGAAAATATAATGTGCCTTATTGAAGTACATGCGCGTTGCGAGGAAAGAATTATGACGTCAGGCACGGTATGACGTATGCACTTCTTCTCCCTATTATTAAAGGAATATGGAGAATACCAGTTGTTAAACTTTTACAAATGTTCTCCTCCTAACTCTCAAGATATAAGAACAGCAGGTCCATCTGGACTAAACTTAAGAAAAAGGAATACAAAATGTATTCAAACAATCGATAAAAGTCAAACTGATGAAGATCAGTTATCAAAAATAAACATTCTCCAGAATTCCGAAGGCTTAGACAATACTTCTAACAATGGTCATTTAAAATTATTACAACCCTCTGATTTAACAATAACTTCTACTGAGGTTAGAATATCAAACAACAACATATGTTATTGCAATAAATCATTTAAAAATGTAAAGCTTCACATTACAAAGAAACATAGAGATACACTAAATACACAGATAATTATTAATTCATGTCCAAAATTGAACATTTTCAAGATAATGAACACGATAAATGTACTATCTGCAATCAATTATTCAAAAATGAGAATAGAGTTAAAATTCATATTCAGAAATCTCATCCGCAAATTTATCGTAAAACGATCTTAGATAAAAGAACTCAGAATCCAAATAAATCCTCCAGTGAAATAATGGATAGTAGGTTTATTAAAAATATTTTTCTATTTTACGTCGTTACTAGACCCAGTAAAGCACCGGTTTGGGTTCGTTACTGAGAATTTTGGATGCTTTACTAAGCTAGTGTATTTTATTTTTCTGGTGTTGGCGACATTGCAGTTTTTCCAAATTTTAATTTGACGTTTACGTCAACGTCAAATGTCAAATCGTGAATGGGAATGGAAACAAAATGTGTTTTTAATAAATCAGCTTCGATTATCATGGACAATTATTATCAACGTTAACAGAACTGTCACAACGGAAAGTACCGTGAACTTGTTAGACACCAGCAGGCGGTATGAAGAATATAAAAATAGCGATCAGGCTATCCTGTACCTTGCTACTTGTCAAATTGCAATAAACGAAAAAGGGTAGGTATCATAACTTCAATTTTTATTACCGTGAAAAACACAATTGTTGTAGACATTAACTGAAACATTGGAAGTGTCATGTGACGTTAAAGTAATACCAGGTAAATTTTGGTTTAACACAATATTATGAGAGAAAGAATTACTATCTGATACAGTAATATTATTTTCAGCGTCGTCCGTATGGTGAGAACATCCAGGTAATTCCAAATTAAGGTTGTTTACTGTGTCATGGTTAGAACAATCAGGTAAGTGCAATACAGTTTGATGACCAAGCATTTGTGCAACTTCAATCTTTTTCTTCAAAGATGCATCAATATAACCCTCTGCAACAGCAGATGATTTCCATCCTCCATGTCGTTTTATAGTTAGTAAATCACCGCCTTGGTTAGCCAACTGTGTTGCACTCGATCTTCGGAAGCAATGTCCAGTGAAGAGTTCTGGATTTGGTAAATGAAGAAATTCAGCAATATTTCTTGAAATTTTCCCAATAGTATTAATCCCAATGGGACTATTTACACAGTGACCACCACGATATGTTAAGAAGAAACGTTTATGTGTAACAATTTTCGGTCTCAAGGCTGCGTATTTTGCAATTAAATCAACCCAGTCTGGGTTGGTTATCATAAACTGTCTTGGTACATTGTTTTTTGTTTTAGGAACTGCTACAGTAACTGAGTGAGGTCTATATTCAACGTCATCGATGGACATGTTTGTCAATTCTTCGCGCCTACACGCGCCGCTATAACCCATTATTAATATAACCTAAAATTATATTGTTTGTACACAGTTACAAAATAAATAAAATTTACACCCACTTTCATCGCCAGGTACAATTTATTATCTGCTTCTTTAATGAATTTGTTAATGTCGCTCTCTTCCAATATTTTTGATTTTTTTGGCTGATAACCTGTAGACATTCGTTTCAAAAACGCTTGCAGTTTAACATATTTTGATATGTCGACATTCCTGTATATATCAAGACACGATTTAAGTTTTGAATAGGTGCTCCACAAAGTAGATGGTTTGTATTTTTTACTTTGCTCATCAAAATAGGCCAGTAACACATTCTCTGATATATTTCCAACATTTTTTCCATTGCACCATTCTAAAAATTGATAAAACTGTTTTTCATATTGCGATCTGGACTTCTCTGGCAATAAATTGGTAACAACATTGGCCGCACTTGCTCGAATTTCGGGCGGAGTACATGAAAAATCTTCAGAACTCATTTTCAAGAAAAAATTATGACAATTCAAATTGAATTTTCCACAGCCTTCTTAAATAATACTAAATCATTGTACCCAACCTTAACAAAATTCCCTAAATTTCAAATTTTTATTTCTTTTCTGTAAAAAGGAATTAAGAGGCGTAAAATAGAAAAAATAGTATAAAACACTCGTTCAGAAAGCTCTTCCAGCACTTGTTTGTTCCTCCACTCGCCGCTACGCGGCTCGTGTTGGAATTCCAAACGCGTGCTTGAATCGATGCTTTCTCGAACTTGTATTTTAATATACTATTTTGGTAATATTGGCCATTTACTATTGCATTTAATTAACACATCGTTAACTAGTGGTAAATTTCCTAAACAGTTAAAAACTAGTATTATTGTACCTATCCAAAAAGTTTCCAATACAATCAAATCCTCAGAATTTCGTCCAATTAATACTCTTCCTTGTGTTGAGAAATTACTTGAATTAATAGTATATGATCAGTTGTTGTATTACTTAAAATTACTTAAATCAAAATAATATACTGATGTTAAATTAGTCAGGCTTCAGACCACAACATTCGTGTGAATCTGCATTGCAGCTTACAGTTTCTAAATGGAGAAATTCTATTGATGAAGGCAAATTTGTAGTTGCTGTATTTCTCGATTTAAGAAGAGCATTCGAGACTCTTGACAGAAACATACTTATTGCTAATTTGGAATCAATTGGTATTAAAGGCACGGTCTTGGCATGGTTTAAGGATTATCTTCATGAACGCCAACAGATAACTAAAATTGATAATGTTTTCTCTACAGCAATTATTAATAATTATGGTTTGCCCAAGGTAGTGTTTTGAGGCCCCTTTTATTTCTCATTTACATTAATGATATAAATTATCATGATCAATATGATTTCATAAATCTTTTTGCTGACGACACACTATTATCAATTGCTAGCGATAATCTAGATGAAGCATTGACAACAATGGATTACTACCTCAAAACAATAGTATCATATTTTAATACAAACAAATTAAAACTCAATATTTCTAAAACTAAAGCCATGTTATTAACTACAAACTTTAAACATAAGCAGGTTAACACTGACCAGTTAAATTTGATTGCTGATAATTGTAGAATTGAATTTGTGAAGGAATTTAAGTACCTAGGATTTATGTTAGATTGCAATTCGACTTTTAATACCCATTTTTCCTATATATCAAAAAAGATTTCAAAAAAACTTTACTTTTTTTCTAGAATATCATTACATCTATCCGAATATAGTAAGGTTACACTTTATAATACTATAATTCAACCACACTTTGATTACTGTGCAACTTTATTATACTCTTTTAGTCTTGATAAAATTTCTGCATTACAAAAATTGCAGAATCGTGGTATGAGAGTCATTTTGAGATGTAACAGATACACAAGCATATCTAGTATGCTTGATTGCTTACAATGGTTACCTGTAAATAATAGACTGTATTTGTTTGCTATGAAATTGGTTGTAAAATATTAAATAATTTACTACCAGTATACTTTGATAATCTTATTATATACCAGAGACAGATTCACAACTATAATAGCAGAAACATAAATACTTTATGTCTTCCAAGGTGTAATCTATCTAGTTCAATGAAGTCACTATTTCATAAAGGCTTGAATGAATTTAACAAATTACCTCAATATATAAAAAAATCTAAAACTTTAAATGAATTTAAATACAACATGATCTCGTATATTAGAAATCGTGCTTAGCATTTCTGTTACATAATTCCTGATGACTATTGATTATATATAGCATACAATGTGTAAACTGTTTATCAAAAAATGATAATAATTTTTTTTTTCTTATATAAAATTTGTATTGTTATAAACTATTTCAAAAATATTGTTTTGTATCTGTATTTGTTATATGTTTTTAAAATATTGTGTATATTAGGACTCTATTGAAAAATAAAGGTTTAAAATCAATCTGGGTCAGCTGATACTGATAAATCCGAAGATCATAGAACTTCTAATGAGTGTCTGATTTCAATAACAAAATCCGAACGCTAAATGAGGACATTTTAATGATTTTAATAATGGTTTTTAATAATGAAGAAGATTTTAGCGAGAAAGTAGAACAATTTGGTGAGTTTTTGGAAAAATCGATAGATGTTTTACCAGGACCGAAACATCCTGCAAGAAGGTATTTCGAAGCTAGAAAAAGAGTAGGGTTTAAAAGAAACAACGATGTATCTTCATCTAACAATTCTAATCGTCAGCTCGTCTCTAAAAGTAATCGAGAAAAACGAAGAGCAGAATTTGAGTACCAGCTTACCCAATTTTATTACTACAATCGAAGAAGGAAGGCTGTACAGAAGGTATTTAATAATAAAAAACATAAATTCTGTAAGATAAAATCTAATAATGTCTACAATCATTTTAAAACTAAATTTGAAAGTGATAACGACCTTTGTTGGAATAACGGATATCAATCCAGATCATCAAATAAGGAGAAAGACTTGTTAGATAACAACCATAATCCAGTAATAACGTCTGAAGAGATTAAAGGTGCGATTAAAGTGATAGCTGTCGACACTGCTCCAGGATCAGATAGGGTTATTATGAGATCAATTAAAAATAATGACAACATTGCAACAATTTTGTCTAGCATTGGTTCGATTATGGTACAAACAGGGTTCATTCCCAAAAGTTTTAGACAAGCAAGAACCATATTAATATATAAACAAGGAAACGAAGACGATCTTAACAACTGGAGGCCAATCTCAATTTGTTCAGTATTAAGATGAGTGATAGAAAAAGCCATCGATAAACAAATAAGGAAGTATATATATTTATTAATAACACCCTACCAACAATTTGGTTTGTTATAAACAAGGGATACTTAAACATAAATAACATTATAAACATGACAATACTTACTTAAATAATACGAACTTAATATGTAAATTACAAAAGAACATATCTTAAAATTACCTTGCAACATATACAAAATATAATATAACAACAGAATACATTTATAAAAGTATTACAATGAACGGTTACTTTTAATTTAGATTTTTACAATATAGATGATGCCGTAATATTTGAACAGAAAATTTTAGTGTTTGCATCGCTACGGTCTTGACAGTCTCCTTTGAAATACAAAATCGTTTGGCGAAGTTTACAAAGAATTTAGATATGGTCCCTCTCGAGCCCACAAACAAACCAATAACTTCGATGTTTCCCCGAATTTTGTACTTCTCTCTAGAATAAGGAATAGTAGGATTGTAAATAGATTTTTTCTCTTCATCTACTTCTACTGGTTGGGAACTACTCTTTTCAAATCGGATGGTTGGGTCTAATATAAACGCACAATCGTTCTTTCTATCTATAGCTAAGATGTCAACTCTTCGGTTGCTCTCACTGTTAGCAACACATGTGACTTCTTCAAATATGTCATAATTCGTAGACAGTGAGTTAGCTATGGTAGATCTTATAGTATTGTGACGTTGGTTACGTAATAACGAGCCATACTCGCAATATCCCAAGACGTGTGCCAATGTTTCTATCTCAGTGCAGTGTCTGCACTGGTAGCCGTCTTGAGATCTTCCGGGTATAGCTCGTATATTACAGACATTGCCCGTCATCTTAATGGCCTCCTTCCACTCCGATTCGGAAAGACCCTCTAGTGTTCTTATCCAAGAATTAGCAGCTGTGTATTCTGAGAAAAGTTGAACTCCACATCCTTTTTGTCGTAATTTTTGCCAACTGCTATATTCCCGCTCTCGTAATATTTCTCTTATCTTTTTTCCAGACAGAGACCATTTAGTGAAGTTTAGCTCATTTAGATTTACTTTTAGCTTAGCTAGGCAATTGTTACTTTCTTCTTCAAAGTTTCTTATAATAGATAAGTAAGGATTATTTGTTAACTTTAATAGTTTGCATGCGTTAAAACTTTGAATGTAAGCTTCCCAAACTGCTTTAAATAAACCCAATCCTTTTACTTTAGGGGAACTATACAAAAGATTGTCTGGTATATCAGATGGTAACTGTAATATTTCTTTAAGTGTAGATTTTATAAGTCGATCTATATCTTGCAGAAAATATAACGGGATTTTTTCTAACGGTGTTGATTGAAATAAATAAACTACAATGGGCCAAATATAAAATGTTAACACTTGAAACTTTTGATGGTCTTTTAGAAGAGGCGTTGTCATTATATTACGGAGTTTCGTTCCGAGATTTTTCATAATATTTTCCGAATCAAGAATTATTTCGTTTTTGAACGTTACTCCTAAATATTTTACAGTGTCATTTTCTCTTAAAAATTCAACTGGATATTTATTATTTTGCATTGGCGCTAAACTACCATTTCTGACATTAATAATTTTAGATTTTTCGTTATTTAAAGACAAACCAATTTCATGAAACTGCTCCTTTGCCATTTCAAGAAGAGTTATTGCACTAGATTCATTTTTTCCTATGATAACTGTGTCATCAGCAAACCCCAAAACACTTACAGGTGGCAGAGTTGGATGTAAGCGATAGCCGTATTGTTCAACAACTTCTGGTTCAGATAGCTCTTCAATAATGTGGTCAGTTGCTAAATTGTATAGAGCGGGAGACAATGGAGCTCCTTGCATTACACCTCTTTGAAGATCTATAGGTTTTGTTCTACCACTGATTGTTTCTATCTGAGTTGTATTCTCCATTTGAAGGTTTATTATTATATCCTGAAGTTTTTTTGGTATCGAAGAAGACTTGATACTGCTAACTAAATGCTTATGTCCAATGTTATCATAGGCCTTACTTATGTCAAGAAATATTATTGTTACATTTTGTTTAGACGTTTTGGCATTTTTTAATACACCGTTCAGAATTGATGAATTTATTTGAGCACCAGGAAGAGCTGTAAAGCCTTTTTGATTTTCATGAAATTTAACATAGCTTTTTAAATGCTTATCAAATATCTTCTCAATAACTCTTCTTACCACCGAACAGATTGTAATTGGTCTCCAGTTATCCAAGACTTTGTCATCTCCATTTTTATGTTTAAAACAGTTCGTGCTTTTTTAAAACAGCTAGGTACCCAACCTGTTTCTAACATTACCGTAGCCAATTTAGCGAGAATTTCATAAACTGGTTTATTTTTCAGCACCCTGACTATTATTTTATCAACACCGCATGCCGTATCTACCCTAATAGTTTTTATACTTTCCTCAATTTGTTTAACTGATATAACAGGATTGTAGTTAATATTAACCTGTGATAATTCTTCGTCGGTTGATTTGCATTTATATTCAGGTCTTATGCAATTGTTCTCAACTGCAAAACGATCACTGTAGTGATTGTATATCTGCTCAAGGTCTATACGGCATGGTTTTTGTTTTTCGCCGGAAACTATTCTTACAGCTTTTCTTCTTTGATTATAGAAGAGGTACTGAGTTAACTCATATTGGAATTTTTCGCGTCTTCTTTCTCTCTCTTTCTTGGACTTCTTTTCTGGGTTTCTTGAGTCTTTATATGACCTATTTTGTGGAAACGCTTTGCCTTCTTTCCTTAATTTATAATACCGATTAGCGGGGTGTTTAGGGCCAGGTAATTCATGAATCAACGAACCCAAAAAAATAATTAAACTATGAACTTTTTCATCAAACGTCATTTGGTTGTCGAAACTTTGTGAAAAAACTTCTTGATATTCTTTAAGTTTTTCGCCATATTTTGTATTAAAACTTGTTTGGTTTTCTGTATGATTAATATCTTGGTGAGATAGGTTGTTATCATTCGAAGCAGTACTATATTGAGCAGTAATATTATTAATATGTTCTTGATGGTGGGACTTACTTATGTGAATACTTAAATTTTTGAAAACTTTTCCACAAAATTGACATTCTTCTTCCTTTTGTCGATAATGTTGTTTATTATTGTGTTCATTATTTGGATGAACGTTTTCAGAATTATTGTCAGATAGATCTTCATTAAGATATTGAGCAGCTATATAGTTTCTGTGTTGATGTCGGTGAGTTTTACTCATATGTATTTGGAGTTTATCGAAATGCTTTCCGCATATACCACATTTCTCTCCTTTTATTTGTGGATTTTGTTCATGTTCATGTGTAGTATTTTTAGCTTTTGAATTGTGAATCATCCGAATATGAGCAGCGAGACCTCTATTAGTATTGAAGAATCTATTACAAATATCGCATTTAAATAGTTGATTAGTGTTTATAATGTCGGTATTGTTTAGTACAAGTATGTTATCTTTTTCCGGTTGCGTTTTAGAAAAACTCTGAAGAGATTTTAGTAGTTGAGGTTTAGTAGCACATCTAGGCATAGTATTGACACACTTATTTCTTAAAGAATAATGAGAGTCATTTATACAATCCCATTCAAACTGGCAGAAATCATTATAAATTTACAACTGAACAACGGAGCTTATATAAATTTGGGTTTCCAACGAACAAAGAAATTTAAAATAAAAAGAGGAGTATTTCAAGGTGCTCCTCTTTCACCAATAATTTTCAATTTATGTGTTAATCGTATCTTCAATGAATTATCGGAACAAACTATAAAATTGCAGTATGGCTACAAGCTATCAAACGGCAAAACAAGAAACCTGATATCTATATTAGGATATGCTGATGACACCGTTTTAATAGGTGAAAACAAAGATTCTGCAGATCAGCTGTTAACGATGGCAGAAAACAGATTTAATGAAATTGGTCTACAAGTTAATGCACAAAAATCAACTTCCATCATAATCAAGCATGACATTTTGCAAGTAGGTTCTTTTCGTACTACCAATAATGACGAAATCATTTCAATTGATATAAATCAGCAAATTAA
Source organism: Agrypnus murinus (assembly GCA_929113105.1). Classification (NCBI taxonomy): domain Eukaryota; kingdom Metazoa; phylum Arthropoda; class Insecta; order Coleoptera; family Elateridae; genus Agrypnus; species Agrypnus murinus. Next base: position 120,746,780 of record OV816027.1, read on the forward strand.
ATATTTAGGTGTAACATATAGAGACTCTCTTATCTTTGACAGTCAGAAAATTTTGAAAGATGTTACAAATAGGTTGGCAATTTGAACAAAAACACTTTTACTGGATTGTGATCAAAAGATAAATATTTTAAATCAATATATATCTCCAATGTTAATTTATCCGTTGCAAATCGCTCCCTTAAATAAAATACCAAAATCATTTTTAGAAGATTTAGATAAGATTATACGTAGTAACATCAAAGAAATCTTGCAACTTCCAACTGATTCTCCAAATGCTTTCCTTTATTCATTAAAAAACGTCAAAGGTCTAGAAAGTTTCAATGCGTCCTGGGAAGCTTTTTTACAGCAGTATAACAAGTTCGTGCTTCTACAAAATTCTAAATGCAAGTTTATAAAAGAAAATTACGAAGAACAAAAGAAAATGTGCATAAATAAATTAAGTTTGGAAAAATCTGATTTCTAAAATTTGCATACCAACAAAATTAATAGTAAAAAAACCTTAGACAAGTATTGAGACAAAAAGAGTATGAGAAATGGTGTACTCTTCCCCAGAAAGGAAAAGTTGTCCTCTACCAGGAAGTGAAGACAGCTAATAGATGGCTATACTATGGCTATGGTAAGAGTGGATTCAGTAACTCTGAATGGAGAGATTGCCTAAAGCTCACCTGTAATGTCGCTGCTGTCCGTACGTTACCTGGTCGCAGAACCTACACAAGCCGTTGCAGACATTGTGATGAGTTTGAATCCCTTGCACATGTGTTAGATTTCTGCAACTGCGGTGAGACATTATGGATACATTGACATAACGAAGTCAGGAAAATTATTGCAGATGCTCTAAGAGAGAAAGGTTTTGAAGTTCATGAAGTAGTTTACGGTTTACCAGATAAAGACAGCACCAGAAGAATTGACATAATAGCTATAAACCGTAGAACTAAAGAAGCCACCATAATCGACTCAACAATTAAGTTCGAAGATGATTCAGATCAGCCAGAGAGAGTGCATCAAGAAAAATGTGATATATATAATTCTACAATACCATTTTATAAAACAAAATTCGGAGTAAAAAACATTTCTGTAGTGGGTATATTATTTGGAGCCAGGGGTACACTAGTTAAAAAGTACATCGATTTTAGAAACCAGTTCAAATTATCAAAAACTATAGACAAAACCATTGTTTTAAAAATTTTGAAGTGTGAAGGTCAGTATATACAGGGAGGTCCAGACCACCCGTATACCCCTTTTAAAATGCGGAGGATTAAAAATTTTTAACAAGACGATGGGTGATCTTAGTAATGACGATGTGCTCTATCAAATGACGACAAAAAGGAACTCCCCTGATTACCCCTTGTACGGGGTAAGGGGGGCAATTTTGAAAATTCAAATGGGAACCCTTAGATTTTATTGCATATTTAGATTCTACTCATCAAAATATGAATAATTTATTTGAAACATTTTTTTATCTTCGCAACAGGTGGCGCTGTAATCGCAAAAACCGATCTTTTGCATTTTCCGCCGTCTCTGACATATTTACAGGTGCAAATAACAGTTTTTCATATTTTTTACTAAATAGTGATGAAAAAACTTTGCTAATGTGTACTTTCATGAGAAAGATTTTTACGTTACGATGAAAAACGGAAATTCTCTCCCTAAGGTGTTTTCGACAAACAGATTTTTTTCTTGCGTTATATGTGACCATCTTATTTCTGAAATTTTTAGATCGTTTTTGAACCTTAACGTCTACTTATTTAGATATTGCTTAATCTTTTTAATCTTTATCTGAATATTTTTTTAAGCATATATAATTAATGTTTACTTTTTTAACTAATAAAAACGATCGATAAAACATTCTAAATTGTAATCTGCTCTGTATATGGCAAAATAATATTTAAATCGTACTAATTTAATATTGCATTTTAACAGTAAATAACTTGCTACAATTCTTTACTTCGCAAGTCTATTTAAATAGTATGTAATTGTTAAAAATCAACTGTTCAAATAAATAATTTTTATTTCACAATTTAAAATTTGGTTCGTTTAAATTATTCTTACTTTATGGCCTGAGTGGATGAGATATCCATATTTCATCATTCATTGCTATACGCTAAAAGAAATATAACCACCGAAATTTAATAGTGAATTACAAAGTGAAATTCTCGTCGGCAGAGTCACGGTGACTTGACATGTTTTGAAGTAAAACCATCTTCCCCAGTAGAATCTTGGAAAATGTTGTTAGAATGGAACACAAATTCTAACATTTAAGGCAAAAAAAATTGTTATCACGTACAACGTTAGAAAAAAATCTGTTTGTCGAAAACACCTTAGGTAGAGAATTTGCTTTTTCATTGTAACGTGAAATTTTTTTCATGAAAGTACACATTAGTTAAGCTTTTTCATCACTATTTAGTAAAAAATATAAAAAACTGTTATTTGAACCTGTAAATATGCCAGAGACGGCGGAAAATACAAAAAATCGGTTTTTTGCGATTACAGCGCCACCTGCTGCGAAGATAAAAAAAATTTTCAAATAAATTATTCATATTTTGATGAGTAGAATCTAAATCTGCAATAAAATCTAAGGGTTCCCATTTGAATTTTCAAAATTGCCCCCCTTACCCCCTACAATGTGGAATCAGGGGGTTCCATTTTGGCGTCATTCGAAAGACCACATAGACATTAGTAAGATCACCCATCATATCGTTAAAAAATTTTAATCCCCCGCATTTTAAAAGGGGTGTCCGGTGGTCTGGACCACCCAGTATATTAAGAAACCATTTATTTGGTGTTAAGAAAAATAATTAATTAAGAATTTTTAAACGACGTAATTATTTATGTAATCCTGCTTTGGGAAACTTTTTTAGTCGTTATGTTAAAATAAAACACACACACAATTAAAACATCAGTTATATTAAAAATTTTATGATCATTTCGAAAGTTTTAACTTTCTTCTTCGGAAATACAATATTACCTGCAATTACAAAATAAATAGTAGTAGGTGAGAGAATTAAATTAATTTTCTTTACAACTTACATGATGAGAATTTCTTCTAAAATATAAAATAGGTGGAATTTACACACCGTTTGGTAAATAATTACATTTTGATCTATTATTAGTTAGTGTTTTTAGAAATTTTTAATATTTTTATTTGATATCTCGCAAGGAAGTTGGATAAAATGTCTAAGATTAAATATTCTATTTAAAAGCGCATGTCAATTTTAAAATATTATTACTTTGTCTAAATTTCATTTTTCATAATGATTCGCAAATTTACCAATTACTTTATAGATTGAAAATATTATTTTTATATATAAAAGGAATCTTTTGTTTTGTTAAAAATATTATTTAATTACTATTTAATTTTAAATAGAAAAAAATATAACAATTATTAAATTTTTTTAATATTAATAGTAATTTAATTGTTGTTTAAAGTAATTAAACATCAAGAAATTACTTAAAATAAGTTATTGTAAATTATGTTAAGGTTTTCTATGTCAGTTTTGTAATTAATAGCATTTGGATTTTTTTTTATTTCTATCATTTCATGAATTAGTCTTTTTTTGGTTTATTTGGTGTAGATAATTTAACTTTGATTGAATTTTTATGCTGGGTTATTCTTTTTTTAAAATTTTGTTTTGTTTGACCTATATATTGAGCTTGACAATTGTTGCATTCTATTTGATAAACTATATTAGTTTCATTGCCTATACTTGTTTTGTCTTTTAAGTTATTGAAAAATTTATGACCTAATGTATTATAGTTTTTATATGTAGTGTTAATATTATATTTTAACCCCCATGGTAACCCCCCCGCAAGAATAAGTTTAAATGGTCAGCACTACCTTGCATAGGCAGGGGTCGTCCTCGTCAGCATAATATTGTTGTACAGTTACCAGGATTATTAGCTTCTGCAAAAGCAATTGGTAACGAAGCGAATCTATAGTGAATTTATTTATATATAGTTATTTTTCTTAAACGCTAAGAATTAAATTTCTTAAATTATTTTTCGACTAGTACACATTCCAACATTATAAAAAAAGTAGTAGCTGTAATAATTTTGTTAGAAGTATTGTTTCCAAGATGTTTGATGTAAATGATGTACTTTTCCATATTTTTGTAACAAAACATTTTGAGTTAATTTTTTCTATTGTTTTTTATTGTTAAATCGAAAAGTTTTTCATGTTATCACATATCCTAACTAGTAAAGAAAGTGTTCCATACTATGAGTTATGTTATTTCTAATTACCAGTTGCACAATAAAACAACAATCAAACCTGGTCTGCTAGACCACAGAACGGTGGGTACGTAACAAAAATCAAACAACGGCGGTTAAGGGTTAATATGATTCAATTCATATAATTACCTACATGTATTAATATACTTAGGGGCTCATTTGGGGGGAATTAAATACGAAGGGTTACTATAACCCTTCGTATTTTCCTCTAAATGCTCTTCCCCACTAAGCGGGTTTTCTTGATCTTCTGATTCACTAATCTCCGAGTCGCTGATATGGTCGGAAAATTCAGCAAAATCGACATCACAGTCACGTACAATATCACTGACGTCACTTGGTACTTCTTCACAACATTTTAAAATCACCAGGACAAATCCTAGATGGACCTGGATTGTCATTCATCGTACAAGAAAATGTAACGTAAACACCGTCGTGTGGTCTGTGTGACCCAGACTTAACTTTATATGTGATTATTTCCAGTAATATCGACAAGAAACTGCGTGCAGTCTCAATACTCCTAGAATAGTAACTGACAAGAATTTACATGGCCGCATCTGTCATAAAAAGAAAAGATGTGGGAGTTTCCGCAAATAGAATATTTCCGAAGGTCTCACAGACCACACGACGGCGATTAAGGGTTAAATGAACCTCAGCAAATGAAAGTAATTTCTTTAAATTAATTTTATAAATCTGTAAATTTTGTTACCTTTTAATGTACTTTTACGTAAGTTTTATGAAATTAATTGAATTAACTACTTAATAAGAATACAATCACTTGCTACACCAATCACCAGATACAGAACCCTTAAACTCAATGTTATGACTATCATTAGGTAATCTACAATTAATTTACATTTAAAGATGTACCTACGTTCATGCAATACTGAATATAACACTATATTATATACCTCCCTAAAGTTCAATTGATAGACTCAAAATAGTTTTGATTACATCTTTTTTAAAAATGCTATCATTCTTTACCCAGATCGTATCAACCATTAATTGAATAGTGATTTAAAAAAGACAATAAATTATAACATACTATTACTTAATTGTACATACACTGTATAGGATCGATGGAGTTTTTGATACAACTTCATAATCAACCTCAATACTTTTTATGGATATTTTCACTTGGCCATGGTCTAGAATAAAAAATATAATTAACAGATCTCATGGGATGTGGAGCAGAAACCAAAATTCGTCTCGTGATGCTACAGATACAAACCACTTAAAATAATTTGCGTCATCAGCTGCTTCAAGTTCAACGTAACAGGCACATAACCCCTACTAGGATTAAAGAGGTTTATAGATATAATAAGACGATTATAAAGTATTTCCTGTTTTTAAATACAATTAGCTTTCACCCTAGGCTTTGGAGATGGCGCTGTAATGAGATTTCAAAACAAGGTCAAGTATGCTTAAGGCTCCTGGCAATCAACAAGTATTTTTCAATTCCTAAATATGCAACCCATATTACCTAGTGTTGATTGCGTTATAACCATTGGTAAACACTTCTACTCGGGTCGGTCAACACAGATAGTAATAAAAACGCCCACAAAAGAGCGGGCAATTTAAAAGCTACTTGGCTATTGGGCGAATTGAAACAGCGCGCGAAACTGTGGAGTCTGTTTCACACGGCAAGTGACAGATACCGTCACTTTGATGCACATCAGCATCATCAAATAATTATTTTATTAGTTTTGAACATTTCATGTACTGTAATGAAATTCATCATAAAATCAGTCATTACATCCATATTACCTCAAGAAGGCATTGCATGCTAAGTGAATGCCATGACAACAGTAATCAACAAAAAGTATAAATAAATAGCTCATAAAAGTTAGATGTGTTTTATTATCTTCTAGAAGAGATAACTCATAAGATAGTGTACAAGACCACACACAAGCAACCTGTGTTACTACATTAATCTTCTAAAGATTACATTGGTGACCTCCGACGCTACGTAAGAAGAACTTAGATGATCAACACCATATCTTCAATATTCCATTGCTCTGGTTTTCTGTCTCTGACGACAAACGCAATCTGGAGTTCCTTGAATTGGTTATTTGATTATCTCACGCAAGCAGTCGACTTTCAGAAGTTTATAAATATCCTTTTTTATCATTTAAATAAGATAAGTAACTTAAATATTTTATTGGTTACGTTTCAATATGGCAAAGTTAGTAAATTTAGTAAAATTTCCTATTTTTGATAATTCGCATGTACAAATGTCAATAGTCAATGTCAATAGTTTGACTTCCTACATATTGACAACGAGATTCAAAGATATAATGTTCTGATTCAAACTTGCCATATAACATTTTGCAACTCCATTCGAATTTAATCATGTTTATTGATAACAATAAACTTTCATTCGAACCATACACCACGTTCATCAACGAACTATTAAAATATTACTTGGGTACTTCTATGGAGAAACCTACTCCATTCAACCCAAAACCAAATTCAAATACTATTGCTTCTCCCAAAGAGATTACAGATTTTTGGTTGCAGCAAAATGATTCACCTGAATTTTTTGGTCTAGTTAACCTATTTAAAAACGAAATCATTTATCCTTGTAATTTCATAAACACAAACTGTAATCAAATATCGCACGGTCCGTCACAAATTCAGGATTCTAACCCCCAATTGAGTGACAATACTCAAAACGTCATTTATCAATGCAATGACTTTTTAGATGTGTCAGCATCCACTGATACTTTCTGTGTTGATAAACCTGACCATTCAATTATTGAAAAACACGTTTCGAAGGTTAATACTTCCATTACAGAAACTATTACAAATTATTCAATTTCAAAAGTGCTTTTATTCAACAACCAAACAGAATCAAAACCTCCTACAAACATTAAAAAATCATCAAAGTCAGTTAGGATACCGCTAAAATTGAATCCTAACCAATGTGTTTTAAATCAGAAATTGCAAGAGCTTCCGAAGGCCGACGGTTTGGGAATATCAACCGCCGTATCTTCTACGAAGACTTGCTTGGATTCAGAAAATAATTCCTGGAATCTACAAGCTACAACACCTTCAGTTCCTGATGGAGATCACATCAATAGCGTTCCTCAAGAACCAAAAACTACGACACCCGTAGTAACAGCTCCTGAAAAATGTCTTCGACAATTCTCGGACACAACGATGCCGACATCTCTCGTTTCGCCATTGGAACGATGCCATAAAAAGAGATTGTTCTTGGATATAACAGGATTACTATCTTTTTTTCTTTATTTAATTTTGATATTTAGTTTGTTTTCTCGGATAACCATCAACGAACTTCGCAACAACCTTAACCAACAAAATTTTGTTATGTCAAAACGCGAAATTTTATGCAAAGGTCACGCGATTAAACGGCCTCATTACCTTGTAATTAGAACAATGCAAACATTCGACTTTTTGCTAGCCGAGAAAATCACAACAGTGCAATTGCTATTCCATTTCGCTAATAAACTTTGGCATTATGTGCAGTGTAACAACTTTCAAGTTATACACCATAAACACAAGTGCAAAGAATAACAGTAGTGACTTATATTTTGCCAAGTGAGCCTTGTCAACTCGACATTACATGATATCATACATGATTCAACTAATCAATCCTGAATAGCATTTGGACCTCCCAAATATGTGCTACCGGATTAAGCTTCAAGTGTTCATTCTCCTCAAATAACAGGATACAAGAAGAAGTCAATCATACTTTCCAACAAGCAATTTCACCTAGTACTTCCTACAATCTTAGGACAATGCTATGAATGCTGCCTCTGTTTTATGAGTACAACCCCACTTCTTCCATTCCTACAGATAAAATTAATACAACTAACTACGTTTATCAATGTTAACCACAACCTTATTACTTAGGCTAATGCTTTTAGATTCAATTAGCATAGTTATTTTTAATCTTAAAAGTTACAACAAATAAATCGTAACGCAAGCATCACTTGTTCACGAAGCACTTATTATGTTGTTCCTTGGTTTTGTTCACGTTCCTAGATTTTATTTCTTTCTTTCTAGTAAGAATTACAGAACGTCCTGACAAGTGATTTCTGTACATCAAGTTTATTTTAATTAGGTTAAGTTTGTGGCAACACCTTGCAATAAGCAACTCATGTTTGGCCATAAGCAATTGATGCCTATTATTAGCTACCAGCGGCAAAGGCTTTTCAATTCTTTGATTATTAGCAATTAATTCTAAACATAAGTTTTATTGTCTTAGCATTAAGAAACCATTGAAAAGATGCAAACGACCTCAATTTTTTTGTAGCTAGTATGCCAATACATACAAGTACGACATTAATGTATGCTATTTTTTTTGTTGAGGAATGCATTAAATGCCCTTTTGACTCACGGCTTATTTCTTTTGGTACATGTTCAGCCTTTTTTTACCCGGGGTGTAATATAATGATATTCATCATAAAATCAGTCATTACATCCATATTACCTCAAGAAGGCATTGCATGTTAAGTGATTGCCATGACAACAGTAATCAAAAAAAAGTATAAATAAATATCTCGTGGAAGTTAGATGTGTTTTATTATCTTCTAGAAGAGATAACTCATAAGATAGTGTACAAGACCACACACAAGCAACCTGTATTACTACATTAATCTTCAAAACACTACAGTACTATTAAATATTTTAAAATTGATAATACATAAATTTGAAATAAATAAAGATTAGTAAAAGTTTCACAGTTTTATTAAAATGTAACCTGACAATATTGTTTCGACAGCTATGCTGTCATTATCAAAGGTAATATAATTACAAACAAACACATCGCTAAGGTAGATACAAGAATAGGTAACTAGATAAAATAATAATAATAATCAGAATTAAATATCTAATACTTCAGTAACGGAGAATTACTGAGCTCAAGTTGTTCATTCATTAAAGGTACCCTGAGTTTGTGTTTGTATATCTCAAAGGCTTCTAAAATGTCTAATTTGCGTTTGTTATTACAAAAATGTAGGAATTTAATATTATTTTGAGGAGTCATTGTGTGATTTTGTTCTAAAAGGTGTTTGGCGTAATTAGATTTTTCAGGATGTTTATTTTTGTAATGACGTATGTGTTCTTTATATCTTATGTCAAAATTTCGAAGTGTTTGTCCAATATATACTGAACTACAAAAAGAACAATTTAAACAGTAAATGCCCAATTTCATGATATCATGTGTTCTGTCTTTAGCATTAAATAAAAATGAAAAAGTGTTAGTGTTGGTTAGTTCGAAGATCGAATATTTGAATTAAACCTCTCTAAACACATTATCTTCTGGTTTCGTTATGTTGATGACATTTTAGCTTGTTTTGACAGTTCTTTTGAGGTTATCAATGAATTTTTAATTCTTATTAATAGTATCCACCCTAACATAAAATTTACACTAGAAACAGAACAAAACAGGGCTATAAACTTTCTAGACTTAAATATCAAAATTAACGCAGACAATCTATTTGAATTTTCCATATACAGAAAACCAACACAAACAGACATAACAATACCAAATAAATCTTGTCACCATAAAACACAAAATAGCAGCCTACAGATCATTAGTACACAGAGCTTTAACTATTCCACTAACAAAACCAGATTTTAGCAAAGAGATATCAACCATTAAACAACTAGCACATACAAATCATTACAATCCGAACATGATTGACACTTTAATTAAACAAAAAGATTATAGGTTAGCTATCAAAAGAATATATCCCATTGACAATCAATTAGAAGACACAAATTACATATCTATACCATATTTTGGCAAAATATCAGAAAAAATTGCACATATACTAAGAAAAACCAACAATTATAAAATAACATTTAAAACCAACACTAACACTTTTTTATTTTTATTTAATGCTAAAGACAGAACACATGATATCATGAAATCGGGCATTTACCGTTTAAATTGTTCTTTTTGTAGTTCAGTATATATTGGACAAACACTTCGAAATTTTGACATAAGATATAAAGAACACATACGTCATTACAAAAATAAACATCCTGAAAAATCTAATTACGCCAAACACCTTTTAGAACAAAATCACACAATGACTCCTCAAAATAATATTAAATTCCTACATTTTTGTAATAACAAACGCAAATTCGACATTTTAGAAGCCTTTGAGATATACAAACACAAACTCAGGGTACCTTTAATGAATGAACAACTTGAGCTCAGTAATTCTTCGTTACTGGAAGTATTAGATATTTAATTCTGATTATTATTATTATATCTAGTTACCTATTTTTGTATCTAACTTAGCGATGTGTTTGTTTATAATTATATTACCTTTGATAATGACAGCATAGCTGTCGAAACAATATTGTCAGGTTACATTTTAATAAAACTGTGAAACTTTTACTAATCTTTATTTATTTCATGATTATGGAGTTCCACAAAGTAAGGCTGGAAAAAATAAACAATACATAATTTAATTGAAATAATATCAAAAATATTCATTAGAAGTAGTTTATTATTAAAATCTTATGTCTTTTGAGGTTATGTTCATGTAGAATACAAAAATGTTTCAGTGTCAGTTGGGTTTTTAGTGGTAGCCAATCTGATGAAGTGGCTAGGCACCCTTACTTTTATTATTATCTCTGTTGAGCGGCCAGAGTATAGAAAGTGCACATCCTTCTCCTTTATTCAGACGACCAGACGCGTGCTGGATCAATTTTAGGGCTCGGGAAAATATTCCCTTAGAAGGCTCCACCACTCCACTTCGGTTAATTTTTTAAGAATAATTTATTTAGATTACATCCCAGTAAGCAGATGACGTCATTTTAACGTTGATTATTGGTCAGTCATTACGTCATTTCCACCTTTGAAGTGACGTTATAATGATGTTAACAAGACGAGTAAATGTCACAGCCCAAAGACGTCATTTTACGTAGAAAAGACGTTGTTTTATGCCGTAAAGAAAACCTTATATAATCATTTAAATGACATTTTATTGATGTCTTAAGGACCTATTTATTTCTACTTCTGCAAATAAAACACGTTTATTTTAAAAAATTATTTATTATTTAAAATTCTGAAACGTAAAATAATCACTATTATTATACTATTATACTTATATGGCGGCCCTAAAACGCCTTTTGTTTTCGAGGCGTCGGCCAACACGTGCATACAGTTAGGGTTGCCAACTTTTGAAAGTAGGAAGTAAGGAAAGTCGAGAATTTCCAGAAACGTTCTTTATTACATTCATTTACAATCATAAAGATTTTCCAATGCTATTTAAATGAAAACGGAACTTCAATGTAGTGAACTCGTCAATGTCGTTAAGGGCTCTATTGAAGCTCGCAAAGCGGTTCTTTCCACATATATACCAGTTCTTCTTTCTATAAATTTAAGGGATAGAAACCAAAGCTTTTCCGAATTATTTATAGAATCGTGCTATATCGAGTTTTGTTAGTTATTGTAAATAATATTATCAACATAATTTAAATAAAAGCCGATACTCGGCATTGTAGATTTTCGAAAATATGAATTTAGCAGATTTTGAAGTCATAGTAATATACTTACTAAGCACTGTAATCAATTAATAAGTGAATGTACTGTCATTAGTAACTGTAGAAAGTTATCAAAAAGTAATGAATAATAAAAAAGAAACAAACAAAAAAGGATGATAAATGACCCTCATTAAAGAAGCAAAAAACGGTATAGGACAACTCGGCGCGGGAAATTCGGCGCCGTGCAAATTCGTCGCCAAAAAATCTAACCAAACTAAAATGACATTTGTAATTTCTAATTTAAATTCTTAGTAAGGTTAGTATTTCTATTAAATTTACTTTATAGTTTAATTGCTTTTTTCAAATTCCATTTATAACAGGTTGAGTTTTTCTTGGTAATCATTACCTGAATATTAATCCTGTATGCTAATTACCCGCCCTCTCTAATCTTTTACTAATGCATAAGATAATCATCATATAAATATACATAGTTAAAGCAACGGCTATTAAATTAAGAGATAATTTTATGTATTTGTTCTTTTTTATAAATATTATAGTATTTATAAAAAAAATAATTTATAACATAAACAATTAATTAATTAAAGAAACAAACAAAAAAGGATGATAAATGACATTCAATACCCCAGGCCTATTCCCGGTTCGGGTAATCTTTCTTAATAACGTGTTTAATATATTTCATAAATAAATATTTTTTATATTTATATTTAATTATATTTATAAAAAAGAATAATTACATAAAATTATCCCTTAATTTTATAGTCGTTTAAACAAAATAAAACTAAATGATTATGTATGCCATATTAATATTTAATTGCAAGTTATTTTTTTACAAACATAATAAATTATAAAATATTTTTTGTTTACGAAATATTTAAGTATTTTACTAGCAAAAATTACCCGAGCCGGGAATAGAACGCGCTTTTTGAAATCGTGGTGGAGACCTAGTTTAAGAGGTTCCTCTTACCGTTGCCCCCCGGCAGATGGTTCAGTATACACATAAGTTTTCTTTTTTTTCTGAATTTTTAACATTTTCTTCATCGCCCGATAAATATAATCTGTAGCTTCACTCATTTTATTGGCTTTTAACAATAATACACTAAAGTACCTAACCTAATACAGCTCAGAGCAAATTTGATTCATTTTGCACGAACGATGTTGGCCGTTAATTTGAAACTTACAATTCTTGATTCTCGAAAGCTAATTTCAGTGATTAAATTAAAAATTTTAATCAAAATATTAAATCATTTTCGTTGATGTTTGAAATAAGGACAAAACCCGTCCTTTCCTATAACAAGAAAGGACGAAGGACACACTCTTAGAAAGAAGGACTGTCCTTCCGAAAAAAAGTCAGTTGGCAACCCTATCATACTTCCTTCGTTCTTTTCGGTGAATTGTATGAAATGCCATCCTAATTTGTTTTACCAACACCGACACAAAACTGCCCAGAACTAAAATACCACAAACATATATTTTTAATGAAAGATGTACACATCAAACAGCTGAAAGGAAATCAACATCAACCAATTTTTTGCACGGATTCGGCTGCTCCTTCGTTGCGTTGTTTTTCCACGATCTTTACCGATATCGGTCACCTGATGCTAGAACACTCAGATTTTGAATTTTTGAAACGTATGCACTATATCTGTTTATTTTGTTTATAAAAATGATTGAGCCTGCAACAATAAGCTAAATATCAAGTAATACATATTTTAGCGCTAAGTGTGCAAGATATTTTTAGGTTTAATTTATTTATTCAAATTCAATGAATATACCTATTAATTTTAAATTTATTGTAAGAATTTTTTGAAAAATTTCCAACAAAATTCTGGTTAAAATCTCCACAATTCTCGTATATGTAGAATGGGTCATAACTCTACATTCGTCATACTGGTATTATGTCAGTATAACGTTATAATTAGGCATTCGTCATCAGCGACCAAACATGTCTAAAAAAATCACTTTAATAAGACGACAGTTTGCTTGCTGGAGAGGTGAAAAATCTCTTTCGGATAATTATTTTCATTTACTTTTTGTTTAATTTCTTGAGTATTATCCCAGGCTGCTTGTTGAATGCTGCTAACAAGCAGTTTTGTTTCTTAATTAAGTTGTTTTTCACTTTTAAGTGAGACAGAGAGATTAATGGAATTTTCAAGATGTATTCTAAAACTATTCCAATCTGTTAGTTTATTTACAAGTCTAGGCGGATTTTCTTTTTTAATTATCCTATCACTTAGTGTGAGTACTATGGGAAATTGATCAGAATTCATATCCCATGCCTCTTCAACATATAAGTAATTTGAGGATATATTCCTGAGGACAGAAAAGTCTATAAGGCCAGGAATCTTGTCGTGATTGGACGGCCAATAAGTAGGTTTCCCAGTCAATACCGTATAACAGTTAAGCAGGTTGCATACTGATAGAAGTCCTTTATTATTGGATGTGCACCTCCAATAATGATTTTATCAGTCTTCTGCGCTTACGTTGGTGATTCCTTCCTTTAATAAATTTTCTACATCCTTTAGATTAAATGTAGTATTATTTACTACCACAAATTCTTTAATTTGGACCCAGATTTTTTCTTTCGGGTTTAAATCACAATGGTACGGAGGTTGACGTAAAATTGTAATTGGGCAATTCTTTCAATGTAATATGATTTATAAGTATCGCGCTGTTGCAGTATAATCTCTAACAGCACAATTACAAAAACACTCTCACGAAACAAATACAACTGCACAGTACAAACGTTAACGAGAACTGATTGTATATACGTGTTTCCGCATGTAGGTAAAGTAGTTTAAGTGTTAATGAGACCACGTGCGCTTCGACCAATAGCATCGCTTATGGTTTGTTGACGTCCTGCGACAGGTTACCGCAAACTGACTTTACATCCTTGGCTTATGTTTTGTCTTTAACAGCTATGGCCTGTATTTCCTCTGCTTGATATTCCATTTCTAGATGATGTCTAATGGATTCTCTTATTAATATTGCACTCCCGCCTCTGGCGGTGTTTTCTGGATAGTGTGATGACCCTATATCCCTTGAATTTGATGTGTGATTCCTTGGTGAAATGGGTTTCAGCAATAAAACACACATCAAGTTTCTTTATGTCCAGGATTGCTTGTAGTTTATAATGATGTTGAAGCAGTCCATTGGTGTTCCATTGCATTATTCTGATATTATTAGCCATTTTTAGATTTAGGTATCACTCCTTGAGTGCGATATTCCAGCTTTGAGATACGATCGTTCATTTTACTTAATTTTTCCAATATCAATTGGAGCGTGGATTCAACAGACGAGCTTTGTTGACTTGATGTCTTCGTTCTGTTTCAGTGGCTTTCCAGATGCCGCCTGGCTATAAGTCCTTGGTTTGGGAGCATTATCTTGCTTTGGTAGGATTGGGTTTATTTTCTGTTGATTGTTTCTGTTGGGCTGTTCAGATGAACTTGGTTTCTTTATTTGTTTATTCTTTAACATCTGCATTTTCTTTGCTACCATGTATCCATAGTAGTTGACTGTATGTCCTTCCTAGGGTGCGCGGAGCAGACCACACGGCGCTCACCCGAAAAAACTGGCTGGACTCTACCCAATCCCAGATATCCTGGGTAAAGGGCGATATAGTCAGAATAAAATGTGTGGTAGAGTGTCACGTAAGTGCTCTCGACGGGGACTCATGAACGTTGAGGAGGAAGCTCTTCTAACATGAGTACCGGTGTGGGTGGATTGGATACTCGCCTGAAGGGGAAGCCATTTATGGTGCACCGCTGGTCACCCGCTGTTTGGACAAGCCTGATGAAAGGGAATTCAAGTGAGGTTTATCCTGGTTGGAGGGGGTAATCTTCGGCCGATAGGAAACTGCATTCCACCAGCCAGAAGGATTCAGAGACGAAAGTAAGAGGATCACGCTATGACTGTCAGTTCCAGTCCAGTGATCCAAAGAAATTGTCTCGAGCCGCTGGACTTAAGGAGTATTGAAGCGAATACATAGCCTCTCATTGTTCACACCGGTATACACCGGGGTTCGATATAGTTAGTTTACTAGAGGAACCAAACGAAGCTCTGACGAGGGCACACCAGGCCTATAACTTGGTAGACCGGGGTGGCATAACCGTTCCAAGCCTGCCACATTGAGGTTGGTTTCGGTCGGGCAGTGGTCCCATAAAAGTATGGGGAAAGTCCGAAGCTGGACTAGAGGCCGTCTCCTATGCCGGGAGAAAAGGTCTCGACGAGAGAGTACGTTTATAACTCCGGTACTAGCCTGGAGAGCTAGTAGAGGTCTGGATAGGTATACCTCGCTCCCACCAGTGTGTACTGGTAGCTTCTGCAATAGCATTAGCGCGCTAATTGAGCGTATCTCAATTCGTGTCTCCGAAAGGGGGACAGTGGTTTTTAGCTTCTAGGTGAGCCACGTTAAAATAACGCTGCCCGCTATTAGAGGCACAGTTGCAGTTAATCTTAATGTATGTCCTTCCCCACAATGTACACATTTTGGGGGGGAGTTTCTTTTTGTTCCTTGCACTCTGCTTGTAATGTGCTTACCCTTGCATTTTACACATCTAGGTTCTTTAGCGCAGTATTTCTGTGTATGCCCATATGCTTGAAATCGCTTACATTGAGGCACTAATCTATTTTTCTGATGGATTGGTTTTCTACTCGAATGCCCATGATATCTTTGATTTCGAAAATTTTGTTAGTGTCTTCATCATGTTTAAATGATAACATGAACATGAATATTTTTGTAGCTTCAAGTATTTTGTATCCTCTCTTTCGGAGTTCGCTAGCTATCTCTTCTGGATTGTATGAGTGACTCATCTATTTTGTTTGTTTTCGTGATTGCTTGATAGCTCTCCTCATCTGGGACGTTAATTTTAATATTCTTATTGTTTATTATCTTAATTTGAAAACCACTAATCCGGTTCCATATGAGTTCATGGATTTCATTAAAGTTATTAATTCCGTCCACAATTATAGGCAGCAGTTGTGAGACTTTCTTTGCTTGTATTTTTTTGTTTTCTGAGACCTTTTGCCTGTCTTGTGGGGGGGGGAGAGAGCAAAGTATTCATTTTCCTCTTTTTATTCTTTTCTGAAGCGTTGGAGAATTTTGAACCGAACTTCTCTCTAACCTTGTAAATTCAACAGGTAAACCAGCATTATTAACCTTCTGCAAATTTTCTAATTTTGTTTAAAGAGCATTTAATCTATCAATAATGCTGGCTTCCCTAATAGCACACCGACGTCCGATGGACGTTTGAGCAATGTCCTCGGCGGACTTAATGAACGTCCAACGGACGATCGGTTATAGTCCGTGGGACGTTATATGAACGTCCATAGGAAGTTCAAATGTCACAAAGTTGGACCTTATTAAAACGTTCCAGACGGACGTTTTGAGTACACCTTCCAAGAACTTGACGAACGTTTTAAAAACGTCCATATTATGTCCAAGGGACGTAATAAACGTTCGATTTATACTACGTTGGACGTTATATGGACGTCCACGGGCAGTCCAAATGTCACGAACTTGCGACGTTCTTAAAATGTCCCTGGCGGACGTTTTGCGTACGTCTTTGTATGCCCTCGGCGGACTTAATGAACGTCCAACGGACGATCGGTTATAGTCCGTGAGACGTTATATGAACGCCCATGGGAAGTCCAAATGTTACAAAGTTGGACATTATTAAAATTTTCCAGAAGAACGTTTTGCGTACGTCTTCCAAGAAATTGACGAACGTTTTAAAAACGTCCAAGGGTGGTGATAGACGTTCGATTTATACAACGTGGGACGTTACATGGACGTCCACGGGAAGTCCAAATGTCACGAACATGCGACGTTTTTAAAATGTCCCAGGCGGACGTTTTAAAAGCCTCCATTATACGTCCAACAGACGTAATAGACTTTTGATTATACTGGGTCGGACGTTCTATGGATGTCCATGGGAAATTTAATCGTCATAAACTTGGATGTTCTTAAAACGTCTCAGATAGACGTTCTGCATACGTCAGCCGAGGATTTGCTGGATATTTTAAGAGTGTTGAGCGTTAAGTCCAAAAGGGACCTAATGAATCCTCGACTCAATGCCCTACACCACATAGATATCTGCCGCCTACTTGACGAATGTCCCAAAGATGTTTTACAGTCCTCCAGTGCACGGATCTAAAATAAACAAGCCACACGAGAGGAAATAAAAGAAAGTTATTTTTAAACGTCATATCCTGTACACAAAAGTAATTTCGATTCCTATACAAGGTTTCTCTTTCAAGAACGAACTTTTTAACCTGGGACTAAATAGTTATTTCACTTTATTTAATAAATAATTACAGGTTGATTGGAATCAAAAATAAATTCTTTAGAAAATAAACTGGAATTAGACATTACAATTTTAATTCTAGTTTACTTACCATTTCTTCCAGACCGATCTATTGTACCACTATGGTTCATGCTTTAAGGCATATGTGGTTTGGGGAGTGAGACCTACATGGGGCGACTTTATGAAGGGACAAACATACTGACAAACAAATTTTGTATTTTAATATATAGATTTTAGGTAATAAATATTTTAAAAATTGAATAATTTTTCGATTTATCCAACTACGTTTTTTATCAGTATACATCCTTTTTTTAGCACAATATAAACTTATCTATGTTACAATATGTACTTGATAATAGGATTTAAGGACGGGTTTCGTTGGAAAAATCAAGTGTTGTAATTTCATTTAGAACACCAAAATCTACAAACTCTCAAAGTTGCAAAACTTTCAGGCTGTTTCGAATTATATACGAATCTAATTAATGGCAAGCCAATTATTGGTAAAAATCAATTTTTTAACAAATATAAATCCTTTTTCTACAATAATATAATTATTACATAGATTATATGATGTAAACATACAGCATAAAAACTTAAAATAAAAAGTAAATTCAACTGTTTGGGATCATTATCAAAATTTAAAAAATCCAAGTTCTTCTATCTTCACTTTTAGCCACTTCAGAGGTTCTTTTCAAGTATCTTTTGAAAGTGTCTTCTATTTTCTTTTCAGTGCAACTTTTCAGCAACGGTTTTAAAGCAGCACCTAAAAATAAATGCAAATATAATTAATATATTGTGCATAAAAAGAGCAGAAAAGTTCTTATGTTTGAAGCCTATTCAGAGGTATTTCATTTTTTATCATGATTTGTCAGCAATCTTTTCAAAGCTCTTTTTATAAATTCGTTCACATTGTCTCCTCCAACTTTGGAAAGCAGATCAGTCTAAAAAAATCAGACACTCAGTAGTGTTAAATAAATTTGTGCTAAAAAGAAGAAAGAATTATAGAAGAACTAAAAGGTCTGTATGTGCAGGATGTTATGACATGATATTGCGAACATAAAAAAAATATAAGACACCCTACACATCAAACTCTCACTAATAATATCATTGTGCATTGATTTTTTGAGTAATATTTCGGTAACGTTGCAGAAAGTAAAATTTACAAAAAGAATTAATCCTCGAAGGCAAATTCAGTATCATACGACATATACGACAAAATAAGCATAAAACGCTTGTTTTTACACCAATGAACGATTTCTGAAAAGATTTCCACTTTTTAATTTTGTTCAGGCAACATATACATAGATTTTCAAAAAAACTGCTGGTTGCCATAAATGCTATCCAAAGAGTTTTTCTATTGACTTTGTACAGTGATATTCTAAAAAGTATTACTTACAGATTTTTGCATATTTAAGGGATCTCCCAAAAACTGTTCAACTTCCAGTAGAAGTTCATTATTTTCACATAGTAAAGGTAAATTCAAGCTTTCCCATATATTTTCTGATTTCTTCATTATGTTGTGTTTTTTATATACCTTATATTTCATTTTTCAAGTTAAGAGATTATTATTTCAGTCATGTTCAACCTTCATATAATTTGCTTTAGATATTCTGAAAATAATAATAAATCCTTATTACTTAACAATCTAAAATACTATAATACTGCAGGTTACCATGAATATTTTGCTGGTGAGTTACTCATTCAACTATTACCGTTATTACTGCACAATAATAATAATAAACGAATGAAAGGAATGTGATAAAATATTAATAATCACCCTTGCACTTCACACTATTTACTAAAAACACATAACGTAAAAGACTGATTAAATAAATGTTAAAAAAGCATATATAAATAATTGGTTCAAACAGAAACTGCAAGACAAAAACGATGAGAACAAATACCGAACAACCGAAAACCGAATGGCGGCTTATAATGGCTTTACGGGGATTTACGTTAGCACTAAGTTTGCGTAGTACGTCTTTTATGACCCGTGCATATTGACGTCACACACATGCTGTCTCATTTTTATATTAGCGGAGAAATTTAGCTGTATTAATTAAAAAGAAAATATTTTTAATGAGTTTATGATGGTATGAACGTATGAAATATATAATAATAATATAAAAATAATTGCTACAACCCATAACCTGGAAACCAGGCCCCAGAAGCTACAAGCTTGTGCGGGAGGGAGGGGGCGATTATTATTATTATATTAATATACTTTAGTATATTAGAGTATTCCATAAAGTACAGAAATTATAATTAATTTAAAACACGGGAGAAGCAATTTTCGGATATTCCATAATAGTTTTAATTCTTTGTTTAGAGAACTACATAATGTAGTATTTAATAATAAGAAAAATGTGTATTCAGAGAGGTCCTTGTTAAGCTCTCAAAATTATATGTACATGTAGCAGACTATACTTAAAAAAAGATGCTTATCTGAAGATCAGACCGGCTTTTTTATGACTTTGAAGTCACGGGCCTACCATGATCTAAACTGAACGTCCAGTGGACATCTTTTGTTAAAATAGATTTCTAGAATAATTGTTAATCTTAATCTACAAATTGTTTGTTTGTAATCATTTTATAATTCCTATTAGAACGTATTATGGACCCAAATCGAACGTCTGCCGGACATGTTTTGTTGTACTTCCGTAAAACGTTCCCCTATGAACGTCCTTTTATGGACCCAAACCAATCGTTCGCTGGACGTCTTATGCTGTACTTCTGAAAAACGTTCTCATGTGCACGTCCGCCAGACGTCTGTACCATGTCCTGGGACTCAAGGGCCTGTTATGGGCCCAAAACAAACGTCCGTCGGACGTCTCTTGTTGTACATCTGAAATACGTCTGCGTGTGAACGTCCGCCAAATGTCCGTATCTTGTCCTGGGATTAAGGGCTTAACTATGGACCCAAAACAAACGTCCGCTGAACATCTTATGCTGTACTTCTGAAAAACGTTCTCAAGTGAACGTCCGCCAGACGTCCATATCATGTCCTGGGATTCAAGGACCTACTATGGGCCCAAAACCAACGTCCGCTGGACGTCTGTTGTACTTCTAAAAAACGTCCGCGTGTGAACGTCCGCCAGACGCCCTTATTATGTCCTGGGATTTAAGGGTCTATTATGGACCCAAAACAAATCTCCGCTGGACGTCTTTTGTTGTACATCTGAAAAACGTCCTCGTGCGAGTGTCCAGCAGACGTCCATTTTACATCCTCGGACCTACAGTACCTACAATGGACCTAAAAAGAACGTCCATCGGGCAATGTGTGCTATTAGGGTTTTTCATTCTACGATTTTTGCCAAGCAGCATAAAGTACTTGTTCATTTTGTGACCTTGCACTATTTTCTTGAAAAAGTGCATTATTTTGTTGAATTAATATCGCCTCATTTGGTGACTGTGCTGGCGGTGTATAATAAAATATGATATGCGATAGCTCAGCAACCGTGACGCCGGCTGCCAAATTTTTTGCTTTCTCTAGAAGAATAGGAAATGTCAAAGAATTTTATCCTGCGATTTTGGTATACGAGATAGATTCAAAAAAACTGAAATTGCTCCAAGAGTAAACTACCCTTGAATAGGGAGAAGAAGTGCATACGTCATACCGTGCCTGACGTCATAATTCTTTCCTCGCAACGCGCATGTACTTCAATAAGGCACATTATATTTTCATTTCTGATTATTGATAGTGTTAAAAAGGATGTTTACAAGCTATAAAAACACTTACCCAATGGCTTTCACCCATTGTTGTTTCAATATTTTATTTGTGATAGTACCTATCTATTATTTTAACCTCACAAAGTAGCGTCACGTTTTCTCTTCCAACTGTCAACAGTGTCAAAACTGTCAAACAAACGGTTTACAGCGAAGTAGAGCGATGCGAACATGCGCGTTGCGAGGAAAGAATTATGACGTCAGGCACGGTATGACGTATGCACTTCTTCTCCCTATTAAAAAATAGCAAAAAAATGTTATTAAATTAACGTTAAATTGACGTTAAAAATGTCAAATTCTAATTGTCAAGGTCCGACTTTGAAAAGTATTCTTTGATAAATGTTGATAAATAATTTTTGCAAAAAATGATTGATTAAAAATATAAGCTATATTTTATTAGTAAATTTCATTCCAACTTTGCAGTGGTCGTATTAAATTTATATTATATTTTACGACTGTGGCGCCTCTGTGCCGAGCACAAGCTGTACGGGCGCTAGCTACCCCTCTGCTTATGCACTTTTCTCTAGTACCTTCCTTATTTGGTGATTGCAGGTTTCTTTGGGTCTTTCTCTGCATCTTTTCTCTATCTGTCGAATCTGTCAGATCTGCTTTGCTAGCGCATTTCCATCCATTCTTATAATGTGACTGAACCATGATGATTGCCCCTGGATTCCCTTCAGACTGAATAAATCTTTCGCCGTTTACAGTTCGTTTATACAGCAGCTAAAATTTTAAAAATTTAATTAAAATAAGCATTAAATAGGTTTAACAGTTTCCACAATTTAAGGGCAGTTGCGATTTCAGTTTTTTGAACTTATCTTCTACACCATGATTGCAGGGTAATTTTGTTAAAATTTTCTAAATGTTCTAGAAAAAGCAGGTATATTTATCAATATAATATAAAACTGGTTACTAGGCCGCCATTACCCATTATCCTTAAATAACAAACTCCTAATCTATAAGGCCATCATCAAACCCATCTGGTCCTATGGAATTGAACTTTGGGGCTGTGCTAGCAAATCAAACCTTGCTATCATGCAACGCTGCCAATCTAAACTCCTACGATCCATCATCAATGCACCATGGTACATCACCAACCAGATGATACACGACGACCTTGGCATCCCGTTCCTCAATACAGTAATATACGACAGAACTACGAAACATCTCGACAAACTCTCCATCCATGACAATCCTCTTCTGCATGAACTTCTGCACCACCAAGTCATCAGAAGACTCCAGCACTGTTGGCCTACCGACATCCATTGAACAGGACTCCTCCCTGGATTGGCCCTCATCACGTTAGCAATGCTTCCCATGAAGAGGACCCCTCACTGGACGGGCCCTTACAACGTCAGTTCCACATTTATAATATTATCTTATAGGATTTTATGTATTCTGATTGCTAATTTACGTAATTAAAAGAAAGTATATATTTATCAAGCATGAATTTTTTTCAAAAATGGAAAGCAAAAAAAGATGCATACTTTTTGCCAGTTATTGTATATCTTAAGTTGCCAGAATCAAATAAAACGTTATTTATAAGTATAAATCAATAATGCAGCTAAAATTATATAAAACATTTATTTATAACTTTTTGGACAATTTACAATTTTTCAATTAAGATTCCACCTGCTTATATCTTAATGCAACAGAACAGAATAGTGAAAATTGTAAAATAACCTGTTAAACCTTGTTAGAAATTGATATTTTCTTGTATTTTAAGATAATGACTTAGTGAACATTTATAGTCATCAGCTGCGACTCATATGTGGCCTTTAGACTTTGCTATGTGGCCAGAAGGCAATCAGTTAATACCACCACTGCTAGTCACATGAATTACACTAAAATGGTTTCTCACTAATGTGAGTGCGCATGTGTGTGTTTTAAGAATAGAATTTTGTAAACATTTGTAATCACACAGTACACTCAAATGGTTTTTCACCAGTGTGAGTCAGCAAGTGTGTTTTAAACCTACCACTTTGAGAACATTTGTAATCACACAAATTACACTCAAATGGTTTCTCACTACTGTGAGTTGGCAAGTGTGTTTTAAGAAGAGACCTTTGACTACATTTATAGTCACAAAACTTACACTCAAATGGTTTCTCACCGGTGTGAGTCCTCATATTATGTGTTTTAAGCCCACCACTTTTAGAACATTTGTAGTCACATAAACTACATTTAAATGGTTTCTCACCAGTGTGAATTCGCATGTGTGTTTTAAGATCAGAACTATAAGAAGATTTGTAGTCACACAAAATACACTTAAATGGTTTCTCACCAGTGTGACTTCGAATGTGTGTTTTAAGAGCAGAACTATAAGAAGATTTGTAGTCACACAAATTACACTCATATGGTTTCTCATCAGTATGAGATTGCATGTGTATTTTAAAATAACCACTTTCAGAACATTTGTAGTCACACAAATTACACTTAAATGGTTTCTCACCAGTGTGAGTTCGAATGTGTCTTTTAAGATTACCACTATTTGAGCATTTGTAGTCACAGAAATTACACTGAAATAGTTTCTCACCAGTGTGATTTTGCATGTGTATTTTAAGACCATCACGACGAGAAAATTTGTAATCACATACAGTACACTCAAATGGTTTTTCACCAGTGTGAGTCAGCAAGTGTGTTTTAAACCTACCACTTTGAGAACATTTGTAATCGCACACATTACACTCAAATGGTTTTTCACCAGTGTGAGTTCGCATGTGTGTCTTAAGAAGAGAACTTTGACTACATTTATAGTCACAAAACTTACACTCATATGGTTTCTCACCAGTGTGAGTCCTCCTATGTGTTTTAAGCCCACTACTTTGAGAACATTTGTAGTCACATAAATTACATTCAAATGGTTTCTCACCAGAGTGAATTCGCATGTGTGTTTTAAGATCAAAACTATAAGAAGATTTGTAGTCACACAAATTACACTTAAATGGCTTCTCACCAGTGTGAGTTCGAATGTGTCCTTTAAGAGCACCACTATTTGAGCATTTGTAGTCACAGATATTACACTGAAATGGTTTCTCACCAGTGTGAGTTCGCATGTGTGCTTTAAAACTACTACTTCGGTCAGATTTGTAATCACATAAATTACACTCAAATGGTTTCTCACCAGTGTGAGTTCGCATGTGTGCTCTAAAACTACTACTTTGAGAAAATTTGTAATCACACAAATTACACTTAAATGGTTTCTCACCAGTGTGAATTCGAATGTGCGTTTTAACGTCACGACTACATGAAGATTTGTAATCACACAAACTGCATTCAAACACTTTCTCACCACTACAACTTAACATACGCCTTTTTTTACTGTCACTAATAGCTTGTGTGGGTTCTTGCGGAGCACTGGAGTTATAGAACAGATTTTCAACTCTCTTAGAATATGTGTCAATCTCATCCATGGTATTAGAATCTTTCATTATTTGTGGTTCGATTTTGATCTCAAATTCTTCTTTGATTGCTGATAGTTCGTCATCCATTGTATCAATATTTAGGGTACTATCATGATCTGTAACAGGAAAATACCAGTAGTAAAATTGGCCTTTTACTTTTATTTGACATAATCAACTTTATGAATTTAATACTATCAATGTTAAATGTTGTATAACCAGTTTAACTTTATTCGATCGAATATATTTAAAAAAGTGACTACACTCTTAAACTCAATGTTATGAGTTTATGACTATCAGTAGGTAATCTACAAGTATCATTCACAAGTAATTTACATTTAAAGATGTACGTTCATGCAATACTGGTTGATTACATCTATCTTAAAAATGCTATCATTCTTTGCCTATATCATAACAAGCATTTATTAAATAGTGATTTAAAAAGACAATTATAACATACTATTACTTAATTGTAAATCCACTGTATAGGATCGATAGAGTTTTTGTTACAACTTCATAATCAACCTTAATGCTTTTTAAGGATATTTTCACTTGGCCATTATCTAGAATAAAAAATATATTTGCCAGATCGCATGGGCTGTGGAGCAGAAACCAAAACTCGTCTCGCGATGCTACAGATACAGACCATTTCGAATAATTTGCGGCATCCGTTGCAAAGATTATATATACTTTATAGATTGGTAACCTCTCTGTATATTTTTTAATGTCAAATTTCAAGCATTGGAGGCGACATCTCTGGCACGGCCACAGCAATAAGACACAATTTTATTAATGAAATTATAGATACCTATAAAATTAGGTTATGCTCTTAGTTAAAGGCGGATTTTTTGATTTAAATATATTTTTACTAAATCATTACCATTTTTCTAAACGTTTATAATAATCATGAAATATAATATAAATACAAAGATTAGTTAAAGTTTCACAAGTTTTATTAATATCTTAACCTGACAATATTGTTTCGACACTTTGTGTCATTATCAAAGAATTATATTAAATTAAAGAATGTTTATAATAATAACAATCATAATAATAATAATAGTTTATTTTAACTCGACAAATACATTGACGCAATTACAGTAAGATAACAATAACACAAACAAAAAGTAGTACATAAGCAAAGACACAAGTATAAACTAAACAAAAAGTTAAGAAACATTTGCTAAGAGAACTCAAATACAATTGTTTTAATACTACCATTATATAACTCAGTCTTAATTTGACAGTTTAGTTACAACTGTTCCCACAACATACAGAGATTATTTATCTAAATATTAGTTAGTATAGTACTAGTAATAATAGCAATAGTACGCAGTATAGGATACTAATGTTTCCAACAGTAAACGACAATTAAAAAATTTGCATCTACATACATCACTCTAAAATTACACTCTCTATTGAAATAAACTTTATCATGTTTAAAGTATAAGTATTAAACAACAAAATAAATCTTTCTATTTGAACTACACGATTATAAATTGAATACCAAATAAGAAAAGCATATTTCATTTGGGCCTTACAAGAGCATTATTTTAATAAACTAGATATATGAAATAACCCACAATATTTGTTAATAGCAAACCACTTAATTAATTTTATTAAATAATTTAGTTTAAATATTAAGATAATTAACAAAACGGTATAATTAGATATCAATAAAGAATTTCTGAGAAACATAAATTAAGAAAATTAACAATTAAGAGAATTACTAGAGGAACATGTGTGGGTTCCGGAGTTAAACTTCTTCCAATTTTAGAAGTACTAGGTCCTACTTTTGTTGGTATGCTATCAATTACTTCCTGCTCTACATTTTCAGATAGAAATGTAGAAATTATACCTTTTCCCTTTGGAGTATGAATTTTTCTCAATTAATATGAATGTTGAAGAAAATGATCATTTTCAATCTTGTGGTAACCTAAAATTACAAAAATATATTTTATCAAGTTAATTACCTTGAAAATAATTTACCAGGTATATTTAAAGTTGATAGAGAAGATCGATTTAATTTTCCATTTGTTTTGATGCATTTCCTTTCGAAGTGTATCTCGCAGATTCAGAAATTAGTAATTTCCACTAGATTCGAAGTAAGCTTTGGATTATTTATTCTGTTTTCAGTCCAAATCAATTGACACTTCTCATCAGCAGTTATACGTTGTCTGAAAATTATAAATATGTTTTCTTTTTATCATCCATGCTACTATGTATTTTAATTAAACTTTTAAAAAACTTTTCTTACCTTTTAGCTTTTTTATTATTGCATCCAGTTACACAACAAGCTCGAACTGAGGCCATTTCAACGATTCAATACGAAAGTTATTATCACTGTATAAACTTCTTTATTCTTATTCTTTTGGCTAATAATACTATTAGAATAAACCATAAAACTCCAAAAGCATTTATTACAATTTAAAGATGTTACGCTCCCTCTTCAAATTTTTAAGTTTATACAAACACCAATTAGATTTATAAGTGCTTCTCCATCCCTTTAGAAGACCACTTGTTCATCAATTATGTGTTTTATTTGTAAGCTGACGCACTTTTCTACTTATTAGCTTTATTTGAACTTCAAAGCAAAAGCAAAAAATGTTTCAAAGTTTACACAAAAACTAATAAAGTTTTAAGATCTCCATCACTTGTAGGTTCACAAAAAGTTGTGTATTTTATGTTGACACTTTATTATTTTTCTTTGTCGATAAGCACTGCATCTTTTTATAAGGACACTTTAATAATCATTGGACAAATAGAAATTTTAAAATTTTAAATGCAATACATAAACGCGTTGAGTGAAGAGTTTATGTATTGCATTTAAAATTTTAAAATTTCTATTTGTCCAATGATTATTAAAGTGTCCTTATAAAAAGATGCAGTGCTTATCGACAAAGAAAAATAATAAAGTGTCAACATAAAATACACAACTTTTTGTGAACCTACAAGTGATGGAGATCTTTTATTAGTTTTTGTGTAAACTTTGAAACATTTTTTGCTTTTGCTTTGAAGTTCAAATAATGCTAATAAGTAAAAAAGTGCGACAGCTTACAAATAAAACACATACTTGATGAACAAGAGTGGTCTTCTAAAGGGATGGAGAAGCAAAAGTCTAATTAAAATACATAGTAGCATGGATGATAAAAAGAAAACATATTTATAATTTTCAGACAACGTATAACTGCTGATGAGAAGTGTCAATTGATTTGGACTGAAAACAAAATAAATAATCCAAAGCTTACTTCGAATCTAGTGGAAATTACTAATTTCTGAATCTGCGAGATACACTTCGAAAGGAAATGAATGCGTCAAAACAAATGGGAAATTAAATCGATCTTCTCTATCAACTTTAAATATACCTGGTAAATTATTTTCAAGGTAATTAACTTGATAAAATATATTTTTGTAATTTTAGGTTACCAAAATATTGAAAATGATCATTTTCTTCAACATTCATATTAATTGAGAAAAATTCATACTCCAAAGGGAAAAGGTATAATTTCTACATTTCTATCTGAAAATGTAGAGCAGGAAGTAATTGATAGCATACCAACAAAAGTAGGACCTAGTACTTCTAAAATTGGAAGAAGTTTAACTCCGGAACCCACACATGTTCCTCTAGTAATTCTCCTATACTGAATACTATTGCTAACAATCCTATACTGAGTACTATTGCTATTATTACTAGTACTATATTAACTAATATATAGATAAATAATCTCTGTATGTTGTGGGAACAGTTGTAAATAAACTGTCAAATTAAGACTGAGTTATATGTATAATGATAGTATTAAAACAATTGTATTTGAGTTCTCTTAGCAAATGTTTCTTAACTTTTTGTTTAGTTTAGTTTGTACTTGTGTCTTTGCTTATGTACTACTTTTTGTTTGTGTTATTGTTATCTTACTGTAATTGCGTCATTGTATTTGTTGAGTTAAAATAAACTATTATTATTATTATTATGATTGTTATTATTATAAACGTTTTGAAAAATGGTAATGATTTACTAAAAATATATTTAAATCAAAAAACCCGCCTTTAACTATGAGCATAACCTAATTTTATAGGTATCTATAATTTGTTTAATAAAATTGTGTCTTATTGCTGTGGCCGTGCCAGAGATGTCGCCTCCAATGCTTGGAATTTGACATTAAAAAATATACAGAGAGTTACCAATCTATAAAATATATATAATCTTTGGCTTCAAGTTCAACGTAACTAGCACATAACCCCTACTAGGATTAAAGAGGTTTATAGATATAATAAGACGATTATAAAGTATTTCCTGTTTTTAAATAATAATAATTACTACAACCCATAACCTAAACCAAGGCCCAAGAAGCTATAAGCTTGTGCGGGAGGGAGGGGACGATTATTATTATTATGTAGGCCCAATGTGCGGCTACAGCCGACTTATAGATGGAACAGCGCAAATCCTACATTTGTGTTACAGCTAAGGAAAACTGCAGAAAACCTTAACCAGATCTGCCAGCGCCGGGAGTCGATCCCGGGCCGCTTGGGTGAAAGTCCTGCACGCCAGACATTACACTACCAAGGCTGTTCTTTATACAATTAGCTTTTACCCTAGGCTTTGGAGATGGCGCTGTAATGAGCTATCAACAAGTATTTTTCAATTCCTAAATATGCAACCCATATTACCTAGTGTTGATTGCGTTATAACCATTGGTAAACACTTATACTCGGGCCGGTCAACACAGATAGTAATAAAAACGCCCACAAAAGAACGGGCAATTTAAAAGCTACTTTGCTATTGGGCGAATTGAAACAGCGCGCTAAACTGTGGTCTGTTTCACACGGCAAAGTGACAGATACCGTCACTTTGATGCACATCAGCATCATCAAATAATTATTTGATTAGTTTTTGAACATTTCATGTACTATTAAATATTTTAAAATTGATAATACATAATTTAATTGAAATAATATCAAAAATATTCATTAGAAGTAGTTTATTATTAAAATCTTTTGTCTTTTGAGGTTATGTTCATGTAGAATACAAAAATGTTTCAGTGTCAGTTGGGTTTTTAGTGGTAGCCAATCTGATGAAGTGGCTATGCCCCCTTACTTTTATTACTATCCCTGTTGAGCGGCCAGAGTATAGAAAGTGCACATCCTTCTCCTTTATTCTGACGACCAGACGCGTGCTGGATCAATTTTAGGGCTCGGGAGAATATTCCCTTAGAAGGCTCCACCACTCCACTTCGGTTAATTTTTTAAGGATAGTTTATTTAAATTACATCCTAGTAAGCAGATGACGTCATTTTAACGTTGATTATTGGTCAATCATTACGTCATTTCCGCCTTTGAAGTGACGTTATAATGATGTTAACAAGACGAGTAAATGCCACAGCCCAAAGACGTCATTTTACGTAGAAAAGACGTTGTTTTATGACGTAAAGAAAACCTCATATAATCATTTAAATGACATTTTATTGATGTCTTAAGGGCCTATTTATTTCTACTTCTGCAAATAAAACACGTTTATTTTAAAAAAAGATTTATTATTTAAAATTCTGAAAGGTAAA
Organism: Agrypnus murinus; assembly: GCA_929113105.1. Classification (NCBI taxonomy): domain Eukaryota; kingdom Metazoa; phylum Arthropoda; class Insecta; order Coleoptera; family Elateridae; genus Agrypnus; species Agrypnus murinus. The sequence goes on from OV816027.1 coordinate 120,777,473, forward strand.
ATAATCACTATTATTATACTATTATACTTATATGACGGCCCTAAAACGCCTTTTGTTTTCGAGGCGTCGGCCAACACGTGCATACAGTTAGGGTTGCCAACTTTTGAAAGTAGACAGTAAGGATAGTCAAGAATTTCCAGAAACGTTCTTTACTACATTCATTTACAATCATAAAGATTTTCCAATGCTATTTAAATGAAAACGAAACTTCAATGTGGTGAACTAGTCAATGTCGTTAAGGGCTCTATTGAAAGCTCGCAAAGCGGTTTTTTCCACATATACACCAGTTCTTCTTTCTATAAATTTAAGGGATAGAAACCAAAGTTTTTCCGAATTATTTATAGAATCGTGCTATATCGAGTTTTGTTAGTTATTGTAAATAATATTATCAACATAACTTAAATAAAAGCCGATACTCGGCATTGTAGATTTTCGAAAATATGAATTTAGCAGATTTTGGAGTCATAGTAATATACTTACTAAGCACTGTAATCAATTAATAAGTGAACGTACTGTCATTAGTAACTGTAGAAAGTTATCAAAAAGTAATGAATAATAAAAAAGAAACAAACAAAAAAGGATGAAAAATGAGCCTCATTAAAGAAGCAAAAAACGGTATAGGACAACTCGGCGCGGGAAATTCGGCGCCGTGACAATTTGGCGCGAGCTAATTCGGCGCCGTGCAAATTCGTCGCCAAAAAATCTAACCAAACTAAAATGACATTTGTAATTTCTAATTTAAATTCTTAGTAAGGTTAGTATTTCTGTTAAATTTACTTTATAGTTTAATTGCTTTTTTCAAATTCCATTTATAACAGGTTGAGTTTTTCTTGGTAATCATTACCTGAATATTAATCCTGTATGCTAATTACCCGCCCTCTCTAATCTTTTACTAATGCATAAGATAATCATCATATAAATATACATAGTTAAAGCAACGGCTATAAAATTAAGAGATAATTTTATGTATTTGTTCTTTTTTATAAATATTATAGTATTTATAAAAAAAATAATTTATAACATAAACAATTAATTAATTAAAGAAACAAACAAAAAAGGATGATAAATGACATTCAATACCCCAGACCTATTCCCGGTTCGGGTAATCTTTCTTAATAACGTGTTTAATATATTTCATAAATAAATATTTTTTATATTTATATTTAATTATATTTATAAAAAAGAATAATTACATAAAATTATCCCTTAATTTTATAGTCGTTTAAACAAAATAAAACTAAATGATTATGTATGCCATATTAATATTTAATTGCAAGTTATTTTTTTACAAACATAATAAATTATAAAATATTTTTTGTTTACGAAATATTTAAGTATTTTACTAGCAAAAATTACCCGAGCCGGGAATAGAACGCGCTTTTTGAAATCGTGGTGGAGACCTAGTTTAAGAGGTTCCTCTTACCGTTGCCCCCCGGCAGATGGTTCAGTATACACATAAGTTTTCTTTTTTTTCTGAACTTTTAACATTTTCTTCATCGCCCGATAAATATAATCTGTAGCTTCACTCATTTTATTGGCTTTTAACAATAATACACTAAAGTACCTAACCTAATACAGCTCAGAGCAAATTTGATTCATTTTGCACGAACGATGTTGGCCGTTAATTTGAAACTTACAATTCTTGATTCTCGAAAGCTAATTTCAGTGATTAAATTAAAAATTTTAATCAAAATATTAAATCATTTTCGTTGATGTTTGAAATAAGGACAAAACCCGTCCTTTCCTATAACAAGAAAGGACGAAGGACACACTCTTAGAAAGAAGGACTGTCCTTCCGAAAAAAAAAGTCAGTTGGCAACCCTATCATACTTCCTTCGTTCTTTTCGGTGAATTGTATGAAATCATGGTATGAAATGCCATCCTAATTTGTTTTACCAACACCGACACAAAACTGCCCAGAACTAAAATACCACAAACATATATATTTTTAATGAAAGATGTACACATCAAACAGCTGAAAGGAAATCAACATCAACCAATTTTTTGCACGGATTCGGCTGCTCCTTCGTTGCGTTGTTTTTCCACGATCTTTACCGATATCGGTCACCTGATGCTAGAACACTCAGAGTTTGAATTTTTGAAACATATGCAATATATCTTTTTATTTTGTTTATAAAAATGATTGAGCCTGCAACAATAAGCTAAATATCAAGTAATACATATTTTAGCGCTAAGTGTGCAAGATATTTTTAGGTTTAATTTATTTATTCAATGAATATACCTATTAATTTTAAATTTATTGTAAGAATTTTTTGAAAAATTTCCAGCAAAATTCTGGTTAAAATCTCCACAATTCTCGTATATGTAGAATGGGTCTTACATTTTTTAAGGAAATTTCTCGACGTCAATGAGACGTCATAACTCTACATTCGTCATACTGGTATTACGTCAGTATAACGTTATAATTAGGCATTCGTCATCAGCGACCAAACATGTCTAAAAAAATCACTTTAATAAGACCACACTCTGCTTGCTGGGGAGGTGGAAAATCTCTTTCAGATAATTATTTTCATTTACTTTTTGTTTAATTTCTTGAGTATTATCCCAGGCTGCTTGTTGAATGTTGCTAACAAGCAGTTTTGTTTTTCATTAAGTTGTTTTTCACTTTTAAGTGAGACAGAGAGATTAATGGAATTTTCAAGATGTATTCTAAAACTATTCCAATCTGTTAGTTTATTTACAAGTCTAGGCGGATTTTCTTTTTTAATTATCCTATCACTTAGTGTGAGTACTATGGGAAATTGATCAGAATTCATATTCAATGACTCTTCAACATATAAGTATTTTGAGGATATATTCCTGAAGACAGAAGAGTCTATAAGGCCAGGGATCTTGTCGTGATTGGACGGCCAATAAGTAGGCTTCCTAGTCAATACCGTATAACAGTTAAGCAGGTTGCATACTGATAGAAGTCCTTTATTATTGGATGTGCACCTCCAATAATGATTTTATCAATCTTCTGCGCTTACGTTAGTGATTCCTTCCTTTAATAAATTTTCTACATCCTTTAGATTAAATGTAGTATTATTTACTGCCACAAATCCTTTAATTTGGACCCAGATTTTTTCTTTCGGGTTTAAATCACAATGGTACGGAGGTTGACGTAAAATTGTAATTGGGCAATTCTTTCAATGTAATATGATTTATAAGTATCGCGCTGTTGCCGTATAATCTCTAATAGCTCAATTACAAAAACACTCTCACGAAACAAATGCAACTGCACAGTACAAACGTTAACGAGAACTGATTGCATATACGTGTTTCCGCATGTAGGTAAAGTAGTTTGTTTGTTTGTTTTTGGGCGAGGAATCAGGATGGCGGAGCAGCCTTCGTACCTCATGGCACCGATTGCTATGATCATTTGGCCGACCCTACTAGAATTTAGCCGAATCTGGGGGAATTCCACCCCCAGTAGGGATCTTTATCGTGCCAAACATCGCATTGACACGGGACCTACAGTTTTACTTCCTATCCGAAAAGAAGGCATGTTTTTAATTTTTCTCCGCTATGAAAAATTACCAGCTCGGCCGGGGATCGAACCTGCGATCTTTGGATTATGAAGCAAACATGCAAACCACTAATCCACCGAGACTGGCTGGTAAAGTAGTTTAAGTGTTAATGAGACCACGTGCGCGTCGACCAATAGCATCGCTTATGGTTTGTTGACGTCCTGCGACAGGTTACCACAAACTGATTTTACATCCTTGGCTTATGTTTTGTCTTTAACAGCTATGGCCTGTATTTCCTCTGCTTGATATTCCATTTCTAGATGATGTCTAATGGATTCTCTTATTAATATTGCACTCCCGCCTCTGGCGGTGTTTTCTGGATAGTGTGATGACCCTATATCCCTTGAATTTGATGTGTGATTCCTTGGTGAAATGGGTTTCAGCAATAAAACACACATCAAGTTTCTTTATGTCCAGGATTGCTTGTAGTTCATAATGATGTTGAAGCAGTCCATTGGTGTTCCATTGCATTATTCTGATATTATTAGCCATTTTGAGATTTAGGTATCGCTCCTTGAGTGCGATATTCCAGCTTTGAGATACGATCGTTCATTTTACTTAATTTTTCCAATATCAATTGGAGCGTGGATTCAACAGACGAGCTTTGTTGACTTGATGTCTTCGTTCTGTTTCAGTGGCTTTCCAGATGCCGCCTGGCTATAAGTCCTTGGTTTGGGAGCATTATCTTGCTTTGGTAGGATTGGGTTTATTTTCTGTTGATTGTTTCTGTTGGGCTGTTTAGACAAACTTGGTTTCTTTATTTGTTTATTCTTTAACATCTGCATTTTCTTTGCTACCATGTATCCATGTTTATGCCCATATGCTTGGCATCGCTTACATTGAGGCACTAATCTATTTTTTCTGATGGGTTGGTTTTCTACTCGAATGCCCATGATATCTTTTATTTCGAAAATTTTCTTAGTGTCTTCATCATGACAACATGAACATGTTTAGCGGAGGTGACACTTGCTTTGCTTGTAGTTTTTTGTTTTCTGAGACCTTTTGCCTGTCTTGTGGGGGAGGGGAGAGCGAAGTATTCATTTTCTTATTTTTATTCTTTTCTGAAGCGTTGGAGGATTTTAAACCGAACTTCTCTCTAACCTTGTAAATTCAACATGTAAACCAGCATTATTAACCTTCTGCAAATTTTCTAATTTTGTTTAAAGAGCATTTAATCTATCAATAATGCTGGCTTTTTCATTCTACGATACAAAAAAAAATTGCAATTATAATTTTCAAAACGATTTAAAAATTACAAACTGTATGCAACAAAATCTAGACAAACTTAGTAAGTAAAATAATGAAGTGGTAAAATAAACCCTGGATATTTCTTTTACGCATTCTTTTTAGTGTCTAGTTCTATATTTGTGGAATTTAAATAATCTATGCTACAAACAGTTCGTTTATATTTACTTACTTACTTATCAGCTTCCTCTTCTACCTTTTGTTGTTGAGGTTATTATATTTCTTCCAGCCTTCTCTTCTATCAGCCCATTCTTTCGTTTCATACCAGCTTATGGCAGCGCAATGTCGCCTCTCATGAAAAAAAAAGATCGATTAAAAATATAAGCTATATTTTATTAGTAAATTTCACTCCGACTTTGCAGTGGTCGTATTAAATTTATATTATATTTTACGACTGTGGCGCCCCTGTGCCGGGCACAGGCGCTAGCTACGCCTCTGCTTACGCCCTTTTCTCTAGTGCCTTCCCTATTTGGTGATTGCAGGTTTTTTTGGGTCTTTCTATGCATCTTTTCCCTATTCATCAAGTGACCGAAACATGATAATTGCCCCTGGATCCCCTTCAGAGCGAATAAATCTTTCGCCATTTCCAGTTCATTTATACAGCAGCTAAAATTTAAAAAATTGAATTAAAAAAACATTGCATAGGTTTAACAGTTTCTGCAATTGAAGGGCAGTTCGGATTTCAGTTTTTTGAACTTACCTTCTATACCATAATTGCAGGGTAATTTTGTTAACATTTCCGAAATGTTCTAAAAGAAGCAGGCATATTTATTAAGCATGAATTTTTTTCAAAAATGGAAAACAAAACAAGGTGCATACTTTTTGCCAGTTATTGTATATCTTAAGTTGCCAGAATCAAGTGAAACGTTATTTATAAGCATAAATCAATAATGCAGCTAAAATTATATAAAACATTTATTTATTACTACTTTGACAATTTACAATTTTTCAATTATGATTCCACCTGCTTATATCTTAATGCAACAGAACAGAATAGTGAAATAACCTGTTAAACATTGTTAGAAATTAATATTTTCTTGTGTTTTAAGATAATGACTTAGTGAACATTTATAGTCATCAGCCGCGACTCGTATGTAGCCTTTAGACTTTGCTATGTAGCCACAAGGCAATCAGTTAATACCACCACTGCTAGTCACATGAATTACACTAAAATGGTTTCTCACTAATGTGAGTGAATGGTTTCTCACTAATGTGAGTGCGTATGTGTGTGTTTTAAGAATAGAATTTCGTGAACATTTATAATCACATTCAGTACACTCAAATGGTTTTTCACCAGTGTGAGTCAGCAAGTGTGCTTTAAACCTACCACTTTGAGAAAATTTGTAATCACACAAATTACACTCAAATGGTTTCTCACCATTGTGAGTTCGCATGTGTGTTTTAAGAAGAGAACTTTGACTACATTTATAGTCACAAAACTTACACTCAAATAGTTTCTCACCAGTGTGAGTCCTCATATGTGTTTTAAGCCCACCACTTTTAGAACATTTGTAGTCACATAAACTACATTCAATTGGTTTCTCACCAGTGTGAGTTCGCATGTTTTTTAAGATCAGAACTATAAGAAGATTTGTAGTCACACAAATTACACTCATATGGTTTCTCATCAGTATGAGATTGCATGTGTGTTTTAAAATTACCACTTTGAGAACATTTGTGGTCACACAAATTACACTTAAATGGTTTCTCACCAGTGTGAGTTCAAATGTGTCTTTTAAGATTACCACTATTTGAGCATTTGTAGTCACATAAATTACACTGAAATAGTTTCTCACCAGTGTGAGCTTGCATATGTATTTTAAGACCATCACGATGAGGAGATTTGTAATCACATACAGTACACTCAAATGGTTTTTCACCAGTGTGAGTCTGCAAAGTGTATTTTAAACCTACCACTTTGAGAACATTTAATCACACAAATTAGACTCAAATGGTTTCTCACCAGTGTGAGTTCGCATGTGTGTTTTAAGAAGAGAACTTTGACTACATTTATAGTCACAAAACTTACACTCAAATGGTTTCTCACCGGTGTGAGTCCTCATATGTGTTTTAAGCCCACCACTTTTAGAACATTTGTAGTCACATAAACTACATTCAAATGGTTTCTCACCATTGTGGATTCGCATGTGTGTTTTAAGAGCAGAACTATAAGAAGATTTGTAGTCACACAAAATACACATAAATGGTTTCTCACCAGTGTGAGTTCGCATGTGTGTTTTAAGAAGAGAACTTTGACTACATTTATAGTCACAAAACTTACACTCAAATGGTTTCTCACCGGTGTGAGTCCTCATATGTGTTTTAAGCCCACCACTTTTAGAACATTTGTAGTCACATAAACTACATTCAAATGGTTTCTCACCAGTGTGGATTCGCATGTGTGTTTTAAGAGCAGAACTATAAGAAGATTTGTAGTCACACAAAATACACTTAAATGGTTTCTCACCAGTGTGACTGCGAATGTGTGTTTTAAGAGCAGAACTATAAGAAGATTTGTAGTCACACAAATTACACTCATATGGTTTCTCATCAGTATGAGATTGCATGTGTGTTTTAAAATTACCACTTTGAGAACATTTGTAGTCACACAAATTACACTTAAATAGTTTCTCACCAGTGTGAGTTCGAATGTGTCTTTTAAGATTACCACTATTTGAGCATTTGCAGTCACAGAAATTACACTGAAATAGTTTCTCACCAGTGTGAGTTTGCAGGTGTATTTTAAGATTACTACGAAGAGAAAATTTGTAATGACATACAGTACACTCAAATGGTTTTTCACCAGTGTGAGTCAGCAAGTGTGTTTTAATCCTACCACTTTGAGAACATTTGTAATCACACAAATTACACTCAAATGGTTTCTCACCAGTGTGAGTTCGAATGTGTGTTTTAAGAAGAGAACTTTGACTACATTTATAGTCACAAAACTTACACTCAAATGGTCTCTCACCGGTGTGAGTCCTCATATGTGTTTTAAACCCATGACTTTGAGAACATTTGTAGTCACATAAATTGCATTCAAGTGGTTTCTCACCAGAGTGAATTCGCATGTGTGTTTTAAAATTATCAATTCGAGAACATTTGTAGGCACACAAATTACACTTAAATGGTTTCTCACCAGTGTGAGTTCGAATGTATCCTTTAAGAGCACCACTATTTGAGCATTGTAGTCACAGATATTACACTGAAATGGTTTCTCACCAGTGTGAGTTTGCATGTGTATTTTAAGACTACCACTTCGGTCAGATTTGTAATAACACAAATTACACTTAAATGGTTTTTCACCAGTGTGAATTTGCTTGTGTGATTTAAGACTGCCACGACGAGAAAATTTGCAATCGCATAAATTACACTCAAATGGTTTCTCACCAGAGTGAATTCGCATGTGTGCTTTAAGACTACTACTTTGAGAACATTTGTAATCACACAAATTACACTTAAATGGTTTTTCACCAGTGTGAATTTGCTTGTGTGATTTAAGACTGCCACGACGAGAAAATTTGCAATCGCATAAATTACACTCAAATGGTTTCTCACCAGAGTGAATTCGCATGTGTGCTTTAAGACTACTACTTTGAGAACATTTGTAATCACACAAATTACACTTAAATGGTTTTTCACCAGTGTGAATTTGCTTGTGTGATTTAAGACTGCCACGACGAGAAAATTTGCAATCGCATAAATTACACTCAAATGGTTTCTCACCAGAGTGAATTCGCATGTGTGCTTTAAGACTACTACTTTGAGAACATTTGTAATCACACAAATTACACTTAAATGGTTTTTCACCAGTGTGAATTTGCTTGTGTGATTTAAGACTGCCACGACGAGAAAATTTGCAATCGCATAAATTACACTCAAATGGTTTCTCACCAGAGTGAATTCGCATGTGTGCTTTAAGACTACTACTTTGAGAACATTTGTAATCACACAAATTACACTTAAATGGTTTCTCACCAGTGTGAATTTGAATGTGTGTTTTAAGGTCATGACTATATGAAGACTTGTAATTACACAAATTGCATTCAAACACTTTCTCAGCACTATGACTTAACATACGCCTTTTTTTACTATCACTAATAGCTTGTGTGGGTTCTTGTGGAGCACTGGAGTTATGGAACAGATTTTCAACTCTCTTAGAATATGTGTCAATCTCATCCATGGTATTAGAATCTTTCATTATTTGTGGTTCGATTTTGATCTCAAATTCTTCTTCGATTGCTGATAGTTCGTCATCCATTGTATCAATATTTATGGTACTATCACGATCTGCAACAAAAAAATAACAGTAGTAAAATTGGCCTTTTACTTTCATCTGACATAATCAACCTGCTGAATTTAAATACTATCAATGTAAAATTTTGTATAACCAGTCTAACTTTATTCGACTGTATATTTAAAAAAGTGACTACACTTAAGGGTCCTATTCTGTATCTTATAAAATACATGTAAACTAACAGTTGCTAAATAACATGTTGTATGTTAAAGCAACTGTTATTACGGCTGCTTTTGACTTGCCGTTATCATCGTAACAGGCAAAGTTTGAGGTTACATAGTTTGAAAAACAGTGCAATGATAAGGATACAGAAATTCTCGGAGACTTTTGGCTTGTGGTATATACGAGAAGTTGATCTACGAGTGACTATGATAGTGCAGCGCCACCGCCAAGTGTGTCTGCAATCGTCACTTCTAGTGTACGCAAGTGCTGTTGTCTAATGAATTGCCATGGTATATACTTAGGGCCGGCTCCACACGATAAGCAAAGGATGCGTCACATCGTGGCGCCATACTTAAAGGGCGCCGAAATTACCTTGCGGAACACTATAATAATGTAAAAATTTAGCGACACACCAAGAATATTTAATGTTAAATAGTATAGTATTAAATCTACTCATAGTCATATACGCATAAAGTGAATAAAACTTTTGCGAAAGACCAGTCTTTCACAAAATCTGGTGGCATACTACAAAGTATTGCATGTTGCCGCCCTTGCCGGTTGCGGTACTAGTTCAATAGAGCACTTGTTTATTATTCTTCCGAGAATTGAATTTAGCGCTTCTGTAAGAGATGGATACATTTGCAATAATTTCGATTTATTCGTTTCGAGTTATTTTATAGTGAAGGAAAGATCTGCTGCAAATTTTGTTCTGAAATTGAAATTGTTAAATTTTTTTTGTTATTTAGTATTATTGTCTTATTATTGTGTCTTCATTAATCACAGCTTCAGAAAAGGTTAGTGTATTTATTTACTTATTTATTTAACACTCTAATTACTGCTAATAAATACAGCAATGGACTTGAAGAAAAAATTATCTGGATCTGAAAATAGAAAGAGAAAGGCAGCGAAAGAGTTAGAGAGGGAGAAACTTCGAGGACAATTGAATAAATATTTTATAAAATCTACTGAAAACAAAGACGACGAAGAAAATATGAGCAAACATCAAATGAGTCATTCTGTGCCAGAAGAAAGTTTGTTAGAATCGTCGATTTCGAAAGAACCTTCGTTAGGAGATTGTCTCTCGATTTTACAAGAGCCGAGTACTTCTGCTACACCAGACATCAAAATTACAAATAATGTCACTAATTTCGATTTAAGCGATTCAGCAACTTGGCCTGCAATTATTAACGATAAGGTTCCTAAAGTCATTGTCCAATATGGTTCTTGGCAAAGTGAATATCATGACTATCCCATCTGCGCGACGATTACAACCGTTACTTTAGTAATATATTTTATTCGCACAAAGCCACTAATCAAGAAATTGTACCACGCACATGGCTTGTGAATTCAAAGTCAGTTAACCGTGTTTTTTGCTTTCGTTGTAAAATTTTAAAGTAGAAATGAGTAAATTATCTTCCGACGGGTATTCAAATTGGCAAAATTTGTCAAAAACGCTAAATGCTCATGAAAATAGTACATTTCATTTAAATAATTACATTAAATGGATGAATCTATAAGAAAATGCAATTGAAAGAATTTGGTACAATAGACTGCGAACTTGAAAAGTGCTATGAAATAGAAAAAAGACATTGGCATGCTGTACTTACTAGAATAGTAGAAATAGTAAAGTACGTTGCGTGGTAATGTTTATCATTACGTGGCTCGTCGGATGTTACCTTTGAGAAAGGCAATGGAAATTTTTTTAAACTGATCGAAATGTTTTCAAAATTCGATTTAACATTGGCTAATCATTTAGCACGGATACAAAACAAAGAATTGCAAACAGTTCATTATTTAGGAAAAAATATCCAAAATGAGCTTATTTCTTTATTATCAAAAGAAGTTTTACAACAAATTGTTCAGATGGTTAACAACGCTAAATATTTTTCTATAATATTAGATTGCACACCTGATGTAAGCCACACCGAGCAAATGACCCTGATTGTAAGATTTTTACATAAGGATAACAGAAATATATCAGTTACAGAACACTTCTTAGGATTTGTTGAAGTGTCAGATTCCACGGGTAAAGGTTTATCGCAATATCTTTTAGATGCGTTAAAAAATTTGCAATTAGACTATAAAGATTTTCGAGGTCAGGGCTATGACAATGGAGCAAATATGCAAGGCAAGAAGAATAGTGTTCAGAGGCATATTTTAAATGTAAACCCCCGCGCATTTTTCTTCCCCTGTGCAGCCCATACTCTAAATTTGGTCATTTGCGATGCAGCCAATGTAAATATAATTTTTTCAGTATTATTCAAGAACTCTATAACCTTTTTAGTGTTTCAACGAAAAGATGGGCCATATTGAAATTGCACACTAAACTAACATTAAAAAATCTATCAACTACAAGATGGGAATCGATGCACTTCACCCACTTAGATACAATATCGGAGAAATTTGATGCGCTACTTGAATGCGTTACTACTTCGGTTGGTCCAAGAAAAACGTTCGGTTGACAATTTTAATGCTATTTACCATATAAAATACATGGGAAACTTTAAGGGCTTTGAGGCACCCCTAAACATTGTCCGATTTCAAAATAAAAAATAGGGTACTTTTTTTTCGATGTACAATAATCCTAGGGGGTGAGAGCATAAGATTTCCGACTTTGCTTTTTTGTTGGACCACCCTTCGTAGTAGGATGAGCCCCTAAGTATATTATTACTGTAGGTAATAATATGAATTGAATCATATTAAATGAATCTCAGCAAATAAAAGTAATTTTTTTAAATTAATTTTATAAATCTGTAAATGTTGTTACCTTTTAATGTACTTTTACGTACTGCTGTGTTATTTGCAGGTAGAAATGTTAAATAGGTAATTTGGGTTGCCTATCTTTCAGGCGTTCGTAATCTAATTTCTATTAAAAGGTTTGTTTTATAGTTTTAGAAGTACGGCTGAAGGCAGCTATATACAGGAATTAAGATAAATACATCCTATTTGCGATAACTTCTTGTTAAAGTTACATTGCATGCAAGATTATTTAACGTTCCTATCTATTCATTACATAACCTCAATTTTTGAAAATAATTTTTCAAAATGGGTTTCTTTAGTAGAATAATTTATTCATATTATGTTGACATGCATAAAAAGTTTTATATTTCAACAAAAGGATACTAGTTAAGTGTGGATATAATTTAATAATTGTAATTTTTAATACAACGATTGGTACGTTAAATTGTTTTCTTGATCTTCCGTCAATAGCTCAAATTTGGTAAATTGCACCTAGAATATAATAAAACGGGCTATTATGAGTGGATTTGCATATATAAAAGTAACTTGTTTAATTTTCAAATGGGTGATTTTTCCTTTTGCGATTCATCGTATTGGTTTGTCTAGTCACCGTTCTAATTTAATTAATGTAGGTTCATGATGTTATTGTGGAATTTCGTTGGATAACATCTTGGCTGTGTAAGTTGTATAAAGTTTTTGTAGTTCTATGTGTGTTTTCTCAGCCAATTCAATTTAAAAATGTCCATACACCTGTGCCGATATTAAACTATCATTTCGAGTTAATTTTGTATTAAGTGTTTGTTATTGATGTCAAACTATTGGGAAAAGTTATATAATCATATCGTGTATAGATTAAAGGGTAAAATTGGTATGTGGACAGATTTAAATGGAAATTATTACAATTTTAGTCAAGCGTGAAAATTTGCTTGTTCGACTCAAATTGTGGGTTATTGTTGGGTTTTAGAAATAAAAATGTTATATTGTTATATTATATAAGTGTTGGGGATTCTTTTTATGTGATTAAATCTAAAATTTAAAGAAATTTATATTTTATTTAAAAATTTTAAATGTCAAATTTTGTCCATGGATTACTTGATAATGTTGTATAGTTTTTTGTTTCTGTATGTTTTAATGTAAATTATATTGTGAAAAACAATCAGTAATCTCCAGAACGCATTGAGAAGAGGTTGTGTCGTTTGTGCATTGATTAACCTATAAAAAACATGCATTTTAATAATTTGAAAGAACAAAGTGAGGTTACAAATCTTAACAAATGAAATTTAGTGCAAAGAAATGCATATAACTTACCTTTTCGTCGTAATATCAAGAAGATAATAAATTTTTGAATTGATTTGGATAACTTCACAACATATAAAATTTTTTATTTGGAAAGAAATTTAAGAAGAACTAGTTTTCTGCGAACTTGCATTTTTATATCTGTGCCACCAGTCAAGAGGTTGGTAGTGGATATTATAGCAGTATTTTTTTTCCCGGGATCAATTTTAAGGAAGTATCGAGTGTGCGGCAAAATAGTAAGTGATATTAATTTTCATTATACTGGCCAGTAAAAGAAATAATTTCGGACTAATATTTTATTAAAAAGAAATCTAAATATTTTACATTGGGACAATTAAGTATATACATTTAAAAATTTAACATTTGAGAAAACTTAACCTAATTTTAAATATAAAAAGAAAATAGAAAATTTGCTAAATTGATATTATTAGAATACAAGAGTTTGATTTTTATTTAATGTTTTTGATTAGTAGTTTAGAGATAATATATAAAAAATTACGTAGAAATCCCCAACAATAATAAAAGGCTGATTTGTAGTTTTTGTTTTCTGTTTATTTTTTATTTATGTGTTATTTATTTGTGCTGAAATAAAAATTGTGTTTCTATTTATATGTCTGAATTTCGTTTCTTGTTCATGTTTCTTCGTTGTGTCAAAATAATTTTGATTTGCAGCTTGTTACAATTTTCCCAGCCCTGGTGTTGTCATTATAGGTGGACCCATTGATATCAAATTTGGTAAGGTAAGGTTGATTTATTACAGATTAAAGAGATATTTGTCGATTGCTTTATTGAGACTAAAGTTTGAGCTAGTAACAGGGCAAAAATTTGTTATTTAAAAATATTGTGGTGATATACGCTTATACTATTATTTTGTTTTATTATTTGTGTATATCACCGCAGTACGTTTTATGAAATTAATTGAATTAACTACTTACTTAATAAGATTACAATCACTTGCTACACCAATCACCAGATACAGAACCCTTAAACTCAATGTTTTATGACTATCAGTAGGTAATCTACAAGTATCATTCACCAGTATAACTTACATTTTAGATTTAAAGATTTACATTTAAAGATGTATGTTCATGCAATAGTGGATATAACACTATAATATATACCTCCCTAAAGTTCAATTGATAAATTCAAAATAGTTTTGATTACATTTATTTTGAAAATGCTATCATTCTTTACCCAGATCATATCAACCGTTAATTGAATAGTGATTTAAAAAAGACAATAAATTATAACATACTATTACATAATTGTAAATCCCAAGGAAGTTTAAGTAGGGGGAAGAGGCATGATGCAATTGCTGGGCTGTAAAAGTGAAGCCTGCAGTGGAGTAAGGGGACTACAAATTTGACAGCACACATGTAAATACAATGCAGCGTTGGGTTCAGTAAATTGTTTAAAATATTATTCAGGACACCGTTAATATGAAACTCTTTTATTTTTTTCATTAATTACTTTAATTTATTTGTCACCTTAATTACAATTATTAAATTGAAATACATAATCGTAACATTGCTAAGAAATTTGCAAATTCTGTAAAAAAATGATTATTTCTAAATTTTTAATTTCAAATTTCACGATTATTGATTATCTGTATGTAAGTAATTTTTACATGTAAACGCCGCGCCGAGTAATTCTCCTAAACGACCTAAACGGACACTAACTCCGCCAGTACGAATTTAAAAGTTTACTGCGTACAGAACATTTTTATACAATACATGATAACACTCCCAATATAAATACAAATTAAGTACTACGGACCTGATGTCCGAGTAAAAAGTTATTAATGACGCAAATATAAGGAAAAACTACTTAATGATGCATTATTACACCAGGTTTTTGTTTTTTGTGATATCTAATATCACTTCTACACCATCTAATCGAGTATCCAGACGTTTTTATTTGTTTTTAATTTAGTTTTTAACAAATAAAATCTTTATCGCACCGTTTGAAAGCCAAATTTAAAACTTGACAAGTTGTGCACACTTGAGGCTTCATGTGCACACCTCTTATGCCACTTCCCCCTATTTAAACTTCCTTGGTAAATCCACTGTATAGGATCGATGGAGCCTTTGTTACAACTTGATCACAACCTTAATACTTTTTAAGGATATTTTCACTTGGCCATTGTCTAGAATAAAAAATATAATTGCCACCAGAAACCAAAATTCGTCTGGTGATGCTACAGATACAGACCACTTTAAATAATTTGTGTCATCAGCTGCTTCAAGTTCAACGTAACCAACATGTAACCCTAGTAAGATTAAAGAGTTTTATAGATATGATAAGACGATTATAAAGTATTTCCTGTTTTTAATTACAATTAGTTTTCACCCTAGGCTTTGGAGATGGCGCTGTAATGAGACTTCAAAACAAGGTCAAGTATGCTTAAGGCTCCTGACTATCAACAAGTATTTTTCAATTCCTAAATATGCAACCCATATTACCTGGTGTTGATTGCGTTATAACCATTGGTAAACACTTATACTCGGGCTGGTTAACACAGATAGTAATAAAAACGCCCACAAAAGAGCCGGCGATTTAAAAGCTACTTTGCTATTGGACGAATTGAAACAGCGCGCGAAACTGTGGAGTCTGTTTCACACGGCAAAGTGACAGATAGCGTCACTTTGATGCAGAGCAGCATCACCAAATAATTATTTGATTAGTTTTTGAACATTTCATGTACTATTAAATATTTTAAAATGGATAATACATAATTTAATTGAAATAATATCAAAAATAGTCATTAGAATTAGTTTATTATTAAAATCTTATGTCTTTTGAGGTTATGTTCATGTAGAATACAAAAATGTTTCAGTGTCAGTTGGGTTTTTAGCGGTAGCCAATCTGATGAAGTGGCTATGCCCCCTTACTTTTATTACTATCTCTGTTGAGCGCCCAGAGTATACAAAGTGCACATCCGTCTCCTTTATTCTGACGACCAGACGCGTGCTGTATCAATTTTGGGCCCCGGGAAATATTCCCTGAGAAGGCTCCACCACTCCACTTCGTTTAATTTTTTAAGGATAATTTATTTAGATTACATCCCAGTAAGCAGATGACGTCATTTTAACGTTGATTATTGGTCAGTCATTACGTCATTTTCACCGTTGAAGTGACGTTATAATGATGTTAATAAGACGGGTATATGTCACAGCCCAAAGACGTTGTTTTATGACGTAAAGAAAACCACATATAATCATTTAAATGACATTTTATTGATGTCTTAAGGACCTATTTATTTCTACTTCTGCAAATAAAACACCTTTATTTTAAAAAAAGATTTATTATTTAAAATTCCGAAACGTAAAATAATCACTATTATTGTACTATTATACTTATATGGCGGCCCTAAAACGCCTGTTGTTTTCGAGGCGTCGGCCAACACGTGCATACTTCCTCCGTTCTTTTCGGTGAATTGTATGAAATGCCATCCTAATTTGTTTTACCAACACCGACACAAAACTGCCCAGAAATAAAATACCACAAACATATATTTTTAATGAAAGCTGTACACATCAAGCAGCTGAAAGGAAATCAACATCAACCAATTTTTTGCACGGATTCGGCTGCTCCTTCGTTGCGTTGGTTTTCCACGATGTTTACCGATATCGGTCACCTGATGCTATAGAACACTCATCAGAGTTTGAATCTTTGAAACGTATGCACTGTATCTGTTTATTTTGTTTATAAAAATGATTGAGCCTGCAACAATAATAAAGCTAAATATCAAATAATATTTTAGCGCTAAGTGTGCAAGATATTTTTAAGTTTAATTTATTTATTCAAATTCAATGAATATACCTATTAATTTTAAATTTATTGTAAGAAAGATTTCCACAATTCTTGTATATGTAAAACGGGTCTTACCTACATTTTTTAAGAAAATTTGTCGACGTCATAAATCTACATTCGTCATACTGGTATGACGTCATTATAACGTTATAATTGGGCATTCGTCATCAGCGACCAAATATGTCTAAAAAATCACGTAAATAGGACGGCACTCTGCTTACTGGGATAAAACTAACCAAGAGTTTTAATAAAGCTTGTTAGGTACTAGATACATACATAATCAACATTATTTCATTATTCAACTAAAAATTTGAACAAACGTGAAACGAAAATAAATTTTTAACAAATATACGAATATAAAACAAATAATACAACGAAAAAGTAATTCAAAGAAAAATACTAACTGATATGTACTAATACCAATGTAGGTGTCTTTTAGACGCTTTGCTTTTCCGGCATAATCTATCAATAATTACCTCCGCAGAAATATATGTACTTAGTTCCAAGCAAAGCAAGCGAACCTAATAAGGTTCGCTTGCTATAAGAAACAACGCTTCTAAATTTTCATGGAGAAGGCAACTACGTAGTCTTAGGCCGCAGTCTCACTGAGCCACCGTCAACCATCCACTGCCATCAACTAAAATTTAAACATGCGTTAATCAATGCCGCTGGTCCCACTAAACCACTGTTAGCCACCTACTACCATCAAACGGTGACCACCAGTTTGAAATTTCGAACTTGTTCGAAAGTAGGTATTGCGGCACCTCAGCCAGACGTTTTTGTGGGGGATGCAGTCGTCGTTAAGTACGGAATCTGCATTACCGACATTCTGTATTACCGGCATTTGGTTCGTCACTCGGCTAAATGGCAACGCTGTTGCTAGGGGAAAACAGATGGCGCCAGTGTCGTTTTACGTGATTTTTGTAACGACATTCTGTATTACCGGCATTTGGTTCGTCACTCGGCTAAATGGCAACGCTGTTGCTAGGGGAAAACAGATGGCGCCAGTGTCGTTTTTGTACCGGCATTCTGTATTACTGGCATTTGGTTCGTCACTTGGCTAAATGGTGGCGTCGTTGCTAGGGGAAAATAGATGGCGCCAGTGTCGTTTTGTCTCGAAGTACGGAGTCTGTATTACCGACATTCTGTATTATCGGCATTTGGTTCGTCATCATGAAGAAAGCTGTATTACCGATTACGGGCGTTCTGCTAATTGTTAATAGAGGGAGCCAAGGTTTATTATTTTATATTAATAAATTTTACCGATTTCTTAAAATAATTCTCGTCGTCATTAATACTTTAATTACATATAATAATTTAAGATAATTAATTCAGCATTAAAATTTTAAAGTCCGCTTTAAACGCAAATCACGGAACAATTTACGGATATTTGCTAATACATGTCGCGTTAGTATGAATAATAATAATAACAATAATTATAATAATGTCTTTATTTCCTTACAGGTTTACACCCAAATAGGGAAAAATATAAATTTACAAAAAAAAACCTAATTACAATGTACTTAACCTATTGTGTTGTATGTATTAATCAGGTATATTCTCATGTTTATTTACAAGAACTTGACAAATAAACGATAATCCCTTAAACATAATATCGCATTCTGCCCAAATTAAATTAAGATTACTACACATTACAGTAAGTGAACTACTCATTAACATATTGGTCCTCGCAAAATTATTGTAAAAGAATAAAGAACTTCTGCTTTTGTGTCTAGGTATATTAAAACTAATCTTTTGCAGTAAACTAGGACAATGCAGGTTGTTATGAAGTAAATTAAAAATAAGAAACATAATACTTATAATGATTCTTCGTGTTTTCAAAGATATCATGTTAAATGTAATAAGTGAAGAAGAGTAATCAAAAAAGAAGTGATTAGGATAAGTTCCAGTAGATAAATAATCGATGAATTTCAAAAATCACCGCTGAACAGATTCTAGATGTTTAATATGTATATTATAAACGGGATACCAAATAATTGAACCATACTCCAGAGTTGATCTCACAAATGTGAAATATAAGATTCGGAGGCAATGCTTATCTGAAAAATCCCTACAGTTTCGATAAATAAACCCAAGTGCTCTATTGGCTTTTAATACCACTTGATTGACGTGTTCAATAAAAGAAAAATTTGTTATCAAAAAAAAAACAATTCTTAAATCCTTCACTCGAGTTGAACGACTTAATATTTCACCATTTACAACATAATCATGAATAAAGTGGTTGGTGTATTTTTGCATACGAAACAATGGAACATTTATTTACGTTTTGAATTTAGGCGATTAGCTTTACACCAATCACATAGAAAGTTAATGTTAGGCTGCAAATATAAGCAATCATTGATGATCTCGTACTTGATGATATATTTTTAAATCGTCAGCAAATAATAGTTTCTCGCAATGTATAGATTGATGAATACCACGTAGACACGTCCATTCGTGACGGGCATCTTGGAATACGTTCTTTCTCTCTCTCTCTCTCACTCTCTCCTTATCATCTATTAGAGGACGCATTAAAGAGCCTTCTCTCTCGATGTCTCCTCTCTCACTCTCTTGCTCTTTCGCTCTCTCCTTATCACCTATTACAGGATGCATTAAAGAGCATTCTCTCTCTCACTCTCTCGCTCTCACGCTCTCTCACTCTCTCTCCCTTCATCCTAATGCTAGTAAATGAAACAGCATTGGATAGAGGTAATCGTTACGTCTACTGTTCTGGGACTGGTTCTGACGGCTTTGTTATTTTATACGTGAAAATAAAAATCGATAAATGTTTTACTGTTTTTTATTATTTTTCGTAAAGTTACACAATATTACTAATATTCTATTGTAAATCAGCTTAAACTAGGTGATTATAGTTATATATAGTATAATACTTTATTACTCAATATAAACTAGATATGTTATATGCGGATGTTACAAATTAACTTTCTAACAAAATAACTTAGATCAGCTTATAAATATATATATTCAACATTTAACATTTACTTAATAGAATATTAACTATATATTAAACTTAAACCTCAACATACTTTATTTAATCTAGTAATATAAACTTCATATAGGTAAGAACTGTCATTTAACCACATCTTCCGCCTTTATCCAGGACTTTTCATTCAAGCCGAGCCATTTTACATAAATGTCACCATTGCTGCGGCGTTTAAGTACTTTTTCAACTAAGTAAACGTCTGGTTGTTTGGTTTTCTGCAGCTCGAACTCGTAGAAAGCTCTTCGAACAGCAACCCCATGAAGGTCTTCCAGCAGATACGTGATAGGTTTTGTAAACTGAACTTTAACTATTTTGAATAATTCAGTTGACCAGCTGGGCGTGTATCCCTTAGAAAAGACCCCCTTGAACTTACTAATACGTACGAGGTCATTCAAGTCTAGTTTACGTTTACTTCCTGCAGCGACATCAGTTTTTACATTAGTGTCATAAACGGTTAGTTGGGTGGTAGGTGTAACAGTAGCAGGAGCTCGACCTATCGTTCTATGTCTGGTGTTGTTATAGCTGTCAACTACCCTTTGTAATATATCTATCCATTTAAATGATCTTTGGTAGCTAAACTCTTTATACAGCTTTTGCTTAATTGTACGGATAACGCGTTCAACTATCGAAGCCTTAATTACGGAATATGTAGAGTAATGATTTATACTGTGTTCTTTCATTAATCGTTTAAAATGTTTATTGTAAAACTCTTTCCCGAGATCCGTCTGAAGATTCTTGGGTATGACTGAACTCTTAAAGATGCTGCGGACCTGCTTTGTCACCTCTTCTCCGGATTTAGTTTTCAACGGTCGTGCATACAGATATTTCGAATAACAGTTTATCATCAGCAGTATGTAACGATACCCCTTATTTACTTTAGCATAGGGCATAAACTCGGCTAAGTCAGCCTGGAACAAGTCCTGGAAATTTTTTATTATAGTGTGGCGTCTTTGAAAGTTTTTTCTAGCAACCCTGTGTATTTCATCAACAACGGTTTGTTTAGCACTCGTCATCATCATACAATTAATATCAACGACGACACCGAGAGAGAGCAACGTCTCAAATAATTATATTGGCAACAGCACCTGTGTTTGATGAATACTGAACAATGTTAAAGCAGTATATCATTATATACCCCCGAAATATTCTATTCTATGATGCCTTCCTCCTTAAGTTCGCTTATAATTGATATTATTTCGTTTTCATTCTGTGGACTACTGTTGCCGGCACTCTTTACAGCATATAACATATTCGACTTTGCAATCGCTTAATTTTTTAAAATTTGACGATGATGATGATAGTCTAATGCCTAAACCTTTGATTCTGGGTAAGTTCGGTTTAATTATATAATCATATTTCCAATGTTTAACAGCTGTTAGTTTACCCTGTGGTCTATATGATTTCTTATGCGCATTAGTAAGGGCTATTATCTGCATATAATTATTGATATCAGCTTGCGATGGTATAGACTCTAATTCTCTAAACGTGAGTAAGTCAAACAGACCGGGTGTTGCTTCGAAAACGTTGTTTTTAATTATGATGTTTGTATCACGCATAGTCACAGGGGAAGATGCAAATGTCCATGCGTCTCGATCAATTTTATATCTAATACCGAATCTAGTTCTATCTATATTTTTGTTTCCGACAGCGTTAGCTATTAGCATACCGAAATGAGTAGGGAGATCAAGAGTTTTATTAGATTCTTCTTCTTCGTCTGCTTCCGATGATGATGATGATGTAGCAGGCTGTTTTTTAACTTTCAACTGGGGAATGTAACTAGCAGTAGTAGTAGTAGCAGAAGATGGTTGTGATTTAACTTTCAATAGGGGTACGTTAGAGGTGTTAACTGATTTAGCAATGGTTTCCAGCGGCGATATAACTGGATTGTGCGTGACGCGATACATACGTTCTGCTTCTGCTCTATCACGACGAAAGTATGCAAACTTCTTACGTATAGCATTACGAGCGTGTATTATTTTACGCTTTAAACTCAGATCATACGTGTTGGACATGTCGGGTATGCAGAGACTACTAAACGAATCGACTCTAATTATAAACTTATATATGAATCAAAACCCTTCCGATATCTGCCCCTTTCTGGAGAGCTGTCTTTATTAATTACCAGGAAATCATGCGGCTCCTTCCAACACAGAGAGCAAATGTTTTTGAACTGATCATAGCTAATACCGTCTCCTACAACATGATCGCTAAATACGTGTTTTAAGTTCAACTCGTCTTGTCTAAAGAGAATAATTAGGTTTGCATTGTCCCTAATCAGATGTTTCGGTATCTTGGCGTACGTTTGGCCTAGATAAAAACAGTCGACACCCTTATGCCTACCCATGCTAAAATATTCTCTAATCTTTTCCTGCTTGCTGCAAATTATATCATCAAAAATGAACACAGAATTAGGTTTAACATCACCGGGGCTGACTACGTCATCGTTTTCGCTAAATTCATGATATCCCATACCCGTAAGTGGTTTCATAACACGTCTTAAGAATTCATATTTAGCCTGAAATAAAGACTTGGCGTATAGGTAGATATTTTCAAATTTTAATCCGTTTTCGCTAATAAGTAAACCTAACATAGCATTAGTTTTACCGCAGGAAGATGGACCGCTCAATATTGCTCTACATGATACAGGTAACAGGTCGCCATGTTTCCTAACATCCTCGCCTGATCGTCGTTGTAAAGATGTATCATCGCAGTCGTCGTCTAGGTTACATATGTTTAGTGACTTATTTTGTTTAACAACCTTCATCATTACGGTATGCGTACGTGTCTAGTCACGGTCTCGTTAAACGGATTATACTCGATTAATGCGTCGTGAAGGATCAAACAATACGCCTTAGTTGTGTTCGTAAATGCGGCTGAAGACTCGAGCTCTAGTCTAATATCGACAGTGGAATCCTTAAAACTCTCTACCTGTCTTGAACAGTCAATAACAAAAACTGAATACGTTTCAAACGAATTGTAGCTGAGTAAACAGCTCTCTGCCGCACCTCTACCTATACCGTCATAGTAATTCTCACGAAAACGAATATAATTCAGATACGCAGGAATGTAGTCCTTACGGTCGAAATCGAGATTTAAACGCTGATGTGGGAACACTTGCGAATTTAAATACAACTTAACGTCGACCAAGTTCGAATGAGTAAATGTAGTCGGGTTACCCGTTCTTATACCCAGCTGACGCTCGTCTTGTAAAATTACAAACACCCAGCGCGGTTTCTCTAGATCATTGGAGTTCTTTACGCGCCAAACCTGATTTTTAGTAGTTCCCAACGAGGGTAACTCGTGTAATTCCCAACGTCTAAACGGAGCGATAATAGAAGAATTATCTCTTAAACTCTCCACCAGGTTCACTTTGCTTTCGTCTGATAACAGTATATGCGGAACTTCCCACGAGAGCTTATCAATCTTGATATCTACATCGGTACTTGCATCACCCGCGTCGCTTTTATAGCAATTAAAATCGTTCTTGGCGCGAATTAAAACTAGCTGACAACTCATATGAGGTATTACTTTTTTATAATCGTCTGCAAATCCAAAGATATCTTTTAATGGTATTCTACACGTGAAATAAAAGACGTTATTCCCTTGGTTATGTAACAAATCATTATCGCTAGTAATCCCTAAGTTCCATGCATTGCAGGTTAAAGCTCTATCCTCGGCACCATGTGAAACGAGACCTTTTATAGTGCTTGTAATCCCAGGCTGTTTACATACATCTATGAGCTGGTTTGTGCCTAATATTAGTTGAATTTCATCAAACAGAAAGTGGGCGAAATTGTTTACCAGAAGGAATTGCTTGTTTGCTGCACGCGTTATGCTACCTTTAACAAGTACATAGCTGTCATACAAAGCTAAAACGTTATCGGAATTTTGTATACTGATTCTAATGGTGTCGGAATAATTGGCATTTAACGTAAACGGTAGATAGGTATAAAAATCCTCTTTTATTATATCTGTATCAACTGTAATATTCGTGTCTACAAAGATGTTTGGAGTTGAAAGTATATCGACAACTCGATCTGATACGTGTCTACTACCGGGTTCTAGCACGCGCTTCTTAAATCCTAGTAGGGATCCTATGTTATCGGGCTTGGTAAAATCAATCAACTCGGTAGCTGATTCAATCTCACACTTTTCCGTATTAGTGTTAGCTTTGATTTGTAGTAGTAGATCTCCCTCTTCCGGATCGCCACTAATTTGATTCTTTATATAGTTAACGATTTCAGCCAACTCGTAGCTACCCGGTTCAATAGTTATCGTCTTTTCTCCGTAATAAAATTTATTTTTGCCTGGGTATATATTCCGTATCGTGTGACTTGTATATAAGCCGACTAAACCTAGTGAGTATTCGTAACGTACGTGATCTAGTGTTATAGGTGGATAAATACGACACGTAGAAAGCCTGTTCCCTGTACCGTACACCGTGATGGTCCTAGCCATACTTAACCCGATTTACACTTTCACCTCTCTTTTATACAAAAATCGTAGACACAGATGTCCGCAGTTGTATGTATTGAATTTTTGTTCTTGGGCTACGTTGTAGTATACGGCGCAGCGAGGCCCTAAATATTTCACAAGTTCAGCTGGTGGTCTTAGGTCTCCGAAGGGGTCATAGTACAAAACCACGTTTCGATCCTTTCTATAGGCAACCCAATGAGTACCCGGTCCTCCAGCGTCGTCAAGATTAACAATAGCTCTTTCGAACTGCAAAAGTTTCGTTGCAGGTAGACTTGTTCTCATATAGACACCTCTAAAATAGGGAATGTTTTTAGCATGTTTTATTATATCTAGGTCTGTAAGTGGTCTCCGAGGCAAGTTATTCAGTTTTTTGACCGCCTGACATATGGTTTTAAGTACAATGCAGCTCCGCCAGCTCTATACGGCTTCAGGTAAAGGGCGTTCCCTTTCTTACCGCCTAAAGCGATAGCTTCCATACTTTTATTATGACGTGTAGTTTCTTCTAGCTGTCTCTTATTACTATTAGCAGTGTTAACAGCTTTTGCTACCCCTGAGGCGCCTCCTATAATTGCACCGAGAGCCGAGAGGCCAGCAAAAATTGGTATGAGTGGTAAAATACCCCCTGTAGCTGTAGGCACAGGAATTATTCGGGGTACTTTAACGTTTCTTCGACCGCCTACGTTTTGAATGATTCTTCTGGCAGCGCTCAGGGCATGATGTATTAAATCTTTACCCGTGAGTCTCTTGCTTGCACGATTCACTACACCAACAAGCTTCTTTAAAACGCCACCTTTGAAAGTGACAGTTTTCTTCATCATCTTTCTAGCGAGACCCTTTTTCGCCAACAGTTTGTTTGTCTTTACGCCCATTCCCAACTTTCTTTTAGCCTTCATTATACCGGTTACAAACAGAGCTGATGCTTTTTCCCCTAATTTAGAGTCTTTAGCCTTAACACGCTTCCAAGCGGCTTCTTCTAATACACGATCAGCCTGGTGTCTACTGTTCAAATCGGAGCTTTGAGCGTACGAGATGTCGTGCTGCATACACGCCTGATCCAAAAGATTTATACCTTTATCGCCCCGTTGTAATCTTTTAGATAATTTAGTACCAGGTCCACAGTACTGATAGGTAGGAAGATGTAGTTCAATAGGCAGCTTGTCTATGAGCTTGTTAACAAAGCCGTTACCCTAGTGAACTAACATCTGGTACTGAGAGAAGAGACTGCTTGTACCTGTATTTATACTCGGTCGCCGTCGCCGCCGGACTAATCTGTGTTCTGAAATCTCTGCGTATAGATAAAGTCTCTATGATCAGCTTGTAGAATTTCACACAGATGCTTTTCAACATTATGTATTTTTGTTTGAAAACGGTATCTGTCCAGAGCTAATGTTTGCCAGTCTCCCTTTCTCGCCTGTCTGTATGCATACTCCCATACTATCATATGATGTATATTATGCGTGCGTCGGCGAAACTTACTTTCTTTACCATATCGATGTGTTGCTGCTGCTGCTACAAATCGCTATGTTTGGAGAGTTATTGATATTAGTAAAACTAAAACTTTGTTTAAATACATTTTTATTTCCTCAACGATACATTTAGGCTAAGATAGAAAAAAATAACTGATTAGCGTAGATATAAGCAAACTAAGCATTTGCGCAGCATTCCCGTAAGGCTCACCACATTTCCTATCTGCGCTAATCAGGCATTTGATATAATACACTTAAAACTAGAATAAAAAAAAATGGTGTCCATATCAATATGATTAGGTCAACCGATAGTAGTAGTAGTAGTAGTAAATTCCGTTATTAGTCGGGGTTGTACACTCTCTTTATGTTGTAAGAGTTCGTACGTGTTGCAGATTCGGCTATTAGGGCATCAAACGATGATCGCATAACTTTTTGAGTATCCTCGAGCGCTTGTACTTTATCTAATAATTTTTTATAATTACTATCTAGGGTATTATTCGTTTCTTCTATCTTTGTCAACACACTCGAATGATTAGTTTCCATCTCATCAATTGCTATTAGGTGATTTCTCTTTGTTTCTTTTTCCAACGTTGTTAGCAAACTGTTAAGTTTACTAGTTTCAATGTCAACCTTTGTTACCTTTTGCTTTAGATCTTTAATAGTGTTCTGAGTGTCGGTAGTCATTGTAATGAAGGTTTGTACAGCAGAGTCGAATTGAGTATCAACATAGGCTTTAGAAGTGACATCCGTGCCATCTATAGGGTAGCTTACTGAAACAATACGTTTACCATCTGCATTAAACTGCATTTGATCGTTTGTATGCATAGCTCGTTTGTTAAAATACTGCCTAGAGATTACATCTTTATCCTCTAGAGGCTCCCCTATATTACAAATTTTTCCATCTTTAGCATCATAGTACGACCCCTGTCCTTTATCCTCTCGTCGTCGTCTCAAACAAT
Source organism: Agrypnus murinus (assembly GCA_929113105.1). NCBI lineage: Eukaryota > Metazoa > Arthropoda > Insecta > Coleoptera > Elateridae > Agrypnus > Agrypnus murinus. The sequence continues at coordinate 120,804,460 of OV816027.1, forward strand.
TAGAGAGTACTTTTCTTTCAACATCGTCCACCAGCTCGTCGGTATACTTTTTCGTGCAAACATCGTGGTCGTCAAGCGGTCCTTTAACGTGTACTAGCCTTCTTTTCTTAACATCAATTACACCTTCATCGCTATCTGATAATATTAGTACAGAACGCTTCGTGACAAGATCGTTATCGTTGATAGGAGCGCCTACATTAGTTATACGTTGGTTCTCAACATCGAAATTACCCTCTGGTGTTAATTTGAAACCATAACCTCGGCCACGTTTTGTTGCAGCCATTGCTTCATCTGTCATACTCATCATAGCTCTGCCGAAGAGATCTATTGTGTTCATGATGACGTATGACAAATAACTGTCACGCACGAACAGAATACACCGTATTTATAGCTGAGATCTTAACAAGCCGACAAATAACCAAGCCCTGAGCAGTAGACGTAGCGCTATCCAATGACCTGACAGTAGGCGCGCGCGCGCGCGCGCCCGTGTGTGTGTGTGTGTGTGTGATGGCTGAAATTGGTATAACGCAATGATGTACATATTTCAATACGTCATGAGATTTATACAGTTCGTCGGATGTTCTCGGACATAATCGTAGATGGTACTGAGACTTCTCGTAATCAGCCCACATTTAATTTAGTAAACATCGTATGCTTTTACGCCTTTTTGAATAATTATCGTCCGAACCAATCCCAGAACAGTAGACGTAACGGTTACCTCTATCCATTGCTGTTTTATTTACTAGCATTAGGATGAAGGGAGAGAGAGTAAGAGAGCGTGAGAGCGAGAGAGTGAGAGAGAGAAGGCTCTTTAATGCATCCTCTAATAGGTGATAAGGAAAGAGCGAAAGAGCAAGAGAGTGAGAGAGGAGACATCGAGAGAGAAGGCTCTTTAATGTGTCCTCTAATAGATGATAAGGAGAGAGTGAGTGAGCGTGAGAGCGAGAGAGTGAGAGAGAGAGAAGGCTCTTTAATGCGTCCTCTAATGGGTGATAAGGAGAGAGCGAAAGAGCAAGAGAGTGAGAGAGGAGACATCGAGAGAGAAGGCTCTTTAATGCATCCTCTAATAGGTGATAAGGAAAGAGCGAAAGAGCAAGAGAGTGAGAGAGGAGACATCGAGAGAGAAGGCTCTTTAATGTGTCCTCTAATAGATGATAAGGAGAGAGTGAGTGAGCGTGAGAGCGAGAGAGTGAGAGAGAGAGAAGGCTCTTTAATGCGTCCTCTAATGGGTGATAAGGAGAGAGCGAAAGAGCAAGAGAGTGAAAGAGGAGACATCGAGAGAGAAGGCTCTTTAATGCGTCCTCTAATAGATGATAAGGAGAGAGTGAGAAGGAGAGAGAGTGAGAGAGAGAGAGAGAGAACGTATTCCAAGATGCCCGTCACGAATGGACGTGTCTACGTGGTATTCATCAATCTATACATTGCGAGAAACTATTATTTGCTGACGATTTAAAAATATATCATCAAGTACGAGATATCAATGATTGCTTATATTTGCAGCCTAACATTAACTTTCTCTGTGATTGGTGTAAAGCTAATCGCCTAAATTTAAACGTAAATAAATGTTCCATTGTTTCGTATGCAAAAATACACCAACCACTTTATTTATGATTATGTTGTAAATGGTGAAATATTAAGTCGTTCAACTCGAGTGAAGGATTTAGGAATTGTTTTTTTTTGATAACAAATTTTTCTTTTATTGAACACGTCAATCAAGTGGTATTAAAAGCCAATAGAGCACTTGGGTTTATTTATCGAAACTGTAGGGATTTTTCAGATAAGCATTGCCTCCGAATCTTATATTTCACATTTTGTGAGATCAACTCTGGAGTATGGTTCAATTATTTGGTATCCCGTTTATAATATACATATTAAACATCTAGAATCTGTTCAGCGGTGATTTTTGAAATTCATCGATTATTTATCTACTGGAACTTATCCTAATCACTTCTTTTTTGATTACTCTTCTTCACTTATTACATTTAACATGATATCTTTGAAAACACGAAGAATCATAATAAGTATTAAGTTTCTTTTTTTTAATTTACTTCATAACAACCTGGATTGTCCTAGTTTACTGCAAAAGATTAGTTTTAATATGCCTAGACACAAAAGCAGAAGTTCTTTATTCTTTTACAATAATTTTGCGAGGACCAATATGTTAATGAGTAGTTCACTTACTGTAATGTGTAGTAATCTTAATTTAATTTGCGCAGAATGCGATATTATGTTTAAGGGATTATCGTTTATTTGTCAAGTTCTTGTAAATAAACATGAGAATATACCTGATTAATACATACAACACAATAGGTTAAGTACATTGTAATTAGGTTTTTTTTTTGTAAATTCATATTTTTCCCTATTTGGGTGTAAACCTGTAAGGAAATAAAGACATTATTATAATTATTGTTATTATTATTATTCATACTAACGCGACATGTATTAGCAAATATCCGTAAATTGTTCCGTGATTTGCGTTTAAAGCGGACTTTAAAATTTTAATGCTGAATTAATTATCTTAAATTATTATATGTAATTAAAGTATTAATGACGACGATAATTATTTTAAGAAATCGGTAAAATTTATTAATATAAAATGATAAACCTTGGCTCCCTCTATTAACAATTAGCAGAACGCCCGTAATCGGTAATACAGCTTTCTTCATGATGACGAACCAAATGCCGATAATACAGAATGTCAGTAATACAGACTCCGTACTTCGAGACAAAACGACACTGGCGCCATCTGTTTTCCCCTAGCAACGACGCCACCATTTAGCCAAGTGCGGAACCAAATGCCGGTAATACAGAATGCCGGTACAAAAACGACACTGGCGCCATCTGTTTTCCCCTAGCAACAGCGTTGCCATTTAGCCGAGTGACGAACCAAATGCCGGTAATACAGAATGTCGGTAATGCAGATTCCGTACTTAACGACGACTGCATCCCCCACAAAAACGTCTGGCTGAGGTGCCGCAATACCTACTTTCGAATTTTGGTGGTTGGTGGTCAGCGGTGGTTGAAATGCGCACGCGTTAGTGAGGATGATGATAACTAAAAATTTGCATTTCCTGTCCACGGGTTTTTCGTGTTTAGTGATTGGTATTGTCAACGTGCGATGTTTGACGGTTTGTTTTGATAACATAACCTGAAGAAATTTTTAAAATGTATGAGGACAAGTCGTGGTCTCCCGTCGAAATCAACAATCGAATTATATGATCAGAGTTCGTCTGGTTATTCGAATTTAAATACCGCGGACATGCTTTGGCGTCGCATAAGCGACCAATTTCTAATATTTTTCCAATTTGGTTTATTATATTTTATTAAACGCAACGTGACAATAGTAAACAAACCAATGCACATAACCTCATTTTATGGAAAATAATAATAACAGTAAGCTTTCTAAGTTGGCAATATGTGTATTTCAAAAGGAAATAAACATAAAACAAGCGCGAAATTTAATATTTTACATGAAACTGGTGCTCACTACTTGCTTCAGTGGGACTGCACGGAATTATTTTAATTGGTGGTGGTTGGTGGTAGTGGCTGACTGCGGCCTTTTAAAGCAATTGTTTTTAATATTCGGTTCAGTCGCATTCCGTTTCAACAAGAAAACCGACCGACAGAAACCGCCTAACGTGAGAAGTAATATAAAATTATAATACACTAAGGCCCGGTTTCACCAACAACAAATAGCTACTTATTCATAGAATAACTTTAATCTCTAAATAAAATCCATGTTTTGCGTTTCACCAACTCTGAATAGCACTATTCAATGGTTAAATCTACAAATAAGTTAACTGACAAAATATCTCCAGTTAAATTACTATTTAGAGATTCATAACCTCAAAGTGAAACCAATAAACAGTACGTTTGTCCCCGTATTTATATTAAATTCACAGACAGTTACTACAAATTGAGAGCGTTAGAATAATTTAAATATTGTACATATATATTGTGATGTTCACGTTTATGTGTGTTAGAAAATTTAATGAGCATATACATAAGAATAGATAATTTTTAAAAATCATTATTGCACAGATGTGGTTATTAAGGATCGATAAATAAATAAACAAAAACAGATAAGCTTACATACAAAGTCATAATGATATCCCAAGAATACAAAAATTTAGTATATAATTGTAAAATAATGAAATATAATGTAATAGCATATATTTATTATGGTATTTTGATACAATATTAAAATTAACAAGGATAATAAAAGGAAAGGATATCCTAGCCATAAGTCAACTTGAAAATTAAAAATCATGTAATAGTTTAATAGTATATAATAAGTATCAAGAACAGTAAGGACAGTTTACCGATCGACGACAATGTTTGGCGACTGAGCGAAGCGAAGTCGCCAATATTGGAGGAGATCGGTAAACTCCTTACTGTTAGAGATGCTTATACTATTTTTTGTACGACCATTATGAATACAAAGGTATTAACTAAGGAAATATCCCCGAAAAAAAATAGATTTAAGATAATTTATTTTTGCCCTGTATATCCACCAAACATTAAGTAGGTTTTGTCGTTACCATGAATACGTTTGTAATTACTATTATTTTTGAATGTCACGATATTTGTGAAACTCGTGAGAATGAGTGAATCTGAAAACGAATATAATTGGGATATTGAAGAGGCCTGAGCAAATTTAAATAAACAACATACATTTTTTTAAATAGTCCAATTATTTAGAAAATAAATGATTTCTCGCGAAAAAGACATCTAAACATCATGCATTTATTTTATAAATTACATATAATTTACTTACCGTTCTGTTTTTGACAGAACTGAACGGTAAGTAATTACTTACCGACGTGTTTTTGCTTAGCAACCAGTAAATATAACCTACTGTTCTAAAACCAAGTATGGTAAACAATCCGAAATAGCATGGTCGTACAAAAAGGTATATTGATTTTCTATTGCATATTTAAAATTCTCCCTGAACATTCAATAATAAGGTCTCATTCACTTCTATGGTTATAGACATTGTTTATAAGAAAACTGAAAGAATTACCAAAGATAGGGAGTATTTTAATACAAGGGAAAAAACAGATAAAATAGTTGAAAAAAGAGGTATCTCGGGGAGATAATAATAATAAAATAATAAAAAGGGTTTTTTTGAGTTAAGTATGAAAAATAAATAAAATTTTCTAAAAGAAGAAATTTGATTATATAATAGAAAAATAAAAGAAATGTGTATCTAGTAAATGTAAACTGATAAAGTCCAAGAAGAAAATTTGTTAAATTAAAACATATAAAAGGAAAGTCCGGTGTTTTATTGAATAAAGGAAGAGTAAGAGCATTAAATACAGAAAACAAAATTAAAGGGTATTATGAGACAGTAGGTGTGATGGATTAAAAAAAATAAAATTAACAAAAAACTGTCTTTGAGCTGGATTTTGTTAATCATCAAGGTGTGGAAGATTTGAAGTCGTCATCATATTCCTGAAAAAGAAAATAATTATTATATTATTAAGGTAACTTAATCATAACAAAGAGATTAGAAGATACTTACTGAGGTGTTGGAGAGCTGGCAGTCATCATTTGGGTCCTAGATAAGAAGAAAACCATGAAAGCAGTTTATGAGGCAGTCCGGTGGTGTGAGGTCTGCTGAATCTACGGCGGTGATCTCGGTTCTTGGCAGAAAGTGTAGATTGTGGAAATTTTAGGTTGTGAAAGTGGAGGTGATTGTTGGAAGAGGAGAAAAAATACATATGTCAAAATTTTAAGAAACTATTAGATGGCCATACAAGGAAGACTTACCTAAAGAAAATTTTACATGTAAGTTGACAAGGGTAAGATTTCTTTCCAATGTTGAATCCTAAAATAAAGGTTTATAACAATAAAGAGCTAATAAACAATATATGCTATACGTACTTATTCCTTCCTGAGATATATTTTAATTGATAACTGTCAGGTTTGACATTTCAGTTATATGTGTCAATGGTTATTATTCATAACCCAACTTTATCTATTGAAAATTATTAACCACTGCATGAGTGTAAAAAAATTTAAATATTTGTTGATAACATTTAACCTTTCAATAACAGAATCCCATATTGAAAGGTTATAATAGGAGTCTCATATTAAGGTATAGAATAATAGTATATTAAAGAACAAGTTTTATGAGGGTTGATTTGGCGCACGAATCCCAAGTTAGAAAACGAGCCGCAGGCGAGTTTTTCTATGGGATGAGTGCGCCAATGCCCTTATAAAACGAGTATTTTATGCTATTTTTTCTAATTTGCGCCCCTTTTTTTCTTATTTTAATACAAAAAAAATATTTTAGTCGTCTAGAGAATTTTGTGTTAGTTGGTAACAGTTGGTAACACTCGGCGCCCAATTGATTTTTTGAATCATTTGTCATCATCCGTCACCTCAAATAAATTAGTTATTACTTTTGTTATAAATGTTTATAATTGTCCATGTAGCAAAAACAATTAGGAGTAATATTTTCCCTTGCTTATAAATTATAATAATTATAACCGTTCGTAAGTTAATACACTATTGCCTATAATTCATAAATTATAATAAAAATTTATCGGAGGTTGACAATTTTGACAGATACTTGCAGTTTGAAGTTGTCACATTCCACGCATTACTCATCCAACCCTTAAAAACTAAATAACCCTATAATTCATTAAAGTACAGTGTACTCTTATAGATAGCCATAAACGACTCCTAATGATAGACGTTAATAAACGTATTAGAAACGCAAATTAGAAAAAGTAATTTTATAGGTAATTTTTACGATTGAACATCAAATAATTCGACCCTGAGATCTGATATATAAAATTAAATAACAATTTGCACAATACAAAAGTAACGTTACAATATACAATACAATGCGATTCTAATAAAGTCTGAGAAACTATCGACATCAATCTTTTATTAAATGTTAAAAGAAAACCTGGAATACGTCAATTTTTATGTTAAATGGGATATATTTTAGTTGAATTGTTATTTTTAAATTGTGTTTTGTTTATGAATTATGGCGATAGCAAAGATTTTCTAAATGGAAACTCTTTTTTATGTTGAATTTGGAAAGAGTATCCAATTCTAAGGCCAAATATACCTACTAGAAAAAAAATTCGAAAATTGAAATTTTGGAGATATATACTCGTTCTTATTGCTTTTAAAGTTTAAAAACAAAAATCAAATAACAATCAGGAGTTCAGTTTTAATAAAGAAACTTTGTAAGGAACCGTCATAATTTTAACACTAAGACAATTGCTGCATGGCTATACTTGATTGAAACAATCTTCTAATAGCAAGCCTAAAACAAAAACCGCATAAACAAATAGAACATAAACAAACGAAAATCAGGTTAAATTGTATTGGTGTCCAACTTAAATACCCCTAGAAATCAGTCTAGGGAACCTAGATTTTGTAAGCAGTAACGGCGCATTCACAATGAACTTCGCCTTATTCTACGCATAACTAACTACGTCTACAAATGTGTTGGTGAAACAGTAATTTAGTTAACCTGAGATTAAATTTTATTCATAGAATAACTATTCATTGATTTATTTAGCGTTGGTGAAACCAGGCCTAACTGATAAACGAATATTAGATAACCGAGTCGAATATCATACCAAATACCAACGTACCAAACCGAATACAATCGTATCGAACACTACCAAACCGAACCGAAGTCAACCAAACCGAACCGAATACACTACCTAATTCAATCGTACCGAACCAAACCGAATACAACCGTACTGAACCGAACCGAATACACTACCAAATACAACCGTGCCGAACACAACCGTACCGAACCAAACATATATCTACCAAACACAACCGTACCGCACACTACTGAATCGAATACAATCGTACACAACCGAACACAACCAAAATACCTAAGATATAGAGTATAGTTTATTTAACCGTGTAACATTCGCTTTTATAAACAAGTACTATTCACGATAGTTGTCAGATAAAGTTTACCATGATTGCCCAACACACTCAAGTGAAGATGGGGTGGATTTAAAATAAAACAAACTAGGCGCCACCCGTTTAAAAAAAGGAATTGGTAAACCGCTGGCCTAAAACGGTTAAACGTGAACCCGCAGCTACAACAACATTTAAATTACCCAACCTGTAAAGTAAAGATAAGTAAATCTTGAACAGTACTTCTAACTCAAGAAAACAATTGAGCAATTGGAACAGATTTCTTTTAAATTTCATTTATTACCCCAAAATAATGCATATGAAAATCCTTAGTGGCTATCACTTGATTGACTTCAAAACAAATCGTATATAAAAACATATGTAAGCTATATATGAAACTATAGTGCTTGAAAACAAGTGAAATCTTTGGGAACATAAAAATACGACTAAGAACCGACAACGTCGAATTTAGCTCCAACTAAATTTAAAACTGTGTTGATATGAAAAACCCCATTTCTTAGGAATCCACCACAGCAGAATTATTCAAATAACAATTTAAATTATTATTAATTTAATTGCACAAAACTGCGAGGTGTAATTACAATTTACTAAACAAAATCAACACAATTCGCAAGTGTTCACCTAAAGAACGATAATCTGCGTACAAGACTCATGCTCGAACGCCCTATGCGTTTGTTGTTTCTACACATCTGCCGAAAAGAAAGATAACCGGATTTCAATTGAAAATATTTTCTCGCCTAAAAATATCAAAATAATGTATTAAGAAATTTTAGAATATACAGGACCGGGTTGAGGAATAGTATTTTAAAATACAAGAAATAATCAAAATTAAAATAACCCGTTACAACCGTTGCACCCTGCTTGCAGTTAGTTGCACTGCAACCATTTCTAGCCTTCACCTACAAAGCTATCAGTGCTTAAGGTGTTAGTTTGCCTTGGCATGGTAAATTGACTTATTAGATGCTGATATCTGTAATGTGCTATAGTTTGATTAATAAACTAAAGGTTCGCTGAAGTGGTAGTTTCATTTGTGTGAATAATAATAATCCGTAACCTTTGAAGCTGCTTAACCTCGACGAAGACCCCTGGAGATCGTTTCTTCACTGAAGTTGCTCTGGGCCCCGTCGCTGATGAGTATATGTTCGTAAAAAATACTGACACCCGAGACTTGACTGCATCGACAAGCGATTTCCGACCGAAGGGCACCGCAATCCAAGCTCCATTCTTTTCATGTTTTTGAAAATCAACTTCAACCTCGAATGTAAGCGTATAAGCCAAATAAGCACTAGATTATAGACAACAACGTAAACAAATGGTGCCTGTGACGTGTGTTCCGAATACTCATAAACTAAGGAAACAGAGTATAGGATACTTGCTTCAACTTCAATGTCAAAAGGTTGGGAGGGAGGAGTGAGTGTGCTGTCGAGTTGATCAGCGGCAACGTATATTGTTTCTACTTTAAATATAATTTAGCTATTCATAATTTAAATTTAGCTGTGTCGTAGGGCCCTTCGAGGCAACTTTATAAACGCCCACCGGGAAACTCCCGGTCAGTGGCGTAACTACGTAAGATTGCGCGCCCCTGCGAGACTTACGTTTGCGCCCCTCATATACAGGGTGGCTGATTTTTCATTGTACAGGTTATATCTGCTGACATATTAAAGGTAGAGTAAAAAGTTAATGAGATACTTTTTAGCATAACCTGGTCTATAAAATAGCGCAACAAAGTTTTTGCATGGCCAATTTATTTTTCGGAAAAATATCCAACTTTAGTTTTTAAATGTACTTGTAAATGACATGTAAATTTTTACGGAATAAAATTCAAAATAAATTTCTCTTTACGATGATATATCTCAAGTGGCTCTTTTCGTTCAAATTACAGTTCAAAAAATAAAATTATCAGATCAGATCAAGAATAGACAAAGTCAAGTGACCTAGGAGGACACAAAACGGGTCCTCTGTTACCGATCCGTTTTTGACCCGGCTCCATTATGAGGTGGTGCTTTAACATTGAAAACATAACTCATTCGTAAAACTTTTAACAACGGAATATGACGGAAAATGTAATCTCAATAGCATTTTGTGTCTCAAGGACAGAAATTAAGCATTTGCAGTCCGAGCGAAGCGAGGGCAGCAGAGAACTAAGGGCTGCAAATGCTTTTCTGCCCGAGTGACATACCAAGGTTTTTCGCCTATCTGCTATTATACTTTAAAACGGAACTCCAAATTTTATATAATAACACAATTTATTTTAAATTAATGTTCGAGAGATGAGAAGGAGTGAATGAAAACGAAGATAACGCCAGACTTTTTTAGTAATATTATTAAATTAACATAATCGTCATAAGACCATAAATATAAGATGCGTAATTCTCCACTATTTGAGTGGTACTGTCCAGTCTAGACTTCTGGAGCACATGATTATGTGCAGTAACACAAGTCGCGCGTGGTCGAGTTCAAGTTATTTAAAAGAGGGGTGCTCGGTTCGTATGTCATGAGTGTGTTATACTGTTCTAATTTAAACAATAATAATACAATAATGCTGTATCACCTATTTATTAACAAAATATTACGCAATATTAAAGTAGCAAAAAACTAAACTAATAGCTAATAATAATAAACTTTTAATTATTGAGAAAATTCATTAGATCTGTATCTATTTAGTAGCAGTGTAGAGTATATGTATTTGGCATAAGAGGGCAGAAAAACTTTGACATAAGATGGCAGAAAAAAGCCCTATATGCCCTCAAAACAAGACATTTATAGCGTTTTCAATTAACTACTCTGGGGTGCTCTTAGCTCTGAGAGCCAATTTCGTATTCGATTGGTTTACCTAGCATTCCAGTCATCGAGATTTGCGTATTCGATTGCATCGAGCGCTCTGTGTAAAAGCACCCAAGAGTGGTCTTCGTTGACCTGTGTCGTGAGACAGGTCAATTCAGATCAAAAACAAAAACCTAACCTCTAAATTCATTTGTATCTGCGTTGCTCCAACTGGAAAAACGCATTTAAAGTATTATTTTGTATAATGAAAGGTTTGGCTTTATTAGAAATTTTATCGTCGGATTCGTCTAATGATAAAAAAATTGAAGCTATTATTGAATATTTAAATGAGAAACAACCATTATGCAATGTTAGTAATTTCCTGGAGAAGATAAATTCATTTTCTGATGAACCGGTAGATTTGCTATAATAATGTATTAATCGTTTTGGCCCATTTTTGCCAACCATGTTTAATAAATAAATTCCTGATCATGTTCAAAACAGTTAAGTATTGCTCAGGTGTTTTATTATTATTAGGTATAATAATTTAATATAATAATGGCCGCACAAACTAACGGCAAAATGATTTTATTCGGTTGTGTGTTCTGAATCACTCTTCGATCAATCTAAGATCAATCCATCTATCACATAAGAGCAATGACGTCATACCCGTTTTGCGAGCAACCGCAGAGCAATCTACAAGTGAGCAATCCGGGCCCCAATTGAAAACTCCATTATTAGAAAGCACTTTTTGATCAGATAGACGAAAAACATATTTTTACGGAACCTCTAAAAATATAAAAAACATACGTCTAATTCTTTTAGGTTTCTTAGATCATAGGTTGAATTTTCATGTCCGTCGTTAAATTTGTCGTTTGTTTTTTTTCTTTTCATGCTGACATTGTATTTTAAATGGTGTTTCCGACAAACTTTGTTTAGAATTAAAAATATAGCTTAATTAATAAAGTGAAAATCGTGATTTGAATAAATTGTACTACAATGGTAGACCTCAATAACGATATCGAAAGCGATGACTCGATGAGTTCAGGTGTACGTACACCACCTGAGCTTCGAGAACAACATTCATTCCCTCTAATATATGCCTATTTAATTTCCTAATAAGTTACGTTACTGTTTAACTTTTGGAATTCTTTTTAAACTTTCAAACAGGTAGGCGAAAAACTTTTGTATGTCACTCGGACGGAAGCATTTGCAGGCTTGCAGCCTTTAGTTGTCTGCTCAACAACTACGGTGTGCAAATGCTAACTTTCTGTCTTGAGACACAAAATATTATCGAACTTAATTCCACAAAAATATACAGGACAAATATCAGTTAAAAAAATTAAAGTTGGATATTTTTCCGGAAAATAGAAAAAAATTCTTGTGCTATTTTATACATCAGGTTACGCTATACAATTCTCTCATTGAACTGTTTTCTCTACCTTTAATATTTCAGCAGATTGAAACAGAGCTTTTTTTCTACACAAGAGCACAACTATAAAAATGCCCCGCGATGGGCGACAATGAAACAGCTCTTTTTAGCCACGATAAAACAATAAAAACTATAAAATTATTCGTACTTACTTTATCATACATTACTCAAAATATTCGCCACAGCTTGAGATTTAAACTCTTTCTTACAAATGTATTCAGGTCGTAGGTATTGGTTCCACAGTTGTAGAGATTATAAAAAAAATGAATAGATAAAGGTTTCAGAACACAAGTAATAACTCAAAAAGGGCGCCATCTGATTATGAAGCTTACAATTGTTTATTAGTATAAACAATCAAAGATGTTAATTGAATAAGCTTCAAAGAAAATATTAAAATCCACTAACCAGAAAATGAATTAAATATTATATTGAAAACAAAAAGATTTTCTTTATGTTTTAAAATTTGGAATAAAAATGAAATAAACTGTTCATAATTATATGGTTCCGTTTTTAGATCTTTAGTATAAACTGAAAACATTTATTAAACAATAAAAAAATAGGTAAAAATATAGCAATACACTTGAATAATAAAGCACACACAAAATAGGTTTATTACAAGAAAAATCAATATTCATTTACTAACGATTAACCTCTCTAAGATAATTACACCAAAATAACTCAAGAAAGATTTACACAAAACCTTTTAATCAACAAAAGTAACCAAGAAATTTATTTGATTGGTCAAATAGAATTATTCAGTAAAATTTATTTAATTATAAAATTATGTAAATTCAACTTCGTCGAAAAAATCGACAAACAAATATCTACAGCATATTATGCAAATTAGATTAGTCTAAATATTATCAGCATTGATTATTTTAGAATTCTTTAACATTAAAAATTTGAAGTTTCTGGGTACTATAGAGAGCTCTCTTCCTAATGAAAAATTACAAAATTCCTGGTATAAAGGATTCTTAAACTAAACTGCAATAATAAACAATCTCTTATAAAGTACGATACCTTTCATTTTTTATCCAACTAAACTCGTAGAAGAGAAACAAAAACAATCCATTAGAAATTGAAAAATGGCCTCTATTTCGGAAGATCGTTGTTGACATTAACTTGGTCTGGAAGTGTTGATTTTCATATAGTAGAATCCAAGGAAGAGATTCAATTTCATTACTGTCAATTGCGCATATGATTTCACAAATAAATTTGATCGAGCACACATTAAACAATCCAATATTTTAAAATGTTTATAAGTTATAACGTATTTACTTTTATTTACGAAATAAAACGGTAATGTTTCTCAGAAATTTAAATATTTTTTAACCACAAGTAGCACTTAATGCGTTTACATTCTTTACGCGAAGTTCTAATTAAGTGTATTAATTTATAGAAGAACGAGAATCTGTCTTTAAATTCTGGATCAATTTTAAGTAGTTTTTCTTTACAATAAAACTGCACTAGTCTTAAGACCAAACGAAACGAAATAATTGTGTTTAATAGTTCGTCACCATAAAATGAACCACTATTGTTTATTCGCGATACCAAATTATAAATCTTTCAAACACGATTTAACGAGACGTAAATCCTTTCAAAAATTTGCACTTTGCAACAAAATAACACTAAGACTGTACTGTATTTAGAATTTATTTTAATTCTAAAAGATTAATAAACTGTAATTCGATAACATTGATTCAAACTCAACCGCTATTTATCGGAGCTCAATCAATATACCTCCACACTCTATGATTGAGCGGGAGCTTCTTCACAAGAACTGACCGAGGTCAGGGCACGTAATCACACAAAAACTTTATCCGAACTGTATTTTTAATTAATCAAACTAAAACGAAAATTCAATAATATCGACCTTCATTACTGGAGGATCAGACCGAGGTGGTCTGACTCGAGGCACAGGCCGGAAGCCTTCTGTGACGCGACGCTACAACCCCAATCTCCGCGCTTTTATTTCCGCGTAGGAATACCAGCCAATAGCGAGGTCTCACTCACGAACAGTATTGATTTTTTCTAAGTACCCAATCAACAATGAGTCGCATGTTTTGGCTTAACGAATCAGGGCACAGCAACTAAAAAGCAAGTATCGATTTTTCTTCTAAAACTGCAAAAGCCTCGACCCCCATTTTTGTTAAGCACATATATTTTAAAAAGAATGCGAATTTGCAGAACCGAACTTAAGATTTTTGTAAATATAAATATAAAATTCTACGTATTGGAAACCGATAGAAAATATACCGTTACAAGATATAACCTGGACAATGAAAAATTAGTCACCCTGTATACAATATCACGCGTAGATAACTTTTGTTAAAATAAAATATTCAATAATTAATAATAATTCATTACCGTAGAAAATTCCATAAAATGTTTTTTACCTCCAATGCTTGTTTTAAGATTTCTATTCCCAACGAACTAATGTTTCACGAAAGCAGCCGGCGCCCTTCGGAGGGTTGCTACCCTCCGCGTCGCAGGGTCTGCGGGGCGGTAGTTACGCCACTGCTCCCGGTATTCCGGTGGGCCAGCACGCGCCTGCTGACGACAGTCAATCTTTCCAATAGGGTCGGAAGAAGCATACATTTTTCTGATTGGATGAAGTATTTAGGAGAATCAACCGTGGCCTTTGTTATCTAAAAGTACTTCATACTTGTTTATTTCACTCTTATGTACCCATCTACTAATAAAACTTTGTTAGCATTAGAGAATGCGTTAAATAGGTAATATAATTTCTAGAGTTATTTAAGAATGAAAGTCTTATTTTTGATAAATCAATAAATTAACTTATAAGAATAGCCAAGTATGTATGATTAATAAGTTTATCAAATCTGCATTTTTAATTTATAGTTATTTGTGTATTTAGTGCGCGAAATGTTACTTTGGTGGTTAAGAATGAAAATTCTTTGCCGATACCGGTCACGTGATGCTAGAACAGTCGGAGTTTGAATTTTTGAAACGTATGCACCACATCTGTTTATTTTGTTTATAAAAATGATTGAGCATGCAACAATAAGAAAGCTGAATATCAAGAAATATTTTAGCGCGAAGTGTGCAAGATATTTTTAGGTTTATTTTATTTATTCGAATTCAATGAATATACCTACTTATATTTTGTGAAGAATTTTCAGTAAGATTCTGGTTAAAATCTCCACAATTCTCGTATATGTAGAATGGGTCTTACTTACATTTTTTAAGGAAATATGTCGACTTCATTGAGACGTCATAACTCTACATTCGTCATACTGATATTACGTCAGTATCCTATTATATTAAAACGCCAATGTCTGCTGGTTATTGTGATCTCGGGAACGAAAGATCAAATTTACGCGGCGACCTAGATATAAGCTAGGGGCACCGAGAGAAGCAAAATCACACCAAAATTATGGTTCCTACTTTTATGGTTTCTGAGATACAGAATTTCGTTGAAAAATGCTAAATTTCTAAAAGTGCAAAAAAATATCGTCGCGGCTGGGATTCGAACCCGCGACTATTGGAGTCAATGACAGGCGCACAACCAACTGCGTTAATCTGGCATCTCAAACATGGTGAATCCAAAAATGATTATTAGATAACCTATTTTATAATTATGAAATAAATAAAGATTATTAAAAGTTTCACAGTTTTATTAAAATATACCTGACAATATTGTTTCGACAGCTATGCTGTCATTATCAATTATTTTATTATATTATTTTATAATTAAATTATCGCGCGTCGTAGGCGCTCGGTCCCCCGGTTCTAACGTTATAATTAGCCATTCGTCATCAGCGACCAAACATGTCTAAAAAATCACTTTAATAAGACGACACTCTGCTTGCTGGGGAGGTGCATAATTTCTTTCGAATAATTATTTCCCTTTACTTTTTATTTAATTTCTGGAGTATTATCCCAGGCTGCTTGTTGAATGTTGCTAACAAGCAGTTTTGTTTCTTCATCAAGTTATTTTTCACTTTTAAGTGAGACAGAGAGATTAATGGAATTTCCAAGATGTATTCTAAAACTATTCCAATCTGTTAGTTTATTTACAAGCCTAGGCGGATTTTCTTTTTTAATTATCCTATAACTTAGTGTGAGTACTATGTGAGATTGACCAGAATTCATATTCCATGCCTCTTCAACATATAAGTAATTTGAGGATATATTCATGAGAACAGAAAAGTCTACAAGGCCAGGACTCTTGTTGTGATTGGACGGCCAATAAGTAGGCTTCCCAGTCAATACTGCATAACAGTTAAGCTGGTTGCATACTGATAGAAGTTCTTTACCTTTGGTAGTTGTTAGCCTCGATCCCCAATGGGTGTGTTTCGCATTAAAATCATTATTGGAGGTGCATCTCCAATAATGAATCTAAAGTCCGTTTGCTGTAACCTGTCGCAAGGCGTAAATAAATTTGTGTACCGTGTGCGCTTAACTTGCTCTTACGGCTTCAGCGTAATATGGAATGGAAAATTAAATACATCACAATTAAATCAGGCTCGTCACTCGCTATTTAAACATAACAAAGCCTACTTTAAAAGAGGTGTTTGCTCTAAAAAGAGCAATTTCTGAACAGCATCCGCGGCAAATAATCTTTTTATTCTGCGAACCGAAGAAATTACATCAGCAAACTAAAAGGCTTTTTAAAACACATCAACTTACCAGGCATCACTATCAGAGTCTTCTGATGTATAATTGATGTCTGAATCGGACGACGCTCCTGTATTTACAGTAAAAACTACGTTTTCCACAAGAACATCAATTATATGGTCAAGGTTCCAGATTTCTTGTTCAATTTTTTGAGCGTGCCTCACACATTCTTCCCAATCTTCTGCGCTTACGTTGGTGATTCCTTCCTTTAATAAATTTTTTACATCTTTTAGCTTAAATGTAGTATTATTTACTGCCACAAATCCTTTAAACTGGTCCCAAGTTTTTTCTATCGGGTTTAGTATAATCTCAAATAGCTCAATTACAAAAACACTCTTACGAAACCAATGCAACTGCACAGTACAAACGTTAACGAGAACTGATTGCATATATGTGTTTCCGCATGTAGGTAAAGTAGTTTAAGCGTTAATGAGACCACGTGCGCCCCAACCAATAGCATCGCTTATGGTTTGTTGACGTCCTGCGACAGTTTACCGCGAACGGACTTTAAATCCTTGGCTTATGTTTTGTCTTTAACAGCTATGGCCTGTATTTCCGCTGTTTGATATATCATTTCTAGATGATGTCTAATGGATTTTCTTATTAATACTGCAGTATCGCCTCTGGCGGTGTTTTCTGGGTAGATAGTGTGATAGACCGACCATATATCCCTTGAATTTGATGTGCGATTCCTTGGTGAAATGGGTTTCAGCAATAAGACACACATCAAGTTTCTCTATGTCCAGGATTGCTTGTAGTTCATATTGATGTTGAAGCAGTCCATTGGTGTTCCATTGCATTATTCTGATATTAGCCATTTTTAGATTTAGGTATCGCTCCTTGAGTGCTATATTCCAGGTTTGTGATACGATCGTTCATTTTACTTAATTTTTCCAATATCAATTGGAGCGTGGATTCAACAGACGAGCTTTGTTGACTTGATGTCTTCTCGTTCTGTTTCAGTGGCTTTCCAGATGCCGCCTGGCTATATAAGCCCTTGGTTTGGGAGCATTATCTTGCTTTGGTGGCATGGGTTTATTTTCTGTTGATTGTTTCTGTTGGGCTGTTTAGACGAAGTTGGTTTCTTTATTTGTTTATTCTTTAACATCTGCATTTTCTTTGCTACCATGTATCCATAGTAGTTCACTGTATGTCCTTCCCCACAATGTACACATTTTGGGGGGAGTTTCTTTTTGTTCCTTACACTCTGCAGTAATGTGCTTACCCTTGCATTTTACACATCTAGGTTCTTTAGCGCAGTATTTCTGTGTATGCCCATATGCTTGAAATCGCTTACATTGAGGCACTAATCTATTTTTCTGATGGGTTGGTTATCTACTCGAATGCCCATGATATCTTTAATTTCGAAAATTAAGTGTCTTCATCATGTTTAAATGACAACATGAACATGTTTAGCGGAGGTTTTGTTTTGTATATTTTTGTAGCTTCAAGTACAGTAAAACTTGTAAATCTGACCACCTGTTTAAACTGACCCTCTGGTCATATTGACCACTTTTTTCAGTCCCTGCAAAAATCCCATTACTTTAATGTAATTTATACTGTATAAACTGACCACTTCTCTTTTGTGACCATTGACCACTTTACCTCAAATATTTGTTTAAAAATGTTTGTGTAATGTGACCATTAGCTAAGGGATTACTTATATAACTAATCTTCTAAAAGTTTAAGTAGGCATGTACATGTAAATTGCATTCAAAGAATTTCTAAGAATGCATCATAATGCCTTAATAGGGACCAGTTGGGTTCAGGTATTTCCAAGTTTTAAGACTTTATTTCTGCTTCTGAGAAATTCATTACCTGCAAACTTTCACATTAGTAACCCTTGGATAGTTTTAAAATTGTTTTATAAAATCAGTCTTGTTTCATCTGTTGATTGAAACCATTGTGTTAATTAGTGCGATCAAGATGACTTAAAAAAAGTTTAAAAATAACTAAGTTTTCAAGAAAAACAAAAGGTGTTAGAGTTTTTAGAAAACCACAGTGAAATAAAAACAGCAGAGCATTTTGGTATTAGCAAAACAACAGTAAATAATATTAAAAAAAGAAAATTCGAATATCAACAACGTTACGAAGAAGATGCTCTGGACTCCTTTAGAAAAAGACGTTTAACAGAATTTGAAGTGGTTAATCAATTAACTTCAAATTGATTATGTGCAGTGTAAATGGAAGACTTTCTAGACTAATGTTACAAGATTTAGCATTAAAATTTGTTCAGCAGTCAAATTTGCCTAATTTTAAAGCATCGTCGGGTTGGCTCGAATCATTTAAGAAACAAAACATTTCCCAGAAAAGTTTAGTTGGTGATGCAAATGAAACTGATCCTGCAACAAGTAATGATCCGTAACAGTAAGTGATTTTCTTATTCGTTTTACAAAATTTGCAAAGGTCTTTATATAAGAGGATATTTTTAATGCTGACGAGTGTGGGCTGTTTTGGGCAAATTGTAGTGTATAAAGAATTCACACTTTTACGAAGTGACCACCTGCTTAAATTGACCATTTTGTGTCAGTCCCAAAGGTGGTCACTTTAGGAATATTCTACTGTATTTTGTATCCTCTCTTTCGGAGTTCGCTAGCTATCTCTTCTGGATTGCATGAGTGACTCATCTATTTTGTTTGTTTTCGTGATTGCTTAATAGCTCTCCCCATCTGGGACGTTAATTTTGATATTCTTGTTGTTTATTACCTTAATTTGAAAACCACGAATCCGGTTCCATATGAGTTCATGGATTTCATTAAAGTTATTAATTCCGTCCACAATTATAGGCAGCAGTTGTGAGACCTTCTTTGCTTGTATTTTTTTGTTTTCTGAGACCTTTTGCCTGTCTTGTGGGGGGGGGGAGAGAGCGAAGTATTCATTTTCCTCTTTTTATTCTTTTCTGAAGCATTGGAGGATTTTGAACCGAACTTCTCTCTAACCTTGTAAATTCAACATGTAAACCAGCATTATTAACCTTCTGCAAATTTTCTAATTTTGTTTGAAGAGCATTTAATCTATCAATAATGCTGGCTTTTTCATTCTACGATTTTTGCTAAGCAGCATAAAGTACTTGTTCATTGTGTGACCTTGCACTATTTTCTTGAAAAAGTGCATTATTTTGTTGAATTAATATCACCTCATTTGGTGACTGTGCTGGCGGTGTTTAATAAAATATGATATGCGATAGCTCAGCAACCGTGACGCCGGCTGCCAAAGTTTTTGCTTTTTCTAGAAGAATAGGAAATGTCAAAGAATTTTATCCTGCGATTTTGGTATACGAGATAGATTCAAAAAAACTGAAATTGCTCCAAGAGTAAACTACCCTTGAATTAAAAAAAAGCAAAAAAATGTTATTAAAAAATTTAAAATTATATTTTATTTTCAAGTTCTAATTGTCAAGGTCCGACTTTGAAAAGTATTTTTTGATAAATGATTTTTGAAAAAAATGATCGATTAGAAATATAAGCTATATTTTATTAGTAAATTTCATTCCAACTTTGCAGTGGTCGTATTAAATTTATATTATATTTTACGACTGTGGCGCCCCTGTGCCGAGCACAGGCTGCACGGGCGCTAGCTACCCCTCTGCTTATGCACTTTTCTCTAGTACCTTCCTTATTTGGTGATTGCAGGTTTCTTTGGGTCTTTCTCTGCATCTTTTCTCTATCTGTCGAATCTGTCAGATCTGCTTTGCTAGCGCATTTCCATCCATTCTTATAATGTGACTGAACCATGATGATTGCCCCTGGATTCCCTTCAGACTGAATAAATCTTTCGCCTTTTACAGTTCGTTTATACAGCAGCTAAAATTTTAAATATTTAATCAAAATAAGCATTAAATAGGTTTAACAGTTTCCACAATTTAACCCTCTTTTGAACCTTCTTTTTTACCTTCTATACCATGATTGCAGGGTAATTTTGTTAAAATTTTCTAAATGTTCTAGAAAAAGCAGGCATATTTATCAATATAATATAAAACTGGTTACTAGGCAACCATTACCCATTATCCTTAAATAACAAACTCCTAATCTATAAGGCCATCATCAAACCCATCTGGTCTTATGGAATTGAACTTTGGGGATGTGCTAGCAAATCAAACCTTGCTATCATGCAACGCTGCCAATCAAAACTCCTACGATCCATCATCAATGCACCATGGTACATCACCAACCAGATGATACACGACGACCTTGGCATCCCGTTCCTCAATACAGTAATATACGACAGAACTACGAAACATCTCGACAAACTCTCCATCCATGACAATCCTCTTCTGCATGAACTTCTGCACCACCAAGTCATCAGAAGACTCCAGCACTGTTGGCCTACCGACATCCATTGAACAGGACTCCTCCCTGGATTGGCCCTCATCACGTTAGCAATGCTCCCCATGAAGAGGACGCCTCACTGGACGGGCCCTCACAATGTCAGTTCCACATTTATATTACCTTATAGGATTTTAAGTATTCTGATTGCTAATTTACGTAATTAAAAAAAAATATATATTTATCAAGCATGAATTTTCTTCAAAAATGGAAAGCAAGAAAAGATGCATACTTTTTGCCAGTTATTGTATATCTTAAGTTGCCAGAATCAAATAAAACGTTATTTATAAGTATAAATCAATAATGCAGCTAAAATTATATAAAACATTTATTTATAACTTCTTTGACAATTTACAATTTTTCAATTATGATTCCACCTGCTTATATATTAATGCAACAGAACAGAATAGTGAAAATTGTGAAATAACCTGTTAAACCTTGTTAGAAATTGATATTTTCTTGTATTTTAAGATAATGACTTAGTGAACATTTATAGTCATCAGCGGCGACTCGTATGTAGCCTTTAGACTTTGCTATGTGGCCAGAAGGCAATCAGTTAATACCACCACTGCTAGTGACATGAATTACACTAAAATGGTTTCTCACTACTGTGAGTTCGCATGTGTGTTTTAAGAAGAGAACTTTGACTACATTTATAGTGACAAAACTTACACTCAAATGGTTTCTCACCGGTGTGAGTCCTCATATGTATTTTAATCCCACCACTTTTAGAACATTTGTAGTCACATAAACTACATTCAAATGGTTTCTCACCAGTGTGGATTCGCATGTGTGTTTTAAGAGCAGAACTGTAAGAAGATTTGTAGTCACACAAATTACACTCATATGGCTTCTCATCAGTATGAGATTGCATGTGTATTTTAAAATAACCACTTTCTGAACATTTGTAGTCACACAAATTACACTTAAATGGTTTCTCACCAGTGTGAGTTCGAATGTGTCTTTTGAGACTACCACTATTTGAGCATTTGTAGTCACAGAAATTACAGTGAAATAGTTTCTTACCAGTGTGAGTTTGCATGTGTATTTTAAGAGCATCACGACGAGAAAATTTGTAATCACATACAGTACACTCAAATGGTTTTTCACCAGTGTGAGTCAGCAAGTGTGTTTTAAACCTACCACTTTGAGAACATTTGTAATCGCACACATTACATTTAAATGGTTTTTCACCAGTGTGAGTTCGCATGTGTGTTTTAAGAAGAGAACTTTGACTACATTTATAGTCACAAAACTTACACTCAAATGGTTTCTCACCAGTGTGAGTCCTCCTATGTGTTTTAAGCCTACTACTTTGAGAACATTTGTAGTCACATAAATTACATTCAAATGGTTTCTCACCAGAATGAATTCGCATGTGTGTTTTAAGATCAAAACTATAAGAAGATTTGTAGTCACACAAATTACACTTAAATGGTTTCTCACCTGTGTGAGTTCGAATGTGTCCTTTAAGAGCACCACTATTTGAGCAAATGTAGTCACAGATATTACACTGAAATGGCTTCTCACCAGTGTGAGTTCGTATGTGTGCTTTAAAACTACTACTTCGATCAGATTTGTAATCACATAAATTACACTCAAATGGTTTCTCACCAGTGTGAGTTCGCATGTGTGCTCTAAAACTACGACTTTGAGAAAATTTGTAATCACACAAATTACACTCAAATGGTTTCTCACCAGTGTGAGTTCGCATGTGCATTTTAAGAATACCACTTTGGCGAGATTTGTAATCACACAAATTACACCCAAATGGTTTCTCGCCAGTGTGAGTTTGCATGTGTCTTTTAAGATTACTAGGACGAGAACATTTGTAATCACATAAATTACACTTAAATGGTTTCTCACCAGTGTGAATTCGAATGTGTGTGTTTTAAGGTCACGACTACATGAAGATTTGTAATCACACAAATTACACTTAAATGGTTTCTCGCCAGTGTGAGTTCGCATGTGTCTTTTAAGATTACTATGACGAGAACATTTGTAATCACATAAATTACACTTAAATGGTTTCTCACCAGTGTGAATTCGAATGTGTGTTTTAAGGTCAAGACTATATGAAGATTTGTAATCACACAAACTGCATTCAAACACTTTCTCACCACTATGACTTAACATACGCCTTTTTTTACTATCACTAATAGCTTGTGTGGGTTCTTGTGGAGCACTGCAGTTGTGTGACAGATTTTCAACTCTCTTAGAATATGTGTCAATCTCATCCATGGTATTAGAATCTTTCATTATTTGTGGTTCGATTTTGATCTCAAATTCTTCTTTGATTGCTGATAGTTCTTCATCCATTGTGTCAATATTTAGGGTACTATCACGATCTGTAACACAAAAATAACAGTAGTAAAATTGGCCTTTTACTTTTATCTGACATAATCAACTTTATAAATTTAATACTATCAATGTTAAACGTTGTATAACCAGTTTAACTTTATTCGATTGAATATATTTAAAAAAGTGACTACACTCTTAAACTCAATGTTATAACTATCAGTAGGTAATCTACAAGTATCATTCACAAGTAATTTACATTTAAAGATGTACGTTCATGCAATACTGGTTGATTACATCTATCTTTAAAATGCTATCATTCTTTGCCTATATCGTACCAAGCATTTATTAAATAGTGATTTAAAAAAGACAATTATAACATACTATTACTTAATTGTAAATCCACTGTATAGGATCGATAGAGTTTTTGTTACAATTTCATAATCAACCATAATGCTTTTTAAGGATATTTTCCCTTGGCCATTGTCTAGAATAAAAAATATATTTGCCAGATCGCATGGGCTGTGGAGCAGAAACCAAAACTCGTCTCGCGATGCTACAGATACAGACCATTTCGAATAATTTGCGTCATCAGTTGTTTCAAGTTCAACATAACCAGCACGTAACCAGACATAACCCCTTGTAGAATTAAAAAGGTTTGTAAATGTAATAAGACGATTATAAAGTATTTCCTGTTTTTAAATACCATTAGCTTTCACCTTAAGCTTTGGAGATGGCGCTGTAATGAGATTTAAAAACGGTCAAGTATGCTTAAGGCTCCTGGCTATCAACAAGTATTTTTTCAATTCCTAAATATACAACCCATATAACCTGGTCTTGATCGCTTTATAACCATTGCTAAACACTTAGAAAGTGCACATCCGTCTCCTTTATTCTGACGACAGTCAATCTTTCCAATAGGGTCTGAAAAATCAACCGTGGCCACTTTCTTATCTAAAAGTACTTCATACTTGTTTATTTCACTCTCTATATACCCATCTTAAAATTTTGTTAGCATTGGAGAATGCGTTAAATACGTAATATAATTTCAAGAGCTATTTAAGAATAAAAATCTTATTTTTCAAAAATTAATAAACTAACTTATAAGAATAGCCAAGTATGTATGCTTAATAAGTTTATCAAATCTGCATTTTTAATTTATAGGTAATTGTGTATTTAGTGCGCGAAATGTTACTTTGGTGCTTAAAAATGCAAGTCTTTTGACGAGGCGTAGCCGAGATGATGTTTCAAATGATAATTCGAGTACCAGGCGTTTACAAGAATTCATTAATATCCTAAATCTTAGTATGTTTAATAATGTAAGAAATTTTCAGAGACGTACACTAGACCTAATAATCAGCAATCTCAAAGTGCGCATGAGAACGATGATCTGATTGTACCTGTGGATTGGTATCACCCAGTATTAACAGTATCATGTAGTTTTGCACGTAAGGAGAGATACACGCCTAGAGTTTCAAAAAATTCTCACAACTCTAAAAAAGTTTACTTTTTACTATTGTACCATTTGCATAGAGTTACTGATTGGCGAGAACTTGAAAATTATAGTGACATAAATGAAGCTGTAAATAAGTTTATCCAACACCTCTAAATAAAGAGGGTAAAATTCGTGGAACATGGACCTTGTCTTTCAGATCCCAACGAATTAGATAATTCTTCAATCTAAAGTTGCGGTATATTATCCTTTTGTTAGCTAAGTTTTATTGGTGAATTGTGTGATTGTTCGTATGTATGTGTTATTTTGTTATTTTTTTGTACGGTTGAGTCCAATCGATGGTCCTAACCTAGATACAGTTCACCTAGAGTAGTCGACTTTATTACTACGGCTAGCTCTATACATGGGTGAATATCTACAAATTGACTCTTTCAGAGGTAATTTTTGGACAAACGTTTTTGTTTTATTTCGAAAATTAAAATTATGGTATTTGATACCTTTTGAGGTCTTTTTCGACATAACACCAAAAAACGTTAAAAAAACGAACTGGAATACTGAATTGTTTACCATTTTTCAAAGCAAAAGGCACGCAGGAATGAACTATGAAGTATGGTAATGAAAAAGAGACAGCTTAGCAAATTTATTTATTGAAAAATATAAAAATAAAAATCACCTAATAAACTATTAAAATAAAACTAAAAAAATATTCTTTGGCAAAAAATACATATTATCACTATTTTTCAAATTTTTTTTGTCTCTCTTTTTTCCTTTCTCTTTTTTCTGAAGTTGTTCCTCTCCTGATGCTTACCTGATGATGAATATACCTACTTATATTTTGTGAAGAATTTTCAGTAAAATTCTGGTTAAAATCTCCACAATTCTCGTATATGTAGAATGGGTCTTACTTACATTTTTGAAGGAAATATGTCGACGTCATTACTCCACATTCGTCATACTGATATTACGTCAGTATAACGTTATAATTAGGCATTCGTCATCAGCGATCAAACATGTTTAAAAAATCACTTTAATAAGACGACACTCTGCTTGCTGGGGAGGTGCATAATCTCTTTCAGATAATTATTTCCCTTTACTTTTTGTTTAATTTCTGGAGTATTATCCCAGGCTGCTTGTTGAATGTTGCTAACAAGCAGTTTTGTTTCTTCATCAAGTTGTTTTTCACTTTTAAGTGAGACAGAGAGATTGTCACGTGGGGTTTGCGTGACTGGGGAACGTAGTCAGAGGTAGAAAGGAATCAAACACAAGTTGTAAAAACAACTATATACTACGACAATAAACAGAATGCAAAAGGTTTACATGTTGACAATAAACAGAGTACAAAAGGTTTACAAAGGTTACAAAGGGATTACATGTTGACATATGGTGAGGACGTATATGTCCTCCTAAACTACTACAATACAGGGAAGGTTGGGACCAACCCTGTCACAGCACTACATCTACAGACTAAGCATGTAGGAGATAACCTCCTGGTAACTAAGCCGGGAAGCCTGGACACAACTCCCCATAGTTCTGCATAGAGTGGGCGATTAAGCGTCGCCCACTCAATTTAAGCACTAAGCATTTATATAATTAAAAGAGTACTCACCAGCTTGCTTGTAGATGTAGTGTCGGAGTCATGGAAACTGACTGGTTTGAATAGCTCAAGCAAGCTGGTTATATACTGCCGAATGAGGAAGTAATTGATATCGTAGTTGGAATCCGTAGGCAGAAGTTCTCAGTAAAGCTTGTGGGTTGTTTGCATGCGCGCTGCCTGTGCCTGGTACGACGCTGCAGCTGGGCGGAAGTGTTGGTGAATTCACTGGAAGGAATGCACACCTGCAGGCACATCGTGTGGGATGCCTCGCCTCGACGGAGGAAGTAGGCGTAGATATTGCATGCCAGCGGATGCGTCGGTGGGCGAGGCGAGCGCGCTTCTAAGAAGACCTTGCACATGCCGGTCGCGAGACGGCAGCTGCTGAACTAGCGTAGGCAACTGGATGTGGCCTTGCACGCTTTATGTTGTCCAAACGGAAGAGAGGTTAAGTTTTAAATAAAATATTTAAGTATAAATATTTCCGTTTGTGACACTTTCCCCCTCTTCGACGGAAGAGCGGTATAGGCGGTAGTGTCGATGAGGCAGGTATCCAGGAAGATGAGCATATTGGCAGCAAAAGATGGTGATTCCCAAATTCGGAGAATACAGAATAAAATGTCGATACTAATATCTAAGTAAGAGTACGTTTAAAGATTGATTCAGATTACAAAAGATATTAAACATAAGAAAAATGAATAGTGTAAAAATAATGTTACTGACTGTTTCGAAAGACGTTTTCAGGATTAAAGATGAGAACTGCTTTGCCTGGAATTTCGAAGTGTGTATGGCATGGATGCGAAGCAAGTTGATGCTACCATAGTGGCACAATGAGTCGGTTGTCGGCGAAAGGTTCCAGAAAAGCTAGTGTTCCATATTCATAGCATCGGATGTGTGTAATATAAAGTAACACATCTGGAGAGCTTAGGCTCATAAAATTATTCTGCTTGACCAAATTATTCGATTGCAGCGGTAATTGATTGCAATATTGGTCTGGAGATCATTATTCTCAAAGTCGAACCATAGGTAATGGTTGGTGGGAACCAAGTGGAACAGCCATAGTATTCATCCAGTTGAAAACCATTTAGCGTTTAGCCAATGCCGATGGAAGATCCATTCATGCAGGCGAAGAAAGAAACAGTTCGTAGTAAGTAACAATGCAAAAACAAAAAAAAAGAATTTAGAAAAGTGAACATCTGAGGAATTCAATGAACGTACTTGAACAGTATATAATATAAGTCTCTAAAGTAAAGCAAAGCAAAAAATACAAAAATGATTAAAAATACAATTAACTAAAACTACAGATACGTCCTCATTCATAGCAAGTGTCAAAAAAAAGTAATAGTTCGATATCAGTTATACAAAAACATGAAAAGTGACAAATATAGAAAAATAAGTTCGTACATAAAAATAGATCTGAACAAAAATATCGTGAGTGTTAAAAATAAGATACAAGATTTATGAAATATAAATTCGTGGAACAGAATAGTAATGTGACACTACATCCACACTTATACGTGGCAATAAAGAAATAGTACTGACAATAACTTTCATAAAGGAAAAAATTAAATTTAGAAGTAATAATATAAAATATAAACCGTAAATTGCGAAAGAAAGTGTCAGCATTACAATATATTACCATTTACTTGGCTATTGGAGTTGTTCAATTATCAAATTCTATGGTTGGGTTTAATAGTTGAACGTGGCAAGTGCAAAGTTTACATAATAATAAAACAGGTGAAACTCATAAACGACATAAAAATTCAGTTAATTTGATTAAGAGAGATTCTAAAAGTACAAAAAAAAGTGTGAAATACATGTAGGTAATTCATTCAATACTTTGCAATGGCGACGAAAAAGGACAAATTAAGAAAGATGTAATTAATTAATGTCGGTGAAGACAAAAAAAGAAAGGGGTGATCTTTGATCAGTGATTAAATTGTCTTACTGGTTACAGTAAGATGTCAAAATAAGGGCTGACAAAAATCAAAATATTCAAAGGTATATAATAAGTAAGAAAAGAAAAGTGGTGGTGGGTAGATTTCTGTGATTCATTTAGCATATGAATAAAGAACATACGAAACATTTTTTGCAAGTGTTCCCATTAGAGTATAAGGCTTATAGATGATAAGAAAAAATTTTGTAGGGTTTTTAACCAAGGCATTTTTTGGAAATGAACAGCGATAGAAAATAGACAAAACTCGGTGTAGTTATCAATAAATAGTCACAGACGGAGAATAAATATATGGAAAAAATTATTTATTGTAAATTATAAAAACTATGAAAATTGGCAACGGTCACAATTTAGAAAAGGAAGTTCAGAATATCGAATAATAGGGTAACAAAGTACAGAAATTAAAGTTCCATTTGTTCCATAAGTTTCGGAAACAAATAGTGTAAACAATTTAAAAATGTAAACTAAATAACTCTAAAGGGTTGTACCGTGCCGATTTATTCGAAGTGAATTTCAGTTGACAGATGAAGTTTTGTCACTGAATAAGAGTCAACTTCCGTGGTCACAACGGGTATGACTGCTAGGTCGCTGCTAGGAAAATCTGTAAAAAGAAAAACAAAATTAAACATTCAAGACGTAAACGTAGATTACCAGGTTGCGTTGGGTGTTGCCACGGGAGGAAAACTAAATACCACCCATAGGATATATATTTAAATAAAAGTTAAGCCACTTATACTCCATAAGTGTCGGTTCTGGCTCGAAAGCCCTTCACACAAATTCGTAGATGCTTTCCGATACGTGGTATATGACGGCCTTCGTTCACGTACAAATACCGGAGGAAAGAAAAAACACCTTCAAATAAGAGCGAGAAAAAATAAAAACGAGAATGTACCAGGTCGAAACTGGCAACAAAGTCAGACCTGTCATGGGCATGGGAATGTACACATCCATACCCGCAAATAAATACAATCATAAAAAAACAACATAAAGAATGCATTCATCGCACTGCGCAGTTACAATACATATAAAATCAAGCCTGCCATTATATACCTATTCACTAATAGGCTGGTTCAGGCGAATAAATAAAGCCAAAATTTTAGGAACCGACCTTCAAGCAACGTAATTTATGTATACTTGGTAAAATAATAATATAATAATATAATAATAATAAACATCTCCCCTTCCAGGCAAAAATCAAAACATTATAAGAAGAAAGAACCCTAGGCCTGGGAAAAATTCAATTAACTAATAATACAGAATAAATCTGGTAAAAAAAAGAGCTTCATAATTGGGTTTATGAAGGTGACCAAGAAACGTTAAATTATCGTTAAATTCACTATATAAATTCAAAAGTGTATATAGGATAGAAATATGGTATATAAAATATAAAACTTGTGTGTAGAAAGACAGAGCATTACTTAATAATGTGTGTGCGAACAATGTTTAGTTCGAAGAAATTCATAATTAAAATACATTATATTCAAAAGGAGAAGAAATAATTTTAATGGAAAGTAGCCTTAAGTACTTTACTAACAGTAAATTACTGGAAATTCAAACGTTCTTAAAAGGTATAAAGAAAAAAAAAGTCAAAACGATAATCAACGTTATTAGCCAGGGTTTCTGGCATAAAAGAAGAGAAAAAGAAGGGTTTTTTAGGTTGACTATGCTTTTATGAGATGCACTCGGACTTATGAAAGTACAGATGCGTCTCAAAATGAATATATTCCAGAGAAATGTAAAAGAAAACTAAGACCCTAAGTGGGTAGGCAACAAAGATCACGTCCAAGAATAAGTGGAAACTGTTTGTGGTAAGGTAAGGTCAAAAAAATGCGAAAGAAACTAGTTGAAACAAAATAATTCGGAAATATTCAATTTCCATAACATGAACAATAAAAAGAAAATTTAAAAATGATTCAAATATTGTAATATGTAGGTTGGACCTGTTGGATCTATGTAGTCACCGGACTGTCAGATAACATAAAAAATAGGAAAGAAATTAACTATTTATTCATAACAAGGGAAATTCGAGTATAATACGCCTAGTAAAACAATATTTAAGAAAATTAAAGTAGGAAAAATCGGGAATCAAAAAGAAACCAGGACAAATATTCATTACAAAAGAAAAATTTAAAAAAAATGATTGGAATAGTTGTTGAATTTAAATGCTTGCGCTTACTAGTTATGACTGAAATAAATCGACACCAGGTGTCCATTATCAGCTTGCGGGATAAATATAAATTAGAATCCGAGTGAAATCACATCAAGGTTATGACGAAACGTTGAACAGATGCAAGTGGTGTTCTTCGAAGAAAAATAGATTATAAGTTCGGAATTTATTCACGTTGACAGAGAACGCGTCAATTGACGATAAGATTTAATAAGAAAAACGCGAAAGGCATAAAATATAAAAAGATATTTGGAGGAATATTTTAATTACATTAATAATAAAAAGAAACAGATACTATCGTGAACATCAGAAAAGAGAAATTAAAAATAATCAAATAGTTGAGGAATTTTATATTACTTGGGGTGATTATGCAACTGAACGAAGGAATGCACTTTAGATTAAGCCGAACTTGATATGGTGTCAATTTCAATGGAAAACATTCAATGTCCTTGGCGTGTGCGCACAGCTGTACTGTGGCAAATTAATATCTGCGATTTCTGGGAAGGCGGGAGTGGTTTTTAGTGCATTAAGCAATACAATGAAATGGAAACAAAAATTTTAATATCATATATAGATACTGAGAGAAATTATAAAAAAAAGAAAAAAAAACTGTAGTAGTTTAAAACTGTCAAACTGTCAAATATAACAACTAGGGATCGTAAGGAAAATTTAATAAATCATTCATTACGAATATCGGAAAGGAAAAATTATTAATGGAAGAAAAAGAAAAACTTAGTTATTAAGTCATAAATGCGCTGATAGGCAAGAACTGTAACGTAACTTTATTTGTAGACATTTCGAAGACAAGGGTACACAAGGAAATAATGAATAAAAACAATAAGTAGAGGGTTTTTCCCCCCTCTTTTAGGTAAGCTACAAAAATCAAAATAGATTTTACAAAAACAATTAAGCAAAAAGAAAAAAGAAAGATAAACGGTAATAAAATAAAATAAACGAAAAAGAAGTCAAACGGTTATTGAAATTAGGAGACAATTCGTAATAAGGTCTCGCAAACAAACTGAGATAGGGAGTGTAGAAACGAAGCGGTCAGCGGAATGCAACGTGATCGCGCAAGCAGCACACGAAATTGCAGAGAGAGAATGCACTAATTAACTGTAGCGTCGCGTCGCTCGCGCTAATTGGATATTTAACAAGAGGGAAGCTATTCACATAGATCGAAAGCGTACAACATATATAATTTAAAATAAATACTAAAACTATTTGACAGAAAGAAAAGGGATAATCGAAACAGATTAAAATATTCATAATGGGCTATAAACTTAGATTTGAAATCTTGCAAAAAAAAAGAAAGAAAACGGGTTTTAAAAGAGTAATATAGAAAAATGCATTACCGTAATGGGATATAATAAAAATTCATCGTAGGGTCAAAACTTTATTGCGGAAAAAAAATTGCTAAAATTAATAGTGTTTTTTGAATTTAAATTAAAATTAAAGTTCAAACAAAATTTTAAAAGGCTCAAAAAAAAAGGATTTGAAAATAGAAAGAATCGAAATTAACAATGAAAACGGAAAAAGATGACATTATTAAAGAGAAAAAACGTGGTGCTGCAAAATTAGCATACAAGAATGGTTAATCTTAAAGGAAAAAACGCTAAGTTAAACAGAAATTCGCAGGGGACAAACAGGGATCATAAAACCAGTGACCAGAATATTGTATCATTAAGGGATAATCAAAAGGGGACTCCAGTCCAGAGAAGTCAGCAAAAGAAAAGAAAACAACCGAGTGTTTACGCAAGGTGATCAAAACAACTCGCAGAGGGTGGGGTCTCTCCATTATTGGGACGATTAGAATACGAAGGGGTTAGACCGGTACAGCAACACGGTTAAAAGGAACTCGCAGGGGAAATAAAACGAAAATACGGAAGAGTTATCCGGAAAGAGAAAGGCCTCCACCACAAGTGGAGTGGTTTAAAAAAAACCCATAGGGGAAATAAAATGAAGCAAAAATACGAAAGGTTTATCCGGAAAAGAAGCACGGCCGTCCACCACAATGGGGTGGTTCGAAAGGTTTATCGGGAAAAGAAGCACGGCTCTCCACCACAATGTCACGTGGGGTTTGCGTGACTGGGGAACGTAGTCAGAGGTAGAAAGGAATCAAACACAAGTTGTAAAAACAACTATATACTAAGACAATAAACAGAATACAAAAGGTTTACATGTTGACAATAAACAGAGTACAAAAGGTTTACAAAGGTTACAAAGGGATTACATGTTGACATATGGTGAGGACGTATATGTCCTCCTAAACTACTACAATACAGGGAAGGTGGGAACCAACCCTGTCACAGCACTAGATCTACAGACTAAGCATGTAGGAGATAACCTCCTGGTAACTAAGCCGGGAAGCCTGGACACAACTCCCCATAGTTCTGCATAGAGTGGGCGATTAAGCGCCGCCTACTCAATTTAAGCACTAAGCATTTATATAATTAAAAGAGTACTCACCAGCTTGCTTGTAGATGTAGTGTCGGAGTCATGGAAACTGACTGGTTTGAATAGCTCAAGCAAGCTGGTTATATACTGCCGAATGAGGAAGTAATTGGTATCGTAGTTGGAATCCGTAGGCAGAAGTTCTCAGTAAAGCTTGTGGGTTGTTTGCATGCGCGCTGCCTGTGCCTGGTACGACGCTGCAGCTGGGCGGAAGTGTTGGTGAATTCACTGGAAGGAATGCACACCTGCAGGCACATCGTGTGGGATGCCTCGCCTCGACGGAGGAAGTAGGCGTAGATATTGCATGCCAGCGGATGCGACGGTGGGCGAAGCGAGCGCGCTTCTAAGAAGACCTTGCACATGCCGGTCGCGAGACGGCAGCTGCTGAACTAGCGTAGGCAACTGGATGTGGCCTTGCACGCTTTATGTTGTCCAAACGGAAGAGAGGTTGAGTTTTAAATAAAATATTTAAGTATAAATATTTCCGTTTGTGACAAGATTAATGGAATTTCCAAGATGTATTCTAAAACTATTCCAATCTGTTAGTTTATTTACAAGCCTAGGGGGATTTTCTTTTTTTAATTATCCTATCACTTAGTGTGAGTACTATGGGAGATTGATCAGAATTCATATTCCATGCCTCTTTAACATATAAGTAATTTGAGGATATATTCCTAAGAACAGAAAAGTCTATAAAGCCAGGAATCTTGTTGTGATTGGACGGCCAATAAGTAGGCTTCCCAGTCAATACTGCATAACATTTAAGCTGGTTGCATACTGATAGAAGTTCTTTACCTTTGGTAGTTGTTGTTAGCCTCGATCCCCAATGGGTGTGTTTCGCATTAAAATCATTATTGGAGGTGCATCTCCAATAATGATTCTAAAGTCCGTTTGCTGTAACTTGTCGCAAGGCGTAAATATACTTCAAGTTAGCTGATCCTTAAAGCTTCATTTACGTGATGCGCGTTTGTGTACCGTGTGCGCTTAACTTGCTCTTACGGCTTCAGCGTAATATGGAATGGAAAATTAAATACATCACAATTAAATCAGGCTCGTCACTCGCTATTTAAACATAACAAAGCCTACTTCACAATGGTACGGAGGTTGACGTAAAATTGTAATTGGGCAATTCTTTCAATGTAATATGATATATAAGTATCGCGCTGTTGCCGTATAATCTCTAATAGCTCAATTACAAAAACACTCTTACGAAACAAATGCAACTGCACAGTACAAACGTTAACGAGAACTGATTGCATATACGTGTTTCCGCGTGTAGGTAAAGTAGTTTAAGAGTTAATGAGACCACGTGCGCCCCGACCAATAGCATCGCTTATGGTTTGTTGACGTCCTGCGACAGGTTACCGCAAACTGACTTTACATCCTTGGCTTATGTTTTGTCTTTAACAGCTTTGGCCTGTATTACCGCTGTTTGATATACCATTTCTAGATGATGTCTAATGGATTCTCTTATTAATACTGCAGTATCGCCTCTGGCGGTGTTTTATGGGTAGATAGAGTGATAGACCTTATATCCCTTGAATTTGATGTGCGATTCCTTGGTGAAATGGGTTTCAGCAATAAGACACACATCAAGTTTCTCTATGTCCAGGATTGCTTGTAGCTCATATTGATGTTGAAGCAGTCCATTGGTGTTCGATTGCATTATTCTAATATTATTAGCCATTTTTAGATTTAGGTATCGCTCCTTGAGTGCGATATTCCAGCTTTGTGATACGATCGTTCATTTTACTTAATTTTTCCAATATCAATTAAAGCGTGGATTCAACAGACGAGCTTTGTTGACTTGATGTCTTCTCGTTCTGTTTCAGTGGCTTTCCAGATGCCGCCTGGCTATATAAGTCCTTGGTTTGGGAGCATTATCTTGCTTTGGTGACATTGGGTTTATTTTCTGTTGATTGTTTCTGTTGGGCTGTTTAGACGAAATATTGGTTTCTTTATTTGTTTATTCTTTAACATCTGCATTTTCTTTGCTACCATGTATCCATAGTAGTTGACTGTATGTCCTTCCCCACAATGTACACATTTTGGGGGAGTTTCTTTTTGTTCCTTGCACTCTGCAGTAATGTGCTTACCCGTGCATTTTACACATCTAGGTTCTTTAGCGCAGTATTTCTGTGGATGCCCATATGCTTGAAATCGCTTACATTGAGGCACTAATCTATTTTTCTGATGGGTTGGTTTTCTACTCGAATGCCCATGATATCTTTGATTTCGAAAATTTTGTTAGTGTCTTCATCATGTTTAAATGACAACATGAACATGTTTAGCGGAGGTTTTGTTTTGTATATTTTTGTAGCTTCAAGTATTTTGTATGTTCTCTTTCGGAGTTCGCTAGCTATCTCTGCTGGATTGCATGAGTGACTCATCTATTTTGTTTGTTTTCGTGATTGCTTGATAGCTCTCCCCATCTGGGACGTTAATTTTGATATTTGTGTTGTTTATTATCTTAATTTGAAAACCACTAATCCGGTTCCATATGAGTTCATGGATTTCATTAAAGTTATTAATTCCGTCCACAATTATAGGCAGCAGTTGTGAGACTTTCATTGCTTGTATTTTTTTGTTTTCTGAGACCTTTTGCCTGTCTTGTGGGGGGGGAGAGAGCGAAGTATTCATTTTCCTCTTTTTATTCTTTTCTGAAGCGTTGGAGGATTTTGAACCGAACTTCTCTCTAACCTTGTAAATTCAACATGTAAACCAGCATTATTAACCTTGTGCAAATTTCCTAATTTTGTTTGAAAAGCATTCAAGTAGATAGGCAACAAGAGAACGAGCGCAAAATCCCATGTTATTTCTTATGAAGGTCCGTTTTGCATTTCAAGGTCATCCGCGGTCTAGCGAGACTCGCGATCGCGACCGCGCTCGCGATCCAACCAAGCGCGCGGCAACGTTGCTAACTTCACGCTGTTTGCTCGTCATTTGAAGATACACCAGGGGTATAAAGTTCAGTGTTCTATTTGTTTAAAGTATTTTACACGCCTCGATAACTATAGAAGTCATTTGAAAACAGTTCATAATACCATAGCTGTTGACAATAAGACATCACCTAGAAATAATGTAACATTTAAAGATGTGAATCTGAAACGTATGCATACCAATGAATCCTGTCCTATTGAGGCCAATAAAGAAATAAGGTGCAAGGACGATG
The DNA here is from genome assembly GCA_929113105.1 of Agrypnus murinus. Taxonomy (NCBI): domain Eukaryota; kingdom Metazoa; phylum Arthropoda; class Insecta; order Coleoptera; family Elateridae; genus Agrypnus; species Agrypnus murinus. The sequence continues at coordinate 120,840,630 of OV816027.1, forward strand.
ATTATGATGATGAAATAATAAACGCGCGTAATGCTATACGTAAGAAATTAGTCTACTTTCATTGTGGTAAAGCAGAACCTCATGATAATCGTGTTATACCGCGATCAGAGACCGTTGCTATCAATCTCTCACCAGAGCTTGAACAATTATCTCCCGTTGCATCTGCTGATGAGAAAGAAGAAGAATGCGATTCTAGCTTAAAAGATTCTCACAAATTCTCTAACTATTATAGAGCATTATTAGCTAGCGGGGAAAACAAAAACGTAGACAAAACTAGGTACGCTCTATATAACGACATCGATGTGTGGCGATTTGGTTGTTCGCGAGTACAGTTTCAGGGAAAAAATATTTTAATTAAGAACAAAGTTTTCCATGGCACATCCGGTCTGGCACATCTTAATTTACTAACGCTTAAACGAATAAGCTCTCCTAATCCAACAGAGGAAGATATCGACAACTATATGAAAATAATCTCACTTACTAATGCTCATAAGAAAGACTATAGGCGCAACGGTCGACTAATAAGCGTTAAACATTGGAAATACGAAAATGTAATCAGACCAAATTTATACAGAATAACAGACTTTGAGGTTAGTCTTCCTGAAAAGTTAAACAAGATGAAACCGGATTGGATACGTCAGAGTACGCCTGATCAACTAGTGGACCGATTTCGTCTGTTGTATGCTGTAAAGAAAGCTCTTAGTAGCAGTCTCGAAAACGAAAACGAAATAATTTCAGTCATCGCAGAGCTTAAAGCGAGAAAAATCATAGAATAAGTAAATATTTAATTTCTAGTTGTACTATGTAATATAGTCGTATTGTAATAGTATTTATATGTAATATGGTATTTTTTGATATGATGACAAAATAAACGAAATGCATTCTATAAAAGCTTCTTATTTCTCAACCTCTCTCTGCCTCAGTAAACGTTCAAGGTATAAATCTGTTTCTGGACTTATTTAATAAGATTGCATAATTCTCTATGGATTTTATGAAGCGATTGATTAATTTAAATATTTTAGAAGAGGTGAACCTGTATAGTTTTGGGTGGAATACCCTTCCGCGTGCAAATTATATCAAGCAATACATTTTTAATTTTAATAATAATATTTTAGAGTGATTTATGTCTCCAATAGCTGGGTTGTTTTATAGAGAGAACATATTGAAAAATATGTCGCGCTCTTTAAATTTATAATAATAAGTTTTAATTTATTATATACGCCATCTAATTTTACTATATTCAGAATGTTAACTGACGTATGTTGATATCTGTTTATCATATGTCTTTTACCCCTTAATATTATTCGAAGAAATATTAATACCTCTGGTATAAATCTTCCACGTGAGGGTTATCTTGCGAGATATGTTGCATTGTCTGCGAGAATGTATTAGTAATTGTCAAATTGTTCTTCGGTCAATCAATTGAATACCTTGTAAGGTTTGTTTTGCCAAATATTCTATTCAACACTGTAAAATTGTATAATACATAATCGCAATATTTACTTTCACGCTGGATACTCACGTAATTGCATTACTCGAAGTAAATCGTATAATAAATAAATCTGTTAATAATGTTGTGTATAAGGGCAAAGCGACCTATAATTTTAGCTAAAACATTATGTCAATTGAAAATGCTTGTACCAAGATCGGTTCTATATTTTATATTATTCAGATATAATGAGAAACATACTAAACTTCTCGAAGCAAAATTTTTCTATATATAACTGGCTCGTTGATTTAAAGATATGATTATCGCTTTGGATGCGAGAGGTTCCGGGTTCGAATCCTGGGTGAGCCCTATTGTTTTTATATTCCGGATGGAATTTCATCAGATTAATTTGCAGCACTAGGTCATCGAATGCTGTGCATAAGTTGATTAGTCGTAGACTTGTAGTAACTTATAAAATAAAACATAAAAATAAAAGACAATAAAACATTTGTTGGGTTTTATTAACACATGATAAATATGAGAATAATTATTATCTAAATTATATACATTTTAAGCACTTTTAAACAAGTTTTGTATCTCTTCGTCAATCTCTTCGGGCACTAGTAGAGGACCTCAAGTATTATGTGATTTTATGTTGATCTTCAGATTTAATATGATGAGCCAAGCTGCTGGGTAAACTTGTTGATGTTAACTTGGAGGTTGATTATTGTTTTTAGCGTCCACCCGCTTTCCTTTTGCTAGATAAAGAAATATGCGTGCTTTAGTTTATTTCTAACTTTATACAATTTCTATACTTACTTGAAACTCTTCGAGATCCTTAAGGATAGGACCTTGAATATTGTTCTTGAACCATTGGGCTAAATTACTGTCTCGGTATATGACTGCATTTTTAGTGTTTATATATTTTATTTCTTCTATAATAGTATCCCCTTTTTTGACTTCGAACACGCCTGTTAAAGCTGTGTTCACTTTTAATGAGTCATCTTTCTTCAATGTATTCAGAATACGTCTCTGAAAAATGGTCGAGCAGTCCTGCATGAAAGCCTTCGGCTCGATATGCTTGGTGTTAGTTATTGCAGCAGCTCGCATACGTCCCTTAAATGCTGATTTAATGTCTGACCATTTGACTCGGCTACAGGCTGTCTCTTTTCGCTGGTTATATCCCTCGCCTACAGTTTTTAAGGCTTTGACTGTCTCTCGATAAGATTTCGCTTGAGCCAAGCAGGCTCTTCGCTCCTAATGATGACGCTGAATCTAGTGCCTTATTAAGTTTTCTTATCGTTATGGTACATTGTTTTAAGGCTCTGAGGATAGCATTACTATTATTATCTATCTGTGGGTCGTAGACAAGTCTCCTTAACTCTTCAACAAGTTCGCTGGCGAAAGACATGTTTTTATTATAAAGGTTAAATATGGATGTGAAGAGAGATAAGTGTTACTCGTTCAGTTGCTGCACTCAGACTGAAATCTAGAGTTAGAACTTCGTTCTATATCCCGTTTACACGTACCGCCGAGAAAACAGCTGGAAGCTGAGAAAAATTACCGAGTTACTGGATGTAATAAGGTGGAATTTAAATAATACGATACATAAATCAGTTCAGTTCATATATTAAAATGCTATGCGGAAACCCTATCTTAACACCTTTTTATTAATTTAAAAGATGGGGAAAAGATAAAGGTTCGTAAGGGGCTATAGTCTAGCGCTACCTGAATGCAAGAGGCTTTTACACCTGTTAAATATATAGATTAATCAGATTGTTTTAATAGAAAGAGAACATATTTTGTCCGCAATATAGATTCCTTCATGGCTTCATCTATTAGACCTATTTCATTTCATCGATCGGCTGTGAAAAGAAAAATGTAGCTAATTAATATATCAACTATATGATCAAGCAATCTCATATTACTGTGTTGACGTAAATATTTATTATTCCTGTAAAGTTGCTATTTTTAAGACGGTCAATCCGTTTGTCGAGTGTATCAAATCTTGTTAGAACTCAAAGGTTAAAATGAGTTTTTAAATAAAAAAATGCTATAAATTATAAAGAATGTTCATTTATTAACTAGTAGATTGAAAAAAATATAGAACACCGGTAACAACAATTTTAATTTTATAGGAGAGTAATTTGGAAATGTTCATAGTAGTAGTAACGTTAAAACAAAAGGTATAAACATTAATATTCCATAATTCTTGCATATGAGATATCTTTCATGTGTTGTAAATATGAATAAAGGCCTGGAATTCACATTAAGTTATTTTTAGTACTAACATGATTATAATTTAACTGTGGTGGAATTTCAATTTATCCCTAGCTCTTTCAAAAACATACAGGTATATTCGTCGAGGGATAATTAGTAGGTAGGGTCATGGTAAAACTAAAAAAGACAACTTCTTAAGGGATGGTATTTAGTTGTTTTTAACTGTTGAGATAAACAGATTATGATATACGGGTTAATATTTCATAGAAATAAGAAAAAATGCGTTTCGTTTTAAAACTATAAAATATGTATAGTATGAATTGTTACATTATGATTTTTCATGTTTTATGATTTCGTTGGATTATATGATATGAGATTAATGTCTTTTTAGACAAACCGCGATAAACAGGATAGATTTTACTGGTTCTAGACGTTAATGACGTAATACATACAAGTTCAATCTTGATTATTTTTTTTCGTCGGCTGTGTCGGAACAGGAGGTATACAATTTATAATAAGCTGCTAGATAAATTTTTTTAAGAATTTGTAACTATCGCTATTTAAAAATCGGACATCCACTAAATTATGATTTACTACGAAATTTACTATAATTAAATAGTTTAAAAGATATAAGAATTGATTGTGATTTAGTATTTTTGAATAAATTAGTGAACGGCTTATCTTGATTCTTTTTTTCCTGTTGGTTAACACAAAAGATATCGATTCTAGGACGAGTCCTACTGTTTTCTTTAATGAGTAATCTGAATAAATGAGCTGGTAGTTAATTCACAAATTATACCTTTATAATAGTTGTTAAACTAATTAATTTTCATTGTAGATAAACTGAATTTTACGAAAGACATATTGGAATGATATATGTAATATTACCATTATTTAATAGTATTTGATAGACTAACGCGTTTTAAGATCACCGTAGCTATTATTACCTGCCAACAGGTTATTGACCCATTTTTCTCTACCTGCTGCATTTCGACTAAGAAACTTTAGTATATCTTGTTAGTTTTGATAAGATGCAAGATTGAGATTTTTATGTTTTTATGTATGAAAGTATATACCGAGGGCATGTTATGATGAGAGATATATATATTAAACTCCTGGGGGGGTAGATGAGAGTAGCTAACTAACTATTCTGAAGTACTTTAATTAAATAACGTTTAAATTATTGTGTAGGTAAAAGGCTTGAAGGTCACCCTCCGAATCGTGTCGATGCCTGCGACCAAGCGTAGTATTCATTTATTGTTCGTATCGGTTAGTCGTGAAAGGTATTTTAAATTTGAATTGCGTATATATTCAATTCATTATTAATAGAATGTTATTTATGGGTATTATATAATTAGATTTATGTAATTAAAATAAAATGTTACGTTTTAATGACAATATATGGGAAAAATACGGATCCTTCTACCTGTTGACTGTTATAGGTATATAGATATTGAATTATGTTCGAATGTTTTGATGAATTTTAATTCGTTATTAATAAAAAATATATCAATTATCTTAAATTATTATTGGTAGAACATTAGGTAATTACTTTTATCAATAAAATGTAACAGCGTGAAGTTAGCAACGTTGCCGCGCGCTTGGTTGGATCGCGAGCGCGGTCGCGATCGCGAGTCTCGCTAGACCGCGGATGACCTTGAAATGCAAAACGGACCTTCATAAGAAATAACATGGGATTTTGCGTTCGTTCTCTTGTTGCCTATATACTCATTCAATCTATCAATAATGCTGGCTTTTTCATTCTACGATTTTTGCCAAGCAGCATAAAGTACTTGTTCATTTTGTGACCTTGCACTATTTTCTTGAAAAAGTGCATTATTTTGTTGAATTAATATCGCCTCATTTGGTGACTGTGCTGGCGGTGTTTAATAAAATATGATATGCGATAGCTCAGCAACCGTGACGCCGGCTGCCAACCCACATAGCAAATAAAAATTGCAGCACACTTTAAAAAATTTGCCTTTGCAAACCAAAATATTTGCGGAAAAGTTGTCTTTGCAAACATGAATATTTGCATAAAATTTCCGGAAAAGATTGAAGTTTCCCCTTGACAAACTTGCAACAAATTTGTTCAAAATATTTGCAAAAAATTTGTCCCTGCAAACATTCAGCAAATCATGAAAATAAAATTTGTTACAAATATTTACTTGAAAATTTGTAGTAAATTTGATTTTTAATTTTTTTAGTTTATAATATTAATAAAAATGTAGTATTGTTACGAGTATGGGAAAACGCTTATGGAAAAAATAAACAGAAAAAATTTATTTATAAATCGTATATTTATAGAAAATATGATAGAATATCATTTGTTGTTATCATCCGCGTGTCACCATTACCTCCACCTCGACTGTTTGCTCGTCTTGTTCTCTGAAACACAAAATCGTAATGACTTGTATTTTTTTTACTTACTTTAATAATGCATAGTAATGTATGAGGTATACTAATGCTGTGCACATGCACGAAAGAATTCAATAAGATTTATAAAATATCAATTTAACAAGATAGACCTAATAATAATACTACGTTCAAGCACAAATAATATTAACTAGGTAACTAATAGAATATTCCGTACTTACGATATTAATTGAGAATGGTTGCTCCATTTGTTTCCAATTTAGTTTTCACGTTTCACCAGATAACGATAACCACTCACAATTACAATGTAAAATGGCGAACTAGCGAGTACTAGTGCCCGTTTACAGCGTGAACAAACACGCAACTACCTTAGTCGCGCGCATCTTTGTCGGGACAAACGAAAATAAGTTTGCTACAAAATTGCTAACGCAAATTCATGTTCGCAAATGAAAGTTGAGCGAAAAGCAAATTTGCTGAAAACTTTCGTGCTATCGGGGAAAGTTTTTGCTTTCTCTAAAAGAATCGGAAATGTCAAAGAATTTTATCCTGCAATTTTTGTATACGCGATAGATTCAAAAAAACTGAAATTGCTCCAAGAGTAAACTACCCTTGAATTAAAAAATAGCAAAAAAATGTTATTAAAAAACTTATAATTATATTTTATTTTCAAATTCTAATTGTCAAGGTCCGACTTTGAAAAGTATTTTTTGATAAATGATGATAAATGATTTAAAAAAAAAATGATCGATTAAAAATATAAGCTATATTTTATTAGTAAATTTCATTCCAACTTTGCAGTGGTCGTATTAAATTTATATTATATTTTACGACTGTGGCGCCACTGTGCCGAGCACAGGCTGCACGGGCGCTAGCTACCCCTCTGCTTATGCACTTTTCTCTAGTACCTTCCTTATTTGGTGATTGGAGGTTTCTTTGGGTTTTTCTCTGCATCTTTTCTCTATCTGTCGAATCTGTCAGATCTGCTTTGCTAGCGCATTTCCATCCATTCTTATAATGTGACTGAACCATGATGATTGCCCCTGGATTCCCTTCAGACTGAATAAATCTTTCGCCTTTTACAGTTCGTTTATACAGCAGCTAAGATTTTAAAAATTGAATCAAAATAAGCATTAAATAGGTTTAACAGTGTCCACAATTTAAGGGCAGTTGCGATTTCAGCTTTTTGAACTTACTTTCTATACCATGATTGCAGGGTAATTTTGTTAAAATTTTCTAAATGTTCTAGAAAAAGCAGGCATATTTATCAATATAATATAAAACTGGTTACTAGGCCGCCATTACCCATTATCCTTAAATAACAAACTCCTAATCTATAAGGCCATCATCAAACCCATCTGGTCCTATGGAATTGAACTTTGGGGCTGTGCTAGCAAATCAAACCTTGCTATCATGCAACGCTGCCAATCTAAACTCCTACGATCCATCATCAGAGCACCATGGTACATCACCAACCAGATGATACACGACGACCTCATCCCGTTCCTCAATACAGTAATATACGACAGAACTACGAAACATCTCCACAAACTCTCCATCCATGACAATCCTCTTCTGCATGAACTTCTGCACCATCAAGTCATCAGAAGACTCCAGCACTGTTGGCCTACCGACATCCATTGAACAGGACTCCTCCCTGGATTGGCCCTCATCACGTTAGCAATGCTCCCCATGAAGAGGACCCCTCACTGGACGGGCCCTCACAACGTCAGTTCCACATTTATAATATTATCTTATAGGATTTTATGTATTCTGGTTGCTAATTTACGTAATTAAAAAAAAATATATATTTATCAAGCATGAATTTTTTTTTAAAAATGGAAAGCAAAAAAAGATGCATACTTTTTGACAGTTATTTGCCACTTATATCTTAAGTTGCCAGAATCAAATAAAACGTTATTTATAAGTATAAATCAATAATGCAGCTAAAATTATATAAAACATTTATTTATAACCTCTTTGACAATTTACAATTTTTCAATTATGATTCCACCTGCTTATATCTTAATGCAACAGAACAGAATTGTGAAAATTGTGAAATAACCTGTTAAACCTTGTTAGAAATTGATATTTTCTTGTATTTTAAGATAATGACTTAGTGAACATTTATAGTCATCAGCCGCGACGCGTATGTAGCCTTTAGACTATGCTATGTGGCCAGAAGGCAATCAGTTAATACCACCACTGCTAGTCACATGAATTACACTAAAATGATTTCTCACTAATGTGTGTGCACATGTGTTTTAAGAATAGAATTTCGTGAACATCTGTAGTCGCATACAGTACACTCAAATGGTTTTTCACCAGTGTGAGTCCTCATATGTGTTTTAAGCCCACCACTTTTAGAACATTTGTAGTCACATAAACTACATTCAAATGGTTTCTCACCAGTGTGAATTCGCATGTGTGTTTTAAGATCAGAACTATAAGAAGATTTGTAGTCACACAAAATACACTTAAATGGTTTCTCACCAGTGTGACTTCGCATGTGTTTTAAGAGCAGAACTATAAGAAGATTTGTAGTCACACAAATTACACTCATATGGTTTCTCATCAGTATGAGATTGCATGTGTATTTTAAAATAACCACTTTCAGAACATTTGTAGTCACACAAATTGCACTTAAATGGTTTCTCACCAGTGTGAGTTCGAATGTGTCTTTTAAGACTACCACTATTTGAGCATTTGTAGTCACAGAAATTACACTGAAATAGTTTCTTACCAGTGTGAGTTTGCATGTGTATTTTAAGACCATCACGACGAGAAAATTTGTAATCACATACAGTACACTCAAATGGTTTTTCACCAGTGTGAGTCAGCAAGTGTGTTTTAAACCTACCACTTCGAGAACATTTGTAATCGCACACATTACACTCAAATGGTTTCTCACCAGTGTGAGTCCTCCTATGTGTTTTAAGCCCACTACTTTGAGAACATTTGTAGTCACATAAATTACATTCAAATGGTTTCTCACCAGTGTGAATTCGCATGTGTGTTTTAAGATCAGAACTATAAGAAGATTTGTAGTCACACAAAATACACTTAAATGGTTTCTCACCAGTGTGACTCCGAACGTGTGTTTTAAGAGCAGAACTATAAGAAGATTTGTAGTCACACAAATTACACTCATATGGTTTCTCATCAGTATGAGATTGCATGTGTATTTTAAAATAACCACTTTCAGAACATTTGAAGTCACACAAATTACACTCATATGGTTTCTCACCAGTGTGAGTTCGAATGTGTCTTTTAAGATTACCACTATTTGAGCATTTGTAGTCACAGAAATTACACTGAAATAGTTTCTCACCAGTGTGATTTTGCATGTGTATTTTAAGACTATCACGACGAGAAAATTTGTAATCACATACAGTACACTCAAATGGTTTTTCACCAGTGTGAGTCAGCAAGTGTGTTTTAAACCTACCACTTTGAGAACATTTGTAATCGCACACATTACACTCAAATGGTTTCTCACCAGTGTGAGTCCTCCTATGTGTTTTAAGCCCACTACTTTGAGAACATTTGTAATCACATAAATTACATTCAAATGGTTTCTCACCAGAGTGAATTCGCATGTGTGTTTTAAGATCAAAACTATAAGAAGATTTGTAGTCACACAAATTACACTCAAATGGTTTCTCACCAGTGTGAGTTCGAATGTGTCCTTTAAGAATACTACTATTTGAGCATTTGTAGTCACAGATATTACACTGAAATGGTTTCTCACCAGTGTGAGTTCGCATGTGCATTTTAAGAATACCACTTTGGTGAGATTTGTAATCACACAAATTACACTCAAATTGTTTGTCACCAGTGTGAATTCGAATGTGCGTTTTAAGGTCACGACTACATGAAGATTTGTAATCACACAAACTGCATTTAAACACTTTCTCACCACTATGGCTTAACATACGCCTTTTTTTACTGTCACTAATAGCTTGTGTGGGTTCTTGTGGAGCACTGGAGTTATGGAACAGGTTTTCAACTCTCTTAGAATATGTGTCAATCTCATCCATGGTATTAGAATCTTTCATTATTTGTGGTTCGATTTTGATCTCAAATTCTTCTTTGATTGCTGATAGTTCGTTATCCATTGTATCAATATTTAGGGTACTATCACGATCTGTAACAAAAAAATAACAGTAGTAAAATTGGCCTTTTACTTTTATCTGACATAATCAACTTTATAAATTTAATACTATCAATGTTAAATGTTGTATAACCAGTTTAACTTTATTCGATTGAATATATTTAAAAAAGTGACTACACTCTTAAACTCAATGTTATGACTATCAGTAGGTAATCTACAAGTATCATTCACAAGTAATTTACATTTAAAGATGTACGTTCATGCAATACTGGTTGATTACATCTATCTTTAAAATGCTATCATTCTTTGCCTATATCGTACCAAGCATTTATTAAATAGTGATTTAAAAAAGACAATTATAACATACTATTGCTTAATTGTAAATCCACTGTATAGGATCGATAGAGTTTTTGTTAAAACTTCATAATCAACCATAATGCTTTTTAAGGATATTTTCACTTGGCCATTATCTAGAATAAAAAATATATTTGCCAGATCGCATGGGCTGTGGAGCAGAAACCAAAACTCGTCTCGCGATGCTACAGATACAGACCATTTCGAATAATTTGCGTTATCAGTTGTTTCAAGTTCAACGTAACCAGACATAACCCCTTGTAGAATTAAAAAGGTTTGTACATGTAATAAGACGATTATAAAGTATTTCCTGTTTTTAAATACCAATAGCTTTCACCTTAAGCTTTGGAGATGGCGCTGTTATGAGATTTAAAAACAAAGGTCAAGTATGCTTAAGGCTCCTGGCTATCAACAAGTATTTTTTCAATTCCTAATTATACAACCTATATAACCTGGTCTTGATCGCGTTATAACCATTGCTAAACACTTAGAAAGTGCACATCCCCCTCCTTTATTCTGACGACAGTCAATCTTTCCAATAGGGTCGGAAGAATCAACCGTGGCCACTTTCTTATCTAAAAGTATTTCATACTTGTTTATTTCACTCTCATGTACCCATCTACTAATAAAACTTAGTTAGCATTGGAGAATGCGTTAAATACGTAATATAATTTTAAGAGCTATTTAAGAATAAAAATCTTATTTTTCAAAAATTAATAAACTAACTTATAAGAATAGCCAAGTATGTATGCTTAATAAGTTTATAACATCTGCATTTTTAATTTATAGGTATTTGTGTATTTAGTGCGCGAAATGTTACTTTGGTGCTTAAGAATGAAAGTCTTTTGACGAGGAGTAGCCGAGATGATGTTTCAAATGGTAATTCGAGTACTAGGCGTTTACAAGAATTCATTAATATCCTAAATCTTAGTATGTTTAATAATGTAAAAAACTTTCAGAGACTTACACTAGACCTAATAATCAGCAATCTCAAAGTGCGCATGAGAACGATGATCCGATTGTACCTGTGGATGAGTATCACCCAGTATTAACAGTATCATGTAGTTTTGCACGTAAAGGAAAGATACACGCCCAGAGTTTCAAAAAATTCTCACAACTCTAAAAAAGTTTACTTTTTACTATTGTACCAGTTGCTTAGAGTTACTGATTGGCAAGAACTTGAAAATTATAGTGACATAAATGAAGCTGTAAATAAGTTTATCCAACACCTCTAAATAAAGAGGGCAAAATTCGTGGAACATGGGCCTTGTCTTTCAGATCCCAACGAATTAGATAATTCTTCAATCTAAAGTTGCGGTATATTATCCTTTTGTTAGCTAAATTTTGTTGGTGAATTGTGTGATTGTTCGTATGTATGTGTTATTTTGTTATTTTTTGTACGGTGGAGTCCAATCGATGGTCCTAACCTAGATACAGTTCACCTAGAGTAGTCGACTTTATTACTACGGCTAGCTCTATACATGGGTGAATATCTACAAATTGACTCTTTCAGAGGTAATTTTTGGACAAACGTTTTTGTTTTATTTCGAAAATTAAAATTATGGTATTTGATACCTTTTGAGGTCTTTTTCGACATAACACCAAAAAACGTTAAAAAAACGAACTGGAATACTGAATTGTTTATCATTTTTCAAAGCAAAAGGCACGCAGAAATGAACTATGAAGTATGGTAATGAAAAAGAGACAGCTTAGCAAATTTATTTATTGAAAAATATAAAATATAAAAATAAAAATCACCTAATAAACTATTAAAATAAAACTAAAAAAATATTCTTTGGCAAAAGATACATATTATCACTATTTTTCAAATCTTTTTTTGTCTCTCTTTTTTCCTTTCTCTTTTTTTCTGAAGTTCTTCCTCTCCTGATGCTTACCTGATGATGAATATACCTACTTATATTTTGTGAAGAATTTTCAGTAAAATTCTGGTTAAAATCTCCACAATTCTCGTATATGTAGAATGGGTCTTACTTACATTTTTGAAGGAAATATGTCGACGTCATTGAGACGTCATAACTCTACATTCGTCATACTGATATTACGTCAATATAACGTTATAATTAGCCATTCGTCATCAGCGACCAAACATGTCTAAAAAATCACTTTAATAAGACGACACTCTGCTTGCTGGGGAGGTGCATAATCTCTTTCGGATAATTATTTCCTTTTACTTTTTGTTTAATTTCTGGAGTATTATCCCAGGCGGCTTGTTGAATGTTGCTAACAAGCAGTTTTGTTTCTTCATCAAGTTGTTTTTCACTTTTAAGTGAGACAGAGAGATTAATGGAATTTCCAAGATGTATTCTAAAACTATTCCAATCTGTTAGTTTATTTACAAGCCTAGGCGGATTTTCTTTTTTAATTATCGTATCACTTAGTGTGAGTACTATGGGAGATTGATCAGAATTCATATTCCATGCCTCTTTGTTATATATTTAATTTAAATTACGCGCCATGGAAGAGGATTTCCGGGCACGCGCATAAGTTAAGGAAATGAGTTGTTTTTAGAGCGTCTTGTTGAACACGCTATTACGATTTTATATTACGGATTTTTCCTTTCGTTTAATTAATGTGGTTGAATTAATAAAGTTTTGTTATTAGCAAGAAAGGGTGTTTATTTTTCCACATACACGTACCTCCAAATACAACAACTGGCGACGAGGATCGGATTTGTTAAAACGAAAATAATAACAAGAAAACACGTTGATTTGGAGGTTAGGACACCACGTTTTTATAAAATACAAAAACTTATTTACAAACTAAAAAAAGGAAATAATGAGCGAAGGGATGTCGACGGTACAATCACTTACAGTGGAAACTTTCAATCCAGCAACTACAACCTGGTCAAGGTGGGTGAAAAGGTTAGAAGGCGCATTTAAAGTTTTTGAAACCAAACCTGAAAAGAAGGTGTACTTTATATTACACTACATGGGATCACAAACGTACGATATTTTATGTGACAAGTTGGCTCCCGAAGAACCAGAAGCAAAGACATATAAAGAAATAGTGGAGTTACTACAAAATTTATATTCACCAGCTCCGTTGGAAATCGTAGGAATTTACCGGTTCCAATCAAGGAAGCAGCTAGAGGGGGAGACAATACAGGAATACTGTCATGCTTTACAAAAATTAAGCATTAACTGCAACTTCAGTACTTATCTTAATCAAGCGATAAGAAATCAATTCGTTTTTGGTCTTAATTCTCAAAGAATACAGGCTAAATTATTAGAAACAAAAGATTTACAATTAAAGACTACAATTAAACAATAATAAAGCTAAATATCAAGTAATATCTTAGCGCTAAGTGTGCAAGATATTTTTAGGTTTAATTTATTTATTCAAATTCAATGAATATATACCTATCAATTGTAAATTTATTGTAAGAATTTTTTGAAAAATTTCCAGCAAAATTCTGGTTAAAATCTCCACAATTCTCGTATATGTAGAATGGGTCTTACTTATATTTTTTAAGGAAATTTCTCGACGTCAATGAGATGCATACCTCTACATTTGTCATACTGGTATTACGTCAGTATAACGTTATAATTAGGCATTCGTCATCAGCGACCAAACATGTCTAAAAAATCACTTTAATAAGACGACACTCTGCTTGTTGGGGAGGCGCATAATCTCTTTAGGATAATTATTTCCCTTTACTTTTTGTTTAATTTCTGGAGTATTATCCCAGGCTGCTTGTTGAATGTTGCTAACAAGCAGTTTGTTTCTTCATCAAGTTGTTTTTCACTTTTAAGTGAGACAGAGAGATTAATGGAATTTTCAAGATGTATTCTAAAACTATTCCAATCTGTTAGTTTATTTACAAGCCTAGGCGGATTTTCTGTTTTAATTATCCTATCACTTAGTGTGAGTAGTATGGGAGATTGTTCAGAATTCATATTCCATGCCTCTTCAACATATAAGTAATTTGAGGATATATTCCTGAGAACAGAAAAGTCTATAAGGCCAGGAATCTTGTTGTGATTGGACGGCCAATAAGTAGGCTTCCCAGTCAATACTGCATAACATTTAAGCTGGTTGCATACTGATAGAAGTTCTTTACCTTTGGTAGTTGTTGTTAACCTCGATCCCCAATGGGTGTGTTTCGCATTAAAATCATTATTGGAGGTGCATCTCCAATAACGAATCTAAAGTCCGTTTGCTGTAACCTGTCGCAAGGCGTAAAAATACTTCAAGTTAGCTGATCCTTAAAGCTTCATTTACGATGATGCGCGTTTGTGTACCGTGTGCGCTTAACTTGCTCTTAAGGGCTTCAGCGTAATATGGAATGGAAAATTAAATACATCACAATTAAATCAGGCTCGTCACTCGCTATTTAAACATAACAAAGCCTACTTTAAAAGAGGTGTTTGCTCTAAAAAGAGCAATTTCTGAACAGCATCCGCGGCAAATACTCTTTTTACTCTGCGAACCGAAGAAATTACATCAGCAAACTAAAAGGTTTTTTAAAACACATCAACTTACCAGGCATCACTATCAGAGTCTTCTGATGTACAATTGATGTCTGAATCGGACGACGCTCCTGTATTTACAGTAAAAACTACGTTTTCCACAAGAACATCAATTATATGGTCAAGGTTCCAGATTTCTTGTTCAATTTTTTGAGCGTGCCTCACACATTCTTCCCAATCTTCTGCGCTTACGTTGGTGATTCCTTCCTTTAATAAATTTTCTACATCTTTTAGCTTAAATGTAGTATTATTTACTGCCACAAATCCTTTAATTTGGGCCCAAATCGGGTTTAAATCACAATGGTACGGAGGTTGACGTAAAATTGTAATTGGGCAATTCTTTTAATGTAATATGATTTATAAGTATCGCGCTGTTGCCGTATAATCTCTAATAGCTCAATTACAAAAACACTCTTACGAAACAAATGCAACTGCACAGTACAAACGTTAAGGGTCTACAGTACGTGGGAATTTATAATAGCTAAAATGCCTTTCGCTCTATACTTCTCATTCAGTTATTTCATAAAATTTTTAACCCTACTTGAACCAAAATAAAAAGGAAAGTCCATTCTACAGAGGTGCTTTTTCGGATTTAAGAAAAAAAATTTTTTTGTTGTACAAAGTTTACAAGAAAAACACAGAAAAATTAATTGATGTTTAAAAAAGTCCTAAAATATTAACCAAGGGTAATTCTGAAAAAAATCAAAAGCGCTGGTGTAGCTCATTAATCGTACTTCACTTTGCTTTTTGTTTCATTTTAATAGATCAATTAATAAGATTGTCACAAACGGAAATATTTACAATTAAATATTTCATACAAAACTCAACTTCTCTTCCGTTTGTACAGTATAGCGTGCAAGGCCACGCTCAGTTACCCACGCTAGCTAGCAGCTGCAGTCTCGCGACCGACAACTTGGTGGACACCTGCGAGGTCTTCTCCGAAGCGCGCTCGCTTCGCCCACCATTGTATTCGTTGGCTTGGTCGCCTACTTACTCCGTACACGCGAGGTAACCCACACGAATTGCAAGCAGGTGCACATTCCATCGACCACACTACCGCACAGCTGCCGATTCGTGCCAGGCACCAGCTGCGCGAATGCAATCTACCCACAAGCCTGCTGCCAGGAAGTATGAACTTCCTTAGTTTCTTACTGAGAACTTCAGCCTACTGATTCCCACTACGATGCTAATTACTTCCTCGTTCAGCAGTATATAACCAGCTTGCTTGAGCTATTCAAACCAGTCAGTGAATTGACTCCAACACTACATCTACAAGCAAGCTGGTGAGTACTCTTTTAATTATGTAATGCTTAGTGCCTAGTTGAGTGGGCGGCGCTTACTCGCCCACTCTATGCGAATTATGGGTAGTTGTGATCAGGCTACCCAAAACTTAGTTACCAGGAGGTTATCTCCTACGCTTAGTCTGTAGACCTAATGCTAGAACAGGGTTGGTCCCGACCTCCCCTGTATTGTATTAGTTTAGGAGGACATATACGTCCTCACAATATGTACTCAACATGTATGTTAACCTTTTGTACTCTCTTTATTGTCTTTAGTATATAGTTGTTTTTTACAACTTGTGTTTGATTTCTTTCTACCTCTGACTACGTCCTCGAGTCACGAAAACCCCATGTGACAAGATCAGGAGACGAATACTTGGAAATAAATTTTCTTTGGAGTTTTTAGTTATTATTGGTGTCAAAAGAGGCCACTACATTTGCTAAATACTGTAAACACTAAACGTGGTTCCGCCTACTTTAGAGACGTGTGCGATAATAGACCATATGAACAAAATGTAGCAAATGCTTTTATTACATATGTAGCTAATTAAATACTTATACTTTATTACTGCTTTACTAATTAAATATCGTATGTTTCACCCTTTATTCTTTATTCATAGAAGTAAAAGTACTATGATATATTTAATTATAAACTGTAAAGCATAAATAAAATCTAACATCAGCTCTAATGGTACTATAAAATGCGCGTTAGCTTCACGACCAACTCAACCTTGTGGCTTGATGACAAAGGTGCTTGCATTGCAATTCATGTATCGCAGGATCGATCCCTGCTCGGGAAGTTTTTTTTAATTTGAACTTGTTAGTTCTTAAAAAGAATAATTATTTACTTAATTATTTAAATTATATTTTTTAATGTTATTTGTTTTTTATTATTATTGTTCTTATAAAAAAACCCACCGGACAGGAATCGCTCCTGCGACCTTGGGATAATTGTTGAATGCGCTCACGTACATTGTAAACCATTAGAGTTAATATTAGATTTTATTTATTAATGCTTTACAATTAAATATTAAATGACATGACGCCGAATTCAAAAATTTCTTTTTTAAATGAAAGTAAATTCAAAACAACGGAATATGTGTTTCTGCATTTAATATAATGCGACACAAATTAACGCATACAAGATGCAAGGTATTAACTTGGTACCTATAAAAGAATTCGCCTAACGGAAAGGCGCGGTGGCTGAAAAGTACACTAACCGCCATTACAGATTTCCGCGGGTTCTGTTCCCGTCAGCTGCATAATTTTTTTTTTAGATTATTTTTAATAAAACTACATTCTGTTTACAATTGGATTATTTTGTAAATTAAATTCAATAAAATTTTTAATCGTATATTGAAATCGATGTCATGTCAGCTCCCCTTGTTGAATAATGACTAAAAGGGATAATTTTATGCATTTTATGTAATTATTTTTTTGTAAATGTTATAGTATTTACAAAAAAAAGTTTATTTATAAAATATATTAAATAATAATTAAAAAATATTTTGCATTAGCTGAGATTTGAACTCTCGTTCGTTTATTCAAAACTAGTACGCATAATCGAGTGCAGCATTCGACTATGAAGCTGTTGTCATACATTTCTTCTTTAATGAATGTCCATTTATTATACCTTTTTGGTTGATTCTTTTTTATTATTACTTGCTTTTTAATTCTTTTTTACAATATTACTAATTACAGTACATTTACTTATCAACTGATTAACATAAACTAATCAACAATTAATATTATTTCATCTATGCATGTAAGATTTATACTTACTAAATATAAATTTAGTTGAAATTCTATAACAAAGAGGGGAAATGAGTAGGAGAGAGATGCATGGTTTTTACTACTCAATATGGGCGTGTAATTTTAGCAAACGAATCCACCCATATTTCAGATAATTTTTTCGAGGTTATGTCAAAAACGATAAATGCTCCTGCATGGTATAGGCCCTTAACGAGAACTGATTGCATATACGTGTTTCCGCATGTAGGTAAAGTAGTTTAAGCATTAATGAACCACGTGCGCGCCGACCAATAGCATCGCTTATGGTTTGTTGACGTCCTGCGACAGGTTACCGCAAACGGACTTTACATCCTTGGCTTATGCTTTGTCTTTAACAGCTATGGCCTGTATTTCCGCTGTTTGATATACCATTTCTAGATGATGTCTAATGGATTCTCTTTTTCTGGGTAGATAGTGTGATAGACCTTATATCCCTTGAATTTGATGTGCGATTCCTTGGTGAAATGGGTTTCAGCAATAAGACACACATCAAGTTTCTCTATGTCCAGGATTGCTTGTAGTTCATATTGATGTTGAAGCAGTCCATTGGTGTTCCATTGCATTATTCTGATATTATTAGCCATTTTTAGATTTAGGTATCGCTCCTTGAGTGCGATATTCCAGCTTTGTGATACGATCGTTCATTTTACTTAATTTTTCCAATATCAATTGGAGTGTGGATTCAACAGACGAGCTTTGTTGACTTGATGTCTTCTCGTTCTGTTTCAGTGGCTTTCCAGATGCCGCCTGGCTATATAAGTCCTTGGTTTGGTAGCATTATCTTGCTTTGGTGGCATTGGGTTTATTTTCTGTTGGGCTGTTTAGACGAACTTGGTTTCTTTATTTGTTTATTCTTTAATATCTGCATTTTCTTTGCTACCATGTATCCATAGTAGTTGACTGTATGTCTTTCCCCACAATGTACACATTTTGGGGGGAATTTCATTTTGTTCCTTGCACTCTGCAATAATGTGCTTACCTTTGCATTTTACACATCCACGTTCTTTAGCGCAGTATTTCTGTGTATGCCCATATGCTTGAAATCGCTTATATTGAGGCACTAATCTATTTTTTCTGATGGGTTGGTTTTCTACTCGAATGCCCATGATATCTTTGATTTCGAAAATTCTGTTAGTGTCTTCATCATGTTTAAATGACAACATGAACATGTTTAGCGGAGGTTTTGTTTTGTATATTTTTGTAGCTTCAAGTATTTTGTATCCTCTCTTTCGGAGTTCGCTAGCTATCTCTGCTGGATTGCATGAGTGACTCATCTATTTTGTTTGTTTTCGTGATTGCTTGATAGCTCTCCCCATCTGGGACGTTAATTTTGATATTCTTGTTGTTTATTATCTTAATTTGAAAACCACTAATCCGGTTCCATATGAGTTCATGGATTTCATTAAAGTTATTAATTCCGTCTACAATTATCGGCGGCAGTTGTGAGACTTTCTTTGCTTGTATTTTTTTGTTTTCTGTGACCTTTTGCCTGTCTTGTGGGGGGGGGGGGGAGAGAGCGAAGTATTCATTTTCCTCTTTTTATTCTTTTCTGAAGCGTTAGAGGATTTTGAACCGAACTTCTCTCTAACCTTGTAAATTCAACATGTAAACCAGCATTATTAACCTTCTGCAAATTTTGTAATTTTGTTTAAAGAGCATTTAATCTATCAATAATGCTGGCTTTTTCATTCTACGATTTTTGCCAAGCATCATAAAGTACTTGTTCATTTTGTGACCTTGCACTATTTTCTTGAAAAAGTGCATTATTTTGTTGAATTAATATCGCCTCATTTGGTGACTGTGCTGGCGGTGTTTAATAAAATATGATATGCGATAGCTCAGCAACCGTGGCCCCGGCTGCCAAAGTTTTTGCTTTCTCTAGAAGAATTAGGAAATGTCAACGAATTTTATCCTGCGATTTTGGTATACGAGATAGATTCAAAAAAACTGAAATTGCTCCAAGAGTAAACTACTCTTGAATTAAAAAATACCAAAAAATGTTATTAAAAAACTTATAATTATATTTTATTTTCAAATTCTAATTGTCAAGGTCCGACTTTGAAAAGTATTTTTTGATAAATGATGATAAATGATTTTTGAAAAAAATGATCCATTAAAAATATAAGCTATATTTTATTAGTAAATTTCATTCCAACTTTGCAGTGGTCGTATTAAATTTATATTATATTTTACGACTGTGGCGCCCCTGTGCCGCGCACACGCTGCACTGACGCTAGCTACCCCTCTGCTTATGCCCTTTTCTTTAGTACCTTCCCTATTTGGTGATTGCAGGTTTCTTTGGGTCTTTCTCTGCATCTTTTCTCTATCTGTCAAGTCTGTCAGATCTGCTTTGCTAGCGCATTTCCATCCATTCTTATAATGTAACTGAACCATGATGATTGCCCCTGGATTCCCTTCAGACTGAATAAATCTTTCGTCTTTTACAGTTCGTTTATACAGCAGCTAAAATTTTAAAAATTGAATTAAAATAAGCATTAAATAGGTTTAACAGTTTCCACAATTTAAGGGCAGTTGCGATTTCAGTTTTTTGAACTTACCCTCTATACCATGATTGCAGGGTAATTTTGTTAAAATTTTCTAAATGTTCTAGAAAAAGCAGGCATATTTATCAATATAATATAAAACTGGTTACTAGGCCGCCATTACCCATTATCCTTAAATAATAAACTCCTAATCTATAAGGCCATCATCAAACCCATCTGGTCCTATGGAATTGAACTTTGGAGCTGTGCTAGCAAATCAAACCTTGCTATCATGCAACGCTGCCAATCTAAACTCCTACGATCCATCATCAATGCACCATGGTACATCACCAACCAGATGATACACGACGACTTCGGCATCCCTTTCCTCAATACAGTAATATACGACAGAACTACGACACATTTCGACAAACTCTCCATCCATGACAATCCTCTTCTGCATGAACTTCTGCACCACCAAGTCATCAGAAGACTCCAGCACTGTTGGCCTACCGCCATCCATTGAACAGGACTCCTCCCTCCATTGGCCCTCATCACATTACCAATGCTCCCCACGAAGAGGACCACTCACTGGACGGGCCCTCACAACGTCAGTTCCACATTTATAATATTACCTTATAGGATTTTATGTATTCTGATTGCTAATTTACGTAATTAAAAAAAATATATATTTATCAAGCATGAGTTTTTTCAAAAATGGAAAGCAAAAAAAGATGCATAGTTTTTGCCAGTTATTGTATATCTTAAGTTGCCAGAATCAAATAAAACGTTATTTATAAGTATAAATCAATAATGCAGCTAAAATTATATAAAACATTTATTTATAACTTCTTTGACAATTTACAATTTTTCAATTATGATTCCACCTGCTTATATCTTAATCCAACAGAACAGAATAGTGAAAATTGTGAAATAACCTGTTAAATCTTGTTAGAAATTGATATTTTCTTGTATTTTAAGATAATGACTTAGTGAACATTTATAGTCATCAGCCGCGACTCGTATGTAGCGTTTAGACTTTGCTATGTGGCGAGAAGGCAATCAGTTAATACCACCAGTGCTACTATCCACTTTTTTTCTAGAGTCCTCTGACTTTGAAAGAGTATTGCTCGGGAACTACTGAACCAAATTAAATATTTTAAAACCGAGCAAATAGTAAATTTATTTCTACATATAACAGTATAATATTATATTTCTAACTGGTATGCTTTTGTTTTTATCGGACGATACGCAATGAAAGGTACCTATTTTTAGGGACAATTTAATTGAAAGTAAGTTAACTAATCTTTTTCTCAGAAAGTATATGTCATATATCTATGAAATTTTTGTAGGGGTTAGAAAGAAACCTTGCGGTTCTTATGTTATTAATTTTCAGACAAAAAAGCTTTTTATTTAAGATTTATGCGAAAAAATAGCGAACTATGCGTTCTTATTTATTAATTGAGATAGCGTCAAATTTTTTCCGCTAAATTAACACTTTTCATGTATAGACATTATTTTTTTCAAAAAAATGTTCCTAACTTTAATAATAAAAATGCGGAAACAAAAAAACGATTTTTGATGACAAGCGGTTTCGACAAAAAACGGTTTTTTTGTTATTGCACTTTTATTGTTAAAATTCGGAACATTTCTTTAAAGAAAATAATGTCTACATATGAAAATTGTTAATTTAGCGAAAACAATTTGACACTATCTCCATTAATAAACAAGAACGTATAGTTCGCTATTTTTTCATATAAATCTTAAATAAAACACTTTTTCGTTCGAAAATTAACAGGATAACAACCGCAAGGTTTCTTTCTAACCCCTACAAAAATCTGATAGATATATGACATATACTTTCTGAGAAAAAAATTAGTTAACTTACCTTCAATGAAATTGTCACTAAAAATGGGTACCTTTTTTTGCGTATCGTCAGATAAAAACAAAAGTATACCAGTTATTAGAAATATAATATTATACTGTTCTATGTAGAAATAAATTTACTATTTGCTCGTTTTTAAAATATTTAATTTGGTTCAGTAGTTCCCAAGCAATACGCTTTCAAAGTCAGAGGACTCTAGAAAAAAAATGGATAGTAGTCACATGAATTACACTAAAATGGTTTCTCACTAATGTGAGAGCGCATATGTGTTTTAAGAATAGAATTTCGTGAACATTTGTAATCACATACAGTACACTCAAATGGTTTTTCACCAGCGTGAGTCAGCAAGTGTGTTGTACACCTACCACTTTGAGAACATTTGTAATCACACAAATTACACTCGAGTGATTTCTCACTACTGTGAGTTCGCATGTGTGTTTTAAGAAGAGAACTTTGACTACATTTATAGTCACATAAACTACATTCAAATGGTTTCTCACCAGTGTGGATTCGCATGTGTGTTTTAAGAGCAGAACTATAAGAAGATTTGTAGTCACACAAAATACACTTAAATGGTTTCTCACCAGTATGACTTCGCATGTGTGTTTTAAGAGCAGAACTGTAAGAAGATTTGTAGTCACACAAATTACACTCATATGGCTTCTCATCAGTATGAGATTGCATGTGTATTTTAAAATAACCACTTTCTGAACATTTGTAGTCACACAAATTACACTTAAATGGTTTCTCACCAGTGTGAGTTCGAATGTGTCTTTTGAGACTACCACTATTTGAGCATTTGTAGTCACAGAAATTACACTGAAATAGTTTCTTACCAGTGTGAGTTTGCATGTGTATTTTAAGACCATCACAACGAGAAAATTTGTAATCACATACAGTACACTCAAATGGTTTTTCACCAGTGTGAGTCAGCAAGTGTTTTTTAAATCTACCACTTTGAGAACATTTGTAATCGCACACAGTACACTCAAATGGTTTTTCACCAGTGTGAGTTCGCATGTGTGTTTTAAGATCAGAACTGTGACTACATTTATAGTCACAAAACTTACACTCAAATGGTTTCTCACCAGTGTGAGTCCTCCTATGTGTTTTAAGCCTACTACTTTGAGAACATTTGTAGTCACATAAATTACATTCAAATGGTTTCTCACCAGAGTGAATTCGCATGTGTGTTTTAAGATCAAAACTATAAGAAGATTTGTAGACACACAAATTACACTCAAATGGTTTCTCACCAGTGTGAGTTCGAATGTGTCCTTTAAGAGCACCACTATTTGAGCATTTGTAGTCACAGCTATTACACTGAAATGGTTTCTCACCAGTGTGAGTTCGCATGTGTGCTTTAAGACTACTACTTCGGTCAGATTTGTATTCACATAAATTACACTCAAATGGTTTCTCACCAGTGTGAGTTCGCATGTGCATTTTAAGATTACTATGACGAGAACATTTGTAATCACATAAATTACACTTAAATGGTTTCTCACCAGTGTGAATTCGAATGTGCGTTTTAAGGTCATGACTATATAAAGACTTGTAATTACACAAATTGCATTCAAACACTTTCTCAGCACTATGACTTAACATACGCCTTTTTTTACTGTCGCTAATAGCTTGTGTGGGTTCTTGTGGAGCACTGGAGTTATGGAACAGATTTTCAACTCTCTTAGAATATGTGTCAATCTCATCCATGGTATTAAAATCTTTCATTATTTGTGGTTCGATTTTGATCTCAAATTCTTCTTTGATTGCTGATAGTTCGTCATCCATTGTATCAATATTTAGGGTACTATCACGATCTGTAACAAAAAAATAACAGTAGTAAAATTGGCCTTTTACTTTTATCTGACATAATCAACTTTATAAATTTAATACTATCAATGTTAAATGTTGTATAACCAGTTTAACTTTATTCGATTGAATATATTTAAAAAAGTGACTACACTCTTAAACTCAATGTTATGACTATCAGTAGGTAATCTACAAGTATCATTCACAAGTAATTTACATTTAAAGATGTACGTTCATGCAATACTGGTTGATTGCATCTATCTTTAAAATGCTATCATTCTTTGCCTATATCGTACCAAGCATTTATTAAATAGTGATTTAAAAAAGATAATTATAACATACTATTACTTAATTGTAAATCCACTGTATAGGATCGATAGAGTTTTTGTTACAACTTCATAATCAACCATAATGCTTTTTAAGGATATTTTCACTTGGCCATTATCTAGAATAAAAAATATATTTGCCAGATCGCATGGGCTGTGGAGCAGAAACCAAAACTCGTCTCGCGATGCTACAGATACAGACCATTTCGAATAATTTGCGTCATCAGTTGTTTCAAGTTCAACGTAACCAGCACGTAACCAGACATAACCCCTTGTAGAATTAAAAAGGTTTGTAGATGTAATAAGACGATTATAAAGTATTTCCTGTTTTTAAATACCAATAGCTTTCACCTTAAGCTTTGGAGATGGCGCTGTAATGAGATTTAAAAACAAAGGTCAAGTATGCTTAAGGCTCCTGGCTATCAACAAGTATTTTTTCAATTCCTAAATATACTACCCATATAACCTGGTCTTGATCGCGTTATAACCATTGCTAAACACTTAGAAAGTGCACATCCCTCTCCTTTATTCTGACGACAGTCAATCTTTCCAATAGGGTCGGAAGAATCAACCGTGGCCACTTTCTTATCTAAAAGTACTTCATACTTGTTTATTTCACTCACATTTACCCATCTTAAAACTTTGTTAGCATTGGAGAATGCGTTAAATACGTAATATAATTTCAAGAGCTATTTAAGAATAAAAATCTTATTTTTCAAAAATTAATAAACTAACTTATAAGAATAGCCAATTATGTATGATTAATAAGTTTATCAAATCTGCATTTTTAATTTATAGGTATTTGTGTATTTAGTGCGCGAAATGTTACTTTGGTGCTTAAGAATGAAAGTTTTTTGACGAGGCGTAGCCGAGATGATGTTTCAAATGGTAATTCGAGTACCAGGCGTTTACAAGAATTCATTAATATCCTAAATCTTAGTATGTTTAATAATGTAAGAAATTTTCAGAGACGTACACTAGACCTAATAATCAGCAATCTCAAAGTGCGCATGAGAACGATCATCCGATTGTACCTGTGGATGAGTATCACCCAGTATTAACAGTATCATGTAGTTCTGCACGTAAGGAGAAAAAATTCTCACAACTCTAAAAAAGTTTACTTTTTACTATTGTACCATTTGCTTAGAGTTACTGATTGGCAAGAACTTGAAAATTATAGTGACATAAATGAAGCTGTAAATAAGTTTATCAAACACCTCTAAATAAAGAGGGCAAAATTCGTGGAACATGGGCCTTGTCTTTCAGATCCCAACGAATTAGATAATTCTACAATCTAAAGTTGCGGTATATTATCCTTTTGTTAGCTAAGTTTTGTTGGTGAATTGTGTGATTGTTCGTATGTATGTGTTATTTTGTTATTTTTTTGTACGGTTGAGTCCAATCGATGGTCCTAACCTAGATACAGTTCACCTAGAGTAGTCGACTTTATTACTACGGCTAGCGCGGTCAGCCCTTTGAACTCCGCCGCCGAATGTTCGAGAATGCGTAACCCAACATCTGCCAGTGTGGTTCGCCGGCGCCTGTATGTGTGATTTATCAGTGTGAGTCATAGACGGCGCGGGAAAATCAATAGACCTTCTAGAAGAATCTACTGCAAGTTCTAGAAGAATGTACGGTATATAAACGGCGGCTGGCGCGGAAGGAATTCAATTAGTGAACCGCGAGCAATTAGACGTGTTAGTAGTCGCAAGTGGTAATAGATAAATATCTGAGTAGAATATAAATGTATGTGAAATAAATATTGTGGTTAAATATAAATAATAGTTAATAGTTAGTTTATAATTGTGTTTTATAAATTAGTTAAGATTGAATTAGTGTGTATTAAGTGTGAATGTTTTCTCTTTATTAATAGATGATTTAAACAGCGTTTTGTTATTATTTTAAAAAGAACGTTGCAATATTATCACTATTTTTCAAATATTTTTTCGTCTCTCTTTTTTCCTTTCTCTTTTTTTCTGAAGTTGTTCCTCTCCTGATGCTTTAAAGCTTTTCTGAAAAAATAATACTATTTAATTGGCTGTAGGTTACATACGATCATTCCCCTGTATCATCGTTCATTCCCGTGCAACATAAATGACACGGGAATGAAGTACACGGAAATGAAAATTTATATAAAATTTCACTAAAACATGCAGCTTATAATCAAATGCAGTATTTTTAAACATCGAATAAGAGAACAATTTGTTTGAAGTGGTAATTAATTAAAATTTTTAATGAAAAATATGTTTTTCTTGGGAAAAAACCTACCACGGAAATGTAAGTCGGTTCCATTACACACGTGTTTGATGCAAGTTGATAGCTGTTCGAAGTTCTCCTTTCAAATTCACAAGCACAATTGATGGTCTAACTGATTTAGAAACATATTAACAACATTTTCGACACGTACACAGCAAAAATGATAAAACACCTGCGACGTTAATAGGCTTTCATACAATGCGCACGAGAATGAAGCAACCTACCAAAGACAATATTTGAACTTAAATCTTAATCACTGGAAAATATATAAACTGAATTTACTTTACACTTTGGAAAAACACGACATTTGTGAATATAACTGATACACAAAATGAATTTAAAATGCACAACTTTAAAAAATATAAACTGTACTTAGTGTACTTTATGATTAACTAGCCAAAGACATGCCACGGGAATGAAAAAATATACATTTAAATGGCATAAAATCCTAATACAAAAATATTGAGATTAATGAATTTTAACGACCTATTAGTACAGTACATTATCTTCCTCGAAATCATGTTTATACACACAAAAACTTATTTGGTCTTTGAATAGTGAGCTGAGACAAACCGGGGGTCACTTTCCAGATATTCACGCACATATTCTTTATATTCCTGAAATTTTCTAGGAAAATGTCAAAGTAGTTAGGGGGGAATTTATAACAGTCTAAATTTGATAATCATTATTATATTTTTAAAATATTTTTAATACATTGAATAAATGCATTTATTATAGATTTATAATACATTTCTTTTGAAGATGTTGGCCTGAAACAATAAAATTGGGCAATAATCTCAGTTAGGTGGTTATTTCATACTTACCTTGTATACTGGAATAAATGTTTGAACGATTTAAATGCCAAATGGACACCCGGTATTTTGTGAAATGTATATTGGGTTGAGATATCGTAAATATTTTATATCCTAAAAGTAAACAAGCATTTAGTTGAAAAATGAATTTATATAATTTAAATATCAGTTGACACTTATCTGTCGCATATGTTTATTTTGTACTTACCTGAACAAAAACAATTCTAGTTAATTCCTCTTCCTCCTTTTCCTCACCTGTTCGAGAGTTTAAATAAAATTTTTAGATTTTGTTTACTTTTTGGAAAACGGTCGGTATTGAAGATTTCATATGGATTGACATACAATTTTTGGTTCTGCACGAGAGAGACTTTTCTTTTGTTTTTTGAAAAGGCGAACGGAGAAGAACGTTCTTGTGTACTTTTGTGTGAGACGTCCTACCATTGTATCTGGATTTTTCATCCATCATCCGAGGGATGGATTTACAAGGGTAGCGTCATTTTGGAAAATATTCCGCTTGAGGGTGCTGTTGAAGCGCAATTTTTGATTGGTGTTCGATCCTTTGGGATATTGTCGTCTCCTTGTGGAGAATTTGGTCACATGAGGTCTCGAAATACTACGTTCCGCCATTGGATGCGTATAGTATTATAGTCAATCGATTGTTGACGTTTTCCTTCTGTAAATCGTTACGATAAAAGGGAAAAACCCCCATTACGAGGGTTTTCATTTCGAGTTATTTTAGTACGAGTTTTAAGTTTAAGTCTTAAGATTAAGTTTTGGTTTGGGGTAGTGTATTCTCTTTACCTTCCGAGAGCAGAACCCTAGCTTTTGGTTTTGGAAACATTTGCAAATCTATTATTCTGCCGTTCTGGAGAAGCTGGCAAAGCTGCAGAAGTGCAGACAGGTTGATTTTATGTTGCTAATGTTAACGTGTTTCAATATATTTATTTGCCGTTTTGGTGTTAAGATTTACATTTTACTTTTTTGTTCCTAATTAATTAATTAATAACTAAATATAAATGTTGCTATATTATAGATTTATTAAAACTATTAAATTAAAATAATTCTGGAAACGTATGTGATCACCAAGATATATACAGGTCTGGTAGAGCAGCTCGCCGCCATTTTGTTGGAGCTAATTGCTAGTTTAAAAAAAAACACTAGATTGCAGCATCATATCAAGATCTGTCAATAAATTGTCATCAATCTGACAATTCTGAAGTTTTTTTAAAATTCGAATTTCTTGTGCAAGTTATTTGTCTTATTTTAACTTTAGTGTTAGCTTGTTGCGTTATTTTGACTTTAGTGTTAGCTTGTTGCTGTGTTTTTTTTCATTTTAAGTGACATTTATTACCACTGTGAAAAATGAAGAAGTGTAAATTTTGCGGCTTCGTGAAACTTTTAAAGGAAGATTTGGCCCTCTTTCACGTACCAAAGGTAAAATGTAAATTAATATTCGATTTCAAACAGGGTTTATATTTGTAACATTATTTTATAGGATACGAATAAGCGTAACAAATGGACTATGTCTACGGGCACAATTTTAAACAAAAATGACTTCGTCTGCATGAAGCATTTTGAAAAGAGGTTTGTGAGGGAATTTGCAGATGAAAGTGGAATAATTAACAGAAGGACATTAGCACCAGATGCAATCCCTACCCTTTATTTGGGTAGTTCCCATTCTTCCTCTGTTTTGAATTTTCCATCTGAAGATCCTGCCCTGCTTATCCCTTTGAAAAATTATTCCCAGACAAAAAAGCGGTGGGTATCTTTTTATTTATTTTAAGGTCAGTCCAAATGGTAGCAAAATGGGTTCATGGAGAAAATTAACACCACTCTAGCTGTGATTTATTTATTGCATAATTGTATACTGGCGGCCGAAATAAACTAGGTTTAGCGTAACACGAATCACGATCAAACGTAAAATGAATGTCATAGTGACCCGTTTTACACTAAAATTTGTCCTAGTTTATTTTGGCCGCTACTGTACCATGGGCATGAGTTGATGTCTTGATTATTAATCGTCTTCATTAACATTCTTGTTTATTATAACTATTCATAATCTTGCTTTATACAACTCGCCCTAAGTCTCCTTAAAATTTCAGGATTCTAGCGCAAACCGTTTTAGCAGGACGAACACGATTCCATACATAATCGCACTCCTGTATTAACCAACGTAACGTTTTGAGGAAATTAATTTTTTCGTATTTGGAATAGAAATGTGGTACATTGTTCAACCCAAAATCGTAAAGAAATGTGAGTGTTTGTTCGTTAGCAACACTTTTCTTCACTCTCAGTCAAAATCGTAAAGAAATGTGCGTCTTTTCTCGTTAGCAACAACTTTTCTCCACTCTTCTGCCAAACTTTGACGTAATTTTTTCCTATATTTTAGTATGTCTCATTCCAAATACGAAAAAGTAGCATGTTCTACACTTAAAGAAAAGTGAGTTTTCCATGTTCGTGTAAATTTTAATCCATTCGCTCGCTTCGCTCGCTTATGAATTAAACATTTACACTCACTGGAAAACTATCACTTTTCTTTACTTGTAGAACAATCTACTATTGTTATCCTTGTAGTTGTGAAGAGAAAATTAATAGACAAAAAATCGATATGTATCTGTATTCTGTACACAACGTTAACAATAATAAATCTAGACAATAGTTTTTATTGCGGGATTTGTAATCCTGTATTTTGTTGTAGACCTGCCAAAGATCCTTCACTACAGTCCAGTCAAAGTTCTCCTACTCCTTCAACGACCCTAGAAATCTTCGTTTACCTGTCACTGAAAGCCCTCCTGTCATAAATGAATGCGATTCACCAGAGACTAAATGCGAATCACCAGAAACTAACACGCTGTTACATTTTCTACAAGAAAACCTAATGCAGTTATATACATTGCTACCATCAGGATGGGGGATTCATAAAAGGTCTCGTTCAGTTACAGTAAGCCATGTTAAAGGGAGTATTCCCAAAATCGATCGGGCTATTGTAGTCAACGATAGTGACATAAAGGTGTATCTTAATGGAATTTTTCATACCACCTATACTGCAACAACTTTAGAGACTTTTTTACAATTAGTGCAAACGGTATATACTATCAGGCTATGTAATGGGTCTGGAGTTGATGGGAAAATTAGCCCTTCCTGTAATGGCGGAAATTTCCAAGGAAAGACAACAAGATGTCGTTCATGTGCGATCTTGAGAAAAAACCTCCTAAAGAAAAAAAATATTATTCCAAAAACCAAAAAATCATATTCAAATTTGTTCCGAAAACAAAACATACAAACAAAAACCATAGAGACTTTAAGAAAATCAATGACAAAACTATCCAATATCGACCACTTAATTTCAAAATTGCCAGACAATCAAAAGCTTGTAGTTCGAACTTGTTTTGAAACTGCAAGTCGACCTTCTTACGGCAAAAGATACACCAAAGAATGGATTTACACATGCATCCTTCTGAAAATAAAAAGCCCTAAATTATACAAACATTTACGAACTAGGGAGTTACTTCCACTACCTGCACCGAGTACACTATCAACTTACATTAGGCATATCGACAGCTCTTACGGATTTCAAAATAAATTATTTGAACTTCTGAAAGAGAAAACAAAAAACATGCAAGAATTTGAACGGCATGGTACCCTGATGGTGGATGAGTGCAAAATAACTCCCTGCAAACACTTTGACAAAAATCGATTGGAAGTGATGGGATTTGTTGATTTAGGCGAATATACGCCAGACAACCAAAGAAACCAACTTGGGGATCATATTCTGGTAATAATGTTCCAGTCTTTCGCTGGGAAAAATATGCAAGCGCTTGCATGTTTTCTGTCCAGAGGCAATGTTACTGGAACCATCCTAGCCAAATTAATACTGGAAGCCATTCTTTTGAGTGAAGCGGCTGGGCTGTTTATTGACGTGGTCACATCAGATGGTGCCACCTGGAATAGGTCCATGTGGAAAGCCTTTGGTGCAGGAAATCCAGAAAAGCCTTGGAGTGTTCATCCCTGCAATGTAAAAAGAAAATTAAGGATGTGTTCAGATTTTCCACATTTATTGAAATGTATGCGAAACAGGCTTGTTGCAAAAAGAGAATTTCATGTGCCTGAAGGGAGAGTGCAATTGCGCCATTTTGAAAATCTTATAGAATA
Source organism: Agrypnus murinus (assembly GCA_929113105.1). NCBI lineage: Eukaryota > Metazoa > Arthropoda > Insecta > Coleoptera > Elateridae > Agrypnus > Agrypnus murinus. The sequence goes on from OV816027.1 coordinate 120,872,407, forward strand.
CGATGCAAAAAACGAATCTAAACTGGCTTATAAATTGACCCGAAAGCACGTGAATCCAGAAAACCACGAGAAAATGAGGACAAAATATGCCTTTCAATTGTTTAGTGGGACAGTAGCAGATGCTTTGACGGTACTAAAAGAAAAAGGTATATCCGAGTTTGCTGACTGCGAACCTACAATACAGTTTTGCAGACGAATAAATCAACTGTGTGATATTTTGAATTCGAGTTATTTTAATGGACTAAAAACAAATTCTGCCGAGCAACAAGCATTAGAAGATTTTTTAATTTACATTGATTTATGGGAATCTTGTGCACATCCTGACTTTTATATAACAAAGTCTACAAGTGATGGGTTAAAAGCCACCATCAACACTACTCTTGATTTATTAAAATATTGCACCCAAGAGTTAGGGTATAAGTACCTGATGACATCACGTATCAATCAAGATCCACTTGAACACTTCTTTGGATTAATGAGAGCAAGCGGTGGTGCTAATACTAGTGGAGAGTCACTACAGATTGCACAGATCTTTAGGCTGATGTCACTATATTCTTTAATTAAACCTCCAAAAGGAAGCAATGTAACTGGTGGAAATATGCTTGCTGCCCTAGTTGATAACACATCAGATTTCTTGAGCTACAACAGAGCAGACAATAAACAAATAACAAAAAAAGACATTGACTTACAACTCGATCAGGCCTTAGAAGAAAATATCACATGTGGTGCATACGTTCATTTTGAAGATAATAGAGAAGCATTTGCCTATGTTTGTGGTTTCATCGCTCGAAGGCACAAAACTGACAATTGTCAAAATTGTGTTAAAACAATTGTGGGGGAAGGATTGGAATCATATAATACTTTCATAATATTGAGAAGCAGAGGGCATTTAACATTTCCTTCAATCGCCCTCGTTATTCTTCTTGAAGAAATTGAACATATTATTGCTGAGAAACTTCAGCAAGACATTAAGAAAAATACTTTCCTTGAAATTCTTGCTTCAATCGGAATACAAAAAATTCATCATTTTGTAGGATGTCCAAATCATAAGTCGGAAATGACGAAAAAAATCCTGTTTTCATTTTTAATAACTAGACTTTCATTTTCATGCCAAAAAGAGGCACGAAAGAGGTCTTCAGAATCTACAAACTCTAAAAAATATAGCAAATTGGCAAAACTGGTTTAAATTACAATTCTTTAATAAATAACTTTTAACCAAACTACTTACTGTTTTTGTTGTGGATAAAAACTTTCGTTATATTTACATTTACCACTGGCAGCGTTTCTTAAATGATTCATTCATGGTCTGGCACCTACAACCCACTAGGGTTTTAGTGGATTTAGCCTCCTTTATAAGCCTCTTCCACTGTTCCTTATTCAATTTCCTTAAGACTTCCAACACTGCATCTTCCTATCTTATTCTAGATCACCTAGCTAGGATGAATTGAGGGAGTTTCCAGTTCCTTCTAAGTCGCCCTCAATTATTTTCTAAATTACTCTCTCTCCGGTCTCCGGACATTCAGGAAACATGTTCAGCCCATCGAAGTACTGCCTTCCTTGTCATCCCCATTATGTCTGTCCAAGATGTCTGTCTCTTGGTAATTGGTATAATCTGGCCAGTTCATGATTATATCTTATTCTATTTACACCTTGATCATCCTCCACTGGTCCACATATTATCCGTTTTAGAATTTTTCTTTTAAACGCACACAATCACAACAACAGGATTGGTCAAATGATGATTCGCAATAATTGCAAGTGATGAATTTTAAAACACAATTCACATTAAAACAGAAATTAATAAATAATAATAATAATTAACTACACTAATGTATTTCTAAACACGTGGCATTCGTGGCAAATGATAGATACATAACCTAAAATTAAAATTTGTGTCAATTTTTGAAGTACCTTGGTAAGGTTGCGCCATCTATTTTCCACAAAGTAAACGGCTTACTAGCTCTCATTTTTGACACAATTATTTACATTGAAACATAGGCAAGCTGTTCTACCAGACGTCTATATATCTTGGTGATCACACACGGAATAAAAGTTTTGTAAATGAGGTACATACTTAATGTGAAATATCTAAGAAATGAGGCAATATTCTACTGTTGCAAATAAACCTAGCAATTTCTGTGGGAACGTTAATAACTATATGAAACTTTTGTATATATTGTTAAAATTTTATTTCTGGTGCTGCTGTCACCAAATATCGGTATTGAGAGATCATATTAACAAATCAGTACTTGCAGCTTGTGCCAAGCTCTGACTTTAATAATCATTATTAATTCGCCGATTGATTATTTTTTTTGTGTTAGCAAAATTCATGATTTGCCGTAGAGTCGATCAGCTGCCTTCGAGATACTAGTAATCGAGTATTTGAGAGAGTCAAGGGCAAGCGATTACTGGCGCCCATGATCATCCTTTTTTTGTTGTTTTGCTGTAGTTCTTGCGAGAGACAAACCGCACGACCACTCTCCGACAGCTTAGCCTAGATTCCATTTTCTTTTTTTAAATTTAATTGAAGCAATCAGGTACAACTGAAATAGTTATTTATTTTGATAAAAGCGCATCATACAACAAATCGGTTCCCATAGCTTTTTGTTGATGAGCATTGTAGAATTTTACAGGTCTCTTTTAGGAGCCCGTAATACTTCACAGGGCTGTAGTTGAAACTACTCATTTACTTAGTTACCATAAATGCCTGCAAAGTGTAATTTACTTAGAATAAGGAAATAAATGCGATTGTACATCTAGTATGACTGTAAAATCTTTTATTTCATACTGTGTCACATTTGTCAGTTTTACGTCAAACTTTTTAGTCCAGAAAATGCGATTTAACAGTCTAGTATGACTGTAAAATATTTTACACTCTAGTATGACTGTTAAAATTTTACCGGGCGCAAATACAATCAATCAACTGGACAATCGTAATCAGTTACCATGGAAATTCGTTCTTCACAGATGTCCATATTTTGCATTCGGAAATTTATTTTATATAATTTTTTTAAATTAAACCAATAATCCAATAATTGCACTATGAAATAAAACGCATTACGTCATACGTCCTGGAAATGGTCTTACAGTCTCGTTTCGATGTTCCGGACTCGGCTCCTTCGTCGCCTTGTCCGTAACATCTTACTCGACTGTAAAATTCCATTTCCAGAACTTATAACGTAAATTACTATTAGGTTATAAGTCATGGAAATGGAATTTTACAGTCGAGTAAGATGTTACGAACAAGGCGACGAAGAAGCCGAGTCAGGAACATCGAAACGAGACTGCAAGACCATTTCCAGGACGTATGACGTAATGCGTTTTATTTCATAGTGCAATTATTGGATTATTGGTTTAATTTAAAAAAATTATATAAAATAAATTTCCGAATGCAAAATATGGACATCTGTGAAGAACGAATTTCCATGGTAACTGATTACGATTGTCCAGTTGATTGATTGTATTTGCGTCCGGTAAAATTTTAACAGTCGTACTAGAGTGTAAAATATTTTACAGTCATACTAGACTGTTAAATCGCATTTTCTGGACTAAAAAGTTTGACGTAAAACTGACAAATGTGATACTGCAATTATTGGAATATTGGTTTAATTTAAAAAAAAATATATATATATATATATATATATATATATATATATATATATATATATATATATAAAATAAATTTCCAAATGCAAAATATGGACATCTATGAAGAACGAGTATCCATAGTAACTGATTACGTCTAAAACATTGTCCAGTTGATTGATTGTATTTGCGTCCGGTAAAGTTTTTTACAGTCATACTAGACTGTAAAACTTTTTACAATCATACTAGACCGTAAAATCGCATGTTCTGGACTAAGTTTGACGTAAAACTGACAAATGTGACACAGTATGAAATAAATCACTATTCCAGACTCAAATCAACTGAATAATGCTTTAGTATTCAGTTACCATAGACACTCGTTCTTCATAGAAGTCTATGTTTTGAATTCGACTAATAGTTGCCATAGATGCTCGTTTTTCATAGATGTCCATATTGTAAATTCGTAAATTTATTTTATATAATTTTTTTAAATTAACCAATAATCAGTATGAAATAAAATGCATTAATACGTCATATGTCCTGGAAATGTTTCGATGCTCCGGACTCGGCTCCTTTGTCGCCTTGTCCGTAACATCTTACTCGACTGTAAAATTCCATTTCCAGAACTTAACTATAACGTAAATAACTATTTATTCATTATTTTACGGGGCGCTAGATCAATCTGTGCTAAAGCTATGACCATAAACCGTATTATCGTTATCCTTTATGGCATACTAAAGAAATCATTAATAATATTAAGTTAAAGAAAAAGTACCATAAAAACAGAAATCTATCGGATTACCATTTTCAAGACTATTGTCGGTTGCATGAAAAAGTAAAAATAAGTGATATAAAGACAGCGTACAACGAATATATAACATCTGTAGAACAAAACATTATACACGATACAAACTGGTTTTGGAATTACATAAATGTAAAACGTAGCAGCAACACTGAATTAGGCAACTTTTGATTGAAAGAAAAAATGACTAAGAATAAAGCCGAAATTTCAGAAAATATTTTCTTTTTATATATTTTATATATTTTTATTCAGGAAATATTTCAAATCAGTATATACCCAGCCAGCACACTGACGTCATAATGTCGCCATTTTTTCGGCAGTAACGACGTCAAATGACGTATTAAAATGACGTCAAATTATCGTAAGACTGACAGCATTATGTCACAGCCAAAGGACGTCAATATAAGACGTCATGACAATGTAGTTCAACGACGTCATTAAAACGTTGTTCAATGACGTCATTAAAACGTCCTATACTAGGACTAGGACTGGAATTATAAATAGTTGAATATTGGAAATAATATTTATTATATACTATTTGATACATAATTATTAAACAAAAGTAAACATTAAATAACAGGAAATACATCTCTTCTATTAACTCAACATCTCATAATTATTAAACAAAAGTAAGCATTTACTAACTAAAAAGCTGGTAAAACAATATGCAGAATAATTGATGATACTAAAATAATATTAGTAAGTACTAAGAAACCATTGCGGTTCAGTAAAAGAAATAAAGTGAAACAGTATTGCCAGATTTGTCTCTCGTACCTCAGTGAACCTGACAATACAAAAATAGTGTAATTGAATATTGAAAGCAATAAAAGAATGTATTTTATTTACATTCTGGAAATGTAAAAATAAAAAATATTTTATGGAATATATCACTTTTTGGTTACCTAAATAGATCATAATTAATAATATTAGAAGTCTAAAAACGACCTTATTGTACGTCTTAAAGACGTCGTTTTGAAGACGTCTACGTACGTCCCATAACATGACGTCTTATGAACATCATTTATTAGTCATATGACGTCGCCGACCAATAATCACTTAAAAATAACGCCATTATAACGTCACTGTGCTGGCTGGGTATTAGCGACTAGATCTATAATATTAATCAAATAATATCGTAGCCCTATCCAAATCCTACTATTACTAGTATTTCTGATAGTCTAAAACTTCAAAAAGTAAATGTACAAGAAGTTGAGGCGGTAATGCGAAAACTTAAAACCTAAAAAATCTGTTGGTCCCGATTTAATACCCTTTAAATACATATTTAAAAGCTTGTCGTGAATTTTTTAGCTATCCTTTATCGGTATTATATAAACTCGCTTTCAGAACAAATACCTTTCTGGATAAATGGAAATTAACAAAAGTATTACCAATTCATAAATCAGGTGATAATAACACAACGTTGCGAACTATTGACCGATATCTGTGTAGCTTCACCAGCAGAAATTTTGAACAAATGATATAATGTATTTATAATAAACTGTATAGTAGTACTTTAAACAATGATCTAACAGAACTTCCACATGGATTTATAAATCAAAGATCTAACAAAGCCAATCTCATAACTTACATAGAGTTTATTAGCAGGGTTATTGAACGGGGTGGGCAGGTAGATGTAATCTATATGGACTTTTCTAAAGCATTCGATTCTGTTAATCATAACATTTTATTACACAAATTACATTTATATGGTTTTTCTAGAAATTTATTACAGTTTTTCAAATCTTATTCAGGGTACACACAAATGGTTTTTCACCAGTGAGATTGCATGTATGTTTTAAGACTACCACTTTGAAAAGATTTGTAATCACACAAATTACACTCAAATAATTTCTCACCAGTGTGAGTTCGCATGTGTCTTTTAAGGGTGGCGTTTACATCTAGCAATTTATCGAGTTTAGGGCTAACTTATTTCCATTTTTATGAAAGATAGAGATACGATCAATATTTTATATACTTGATGTATTTTTTAACTAACAACCGAATCAAAGAAATCTTGGAATTTCTCGATGTTGATTATGTTATGGATAAAAAACATAAGGTGTGTTTTCAGCAAATAAATGCTAATAAAATGATGAAATATTGAGAAAATTAAAAATTTTCGAATCGGTAGGTAGATACATGATAGATCAATCACAATCAGTATCTAGAAACTTTTTGTCTTCTAAATTGATCCTAAAATCTTGGAAATGGTTTTGACAAGAATTAACAATTTTCCTGTGTTTCGAACAACGCTAAGGGAGAATATAGGCAACAAGTCAGAAAAATGACACTTACAGAGGGAACTTTCTGTTCTTTTGTGGCGCTGATTGATAGACTGCTACAATTGAAGTAGTACATAAATATTAAAATTTTCAATCAAATTTGATTCGATTGAAAGTATTGTAAAAAATATATAATGTAAAACATAAATGTTTCTTTGAAAGAACTGGTCCAATTAAAGTAGGTGTCAATAAAATGAAAAATACATAATTATTTTTCTATATTACAGTATGAATTAAATACTCTACAATGCAGATTTTAGGTATATTAGCTGTAATAAATGCGGTCTGTAATGGATTGATTTTTGCAAATACTAAACAGTCGAGCGGATGTTGCTATTGTTTTATAGTACGAGTTCAATTCTCACACAATTTCTTATTAAATATTTATTAATTAAATAGATTGTACATTTCCTAATTCTATGTTCTACTTTATTCTTTTTTTAATTGTTAAAGGGTTGTAGTGATTAAAAAAGTACGTTTACAAGTTTATTCGAGGAAATCAAATGTTAATTTTTAAAAATAGACAATTAATCATTGTAGACAATAAAAGATGGAAACTTATGAAAATAAGATTATAAACAAAATAAGATATCTAACTTGAAAGAATTTAAAATATATTTGATGAAGGGAGGATGGCTATTCACTAGGGGCGTTGCGTGGTCCGTTCTTGTAATAAAAGATAAACAGCATGAGACCACGTCTCAGTCACAGTATGTATTGACCACGCACTAACTAAATACCCTAATGTTTCTATACGTAACCTTATCTCGATGCATCATAGAACTGCGAGCTAAAAACAATAATCATATCTATGTACAATTGTACACAATAAAAATACTGTATAATACAAAATTTATTTAATTAAATATGTATATTTATATATTTCTTAAACTGGGGCTCTATTTTTCCGGGATCAATAAATAAATAAGAAATCAAGGATAACAATAAAAAATACTGTACAATACACAAGTATAACAACTTTTTTAATATTAATTAATTAAATGTATGTAGATGTTGCATTTCACAATTCTCGGGCTCTAATATTTTTCACATAATAATTATTATTTATAATAATATTTACTTACTTCTTTTACTTACAGATACACTTCGTATTATTCGTAAAATTGTTAAAATGACCCTCTTTTATATATACCTTACATATTTCTAACATTAAAGAGAAGAAAATGGTCCAATGACCATGTCTAATTTTATGGATACCATCTGTTTCTAAGGAATTGCTTGGCCCAAACACAGCTGGTTTTAAATATTGTTTTCTTATTTCCATTAATAAAAGTTTATTATTTAAAAACAGTTTTAGATACGTTTGGAATAATTCACTTTCTCATAGATGAAAATGTGCATTGATAAATAATCCAATTTCTCTTATTCAGTTACTTCGGAAAGAAAAAATATGTTATATATCATTTATTTTTAGCTTTTGTTCACGGTTAAACCTTTTTGTTTATATTTATTACAAAAGATTTACAAATGGAAGTTAATAACTTCTCAAAAAAAGTTTTAGTATTCCCCAGGTAACCCACATAACTGTAACCCTGGTAACATTCTAATATATACGCACAGCGTTTATACTTATATACTTTATTCTCATTCCATTTCTTTGACTTTATCCCATCCCAAATAATAATAATTAGAGACGTGCATTTTAGGTGACCTCGTCTGGAAAAACCCTTTAATTAACTCATCTTTTATAAGCGCCTTTTATAAGTGATAGTACATATACTTTACAAATACAAAAGCTGTTATATAAAAATTGCCACGCCACTGACAAGTTCTTTAATTCACGTTGTTTATTTTAAATAGACCCCTTTTTACTTTATATTTTTGCTGGTTAGTCCGTGTCGAAATGGTTAGTCCAAACCCACCATTTTCAAGCGCTCATTTGTTTTATATTGTACTATTGTATTTCTTGAAATATATAAAAATAAATGAAATACATTTTCTTTCCAAAATCAGATTTTTTATTTATCATTTATTGATGTACATTTTATGAATGGAAAGAAAAAGAAAGATTTTAAAACTAACTGGAACTGGTTTTGGGTCAAGTAATCCCTTGGTTAGAAACACATGGTATTGTAACGAATGGGGGAAAACCCCTTTATACAGCTGACGCATATTTCCAGAAGGATTTACAATGTTCAAACGGGGTCGCGTGTATGACGTAACGTCGTCGATCTTTCTAGTGCATTCTACACACTTCCGTGGGGGTATATATCTAGCCGCAATGGGCCCGGCGGGTAATTAGTGTTTAACCGGCGTGTCGAAATGTGCTCTGTGTAATTAATAACCAAATATATTAGTGAATTAATAAATGTTTAATAATTGTTATAATAATACATAAATAGTTCTTATATAGTCCTCAAATAAATTTGTAAATATCTAGCATTTAAGTTTTTAAATAGTTTATAATTATAGTGTTTTTAGTGTATGTAAATTAATATTTCTGTTGTTGCATTTTTGTTATTATTTTAAAAAGAACATTACAGTATCAATAAAATTAGACATGGGACAACCTTTTAGTTGTCTTTATGTTATAACAAGAATTCAAATACATTGTTATTACTTATTAAGCAGATTGTAACTTATAAACATAACCCTCTTTTACTGATGCTCTTGCTGAACAACAATCTTCCTTGAAATGCAATACAGCATTATATTTACTTGTATCCCAAATCAACATGAAAATATTTATATAGAATATTTACATCTCTTATGTTCCACGAAAGATATTTCCAAGAGTCCACTTTTATTTTTGCATTTTATGTAGTTTTTTATTGATTAGTACTGATATCTACAATTTTATTTTTAATTCAGATTATGGTATACTAGAAAATATTTGTTTTATGATGCAACGATTTAATGAAGAAAATAATTCAGAACATTTAATTTGTTTTAAAAGTTGTCACGGAAATAGTCCAGAAGCCACAAGAAATAAATAAATAGGAAATATTTGAGCACCAGTGCAGCCAGCAGGGTATTTACAAGGGTATCTATTGTTGTGGGCTTGCTATGTTGTTAGTGGGCTTTTGCATTATAATGCTTTACAACAATTTTGTTGTTTTCCAACTCGGATTGCACACTATTAGTGAAACTTTTAAACAAGATATTTATATCTTGTTTTTTAAACTTTTACGTATCTATTGTTATCTGCTTATGATGCAAGAGTACGTCTAGAAACAGGTAACAAATATTATATTAGTTTGTAAGGCAACTCAGTATACAAGAATCCGAAGTTTGTTTTATGTAAATACAGCCTTTAAGATCACAACTTTGTTTGCAGTCACAAAAATTACACTTAAATGATTGTTCACCAGTGTGAGTCCACTTGTATTTTAAGAATACCACTTTGGTAAGATTTGTAATCATATAAATTACACTCGTATGGTTTCCCATGCGTGTGAGTTCGCATGTGTCTTTTAAGACCTATTACTTTGAGAACATTTGTAGTCACACAAATTGCGCTGAAATGGCTTCTCACCTGTGTGAATTGCAGTGTACTTTAAGACTATCACTACGAGAACATTTGTAATCACATACATTACATACAAATGGTTTTTCACCAGTGTGAGTTCTCATGTGTGTTTTAAGATCACTATTTTGAGAACATTTGTAGTCACACAAATTACACTGAAATGGCTTCTCACCAGTGTGAGTTCGCATGTGTCTTTTAAGATTACCTCTTTGAGAACATTTGTAGTCACACAAATTGCACTCAAATGGTTTCTCACCAGTGTGAGATTGCATGTGTGTTTTAAGACTACCACTTTGAGAACTTTTGTAGTCACATAAATGGCATTCAAATGGTTTCTCACCAGTATGAATTCGCATGTGTATTTTAAGACCACGACTTTGAGAACATTTGTAGAAACATAAATTACATTGAAATGGTTTGTTACCAGTGTGAAATTGCATGTGTGTTTTAAGACTATCACTACGACAACATTTGTAATCACATAAATTACACTCAAATGGTTTTTCACCAGTGTGAGTTCGCATGTGTGTTTTAAGATCACCTCTTTTAGAAAATTTGTGGTCGCACACATTACACACAAATGGTTTCTCACCAGTGTAAGCTTGCATGTGTCTATCAAGATTACTACTATAGGAAGACTTGTAATCACTCAAATTACATTCAAACACTTTCTCACCACTGTGACTTAACATGCGTCGTTTTTTACTATCACCAATGGTTTGTGTGGATTTTTGTGGAGTACTGAAGTTATAAAACAGATTTTCAACCTTCTTAGAATATGTGTCAATCTCATCCATGGTATTAAAATCTTTCCTTATTTGTGGTTCGATTTTGATCTCCAATTCTTCTTTGATTGCTGTTGGTTCATTGTCATCCATTGTATCAATATTTAAGGTATTAATCACAATCTGCAGCAAAAAAATACCAGTAATAAAATTGACCTTTTACTTTTAGCCGACATAATAAACTTTCTGAATTTAATACCATCGATGTTAAATTTTGTATAACCAGTTTAACTTATTAGATTGAATATACTTAAAGCTCATGAATTCAATGTTATGACTACCAGTAGGTAATCGCATGCAACTTACGTTTAAAGAAGTACGTTCATACAATTCTAAATATATATATATATATAATCTTTAACCTCATATACCTTTCGGTGTCGAGGCACAATTCTAAATATACCACTTTAATATATACCTCCTTAAAGTTCGATTGAGAAACTCAAATTAGAAAATCAGATCCTATCAAATGTTTATCGAACGGTGATTTAAAAAAAACAATTATAACATACTATGTATTAATTGTATTCTTTTTACCATTTTTAAGTGAGATTCTTACTTATTCTCATTATCTTAGCAAATTATTGTGTTCTATTTATTATTACTTGTCACAAGTGAGTTGGTACTGAGATAACTTATTCCCCCCTTGCACCAACTGAGCCAGTGCTTGTTATTTAGCTAACTTCAAAGTATGGAGTGAAACAGAGTTTTTTTGAGGTTGTTATGTCATATGTAAACAAATGTTAGTCAGTTGATCATAGAAAGTATATGTAATTTACATACTACTACGTATTTCGTAGTTTATTAAAAATGAATTTACGCTGCAGCAGTTATCATAATATATTGCAGGAAAGTAATATAAAATAAATTTTCCATCATCCTTGTGAAAAACACAAATGATTTAAAACATTGTGGTTATGTTGTGTGTTTCTGCTTGCTTACTTAAACATGTTTCTATGTTCTTTTTACTTTTCAATGGCCTTAGTTAATCTCAGTTTGTCTTAGCTTAGTATATCTTAGTATTAAGACGATCTTTGGTAAAAAGAATACACCTAAATTTACTTAATTTTTGTAAATCCACTGTATAGGATTGATGGATTTTACAACTTCATAATCAACGTCAATGCTTTTTAAGGATATTTTCACTTGAGCATTAACACACAGTATTAAATAACGTTTACTTGTGTAGAAAAAAGACGTGTTTTTTTGGGTTTGGTTCTGGTCCCGGTCGGTCAAACCAGTAACCAACCGTGTTCTATTGGAAAACAATGACGTCACTTACGACCTGGTTTCAATTTTAATTGCTTTTGGTCTGTCAAATTCAGAACCTGCTCAGGGAGCAGGTTCTAAAGACGTGTTTTTTTCGCAATTGGTTCTGGTCTCGGTTCACAGCGGTTGACAGGTATTTGACAGATTTTTTGACAGCGGTTGCTCTTCGGGTCTGTTTGGTTCGGAAGCACTCGGAGTCATGACGTCAAGTGACGATTTTTCCAGGAACTCAATCGAACGGGTTGGTTCTGAGATCGATTGCTCTTCATTGTTTACAAACAGTATTCTAACCTTTATTAATAACAATAACTTGTATTTATTAATCTTTTATTATTACGTAGATTTTGAATTCCAAATGCATACTTGACAATAAGTCTATCATAATGTATTCATTTATCATGAAGACGTCCCCATAAAAGGTGTCATATTACATGTCTTAAGTGTCACTTCAACAGAAAAGTAAACTATGATTAGTGTAGGTTTTTTATACTGTTATGTACAGAGTTGGATAACAATTACATAAAACTATTTTAGGTCTGTTGGTTTACCATGTACCGACTACACTGCCGGTGAGGTACGTGCAAAGTAGAAGGCACTTCAAATACAATTGATAAATGCAAGAGATAAGTGAAACAGCAAAGAATTAATAAGAACAATATAATCTTACCTTCGTACAAACAAATATGAGTTGAAAATAATACAGTGATAAGAGATATTACAGAAGAATTATGCAAAGGGTTGTTGAAGAAAAACATAATTACAGAATGTGTACATAGTACTGCTAGTTATAATAGATGTCTATAGTTATTTGTCTACCAAGTTTAGAACCATTTGGAGAAAACAATTGTATTTTTTGTTGCAGGCAACTACTATTTAATTACGAACTAAATAACTTCCAACCAGCTGTTGCAAACAGACCCAGCTACTTACAGTAATTGAATCATGAAAACCTACTAAAAACAAAATAGTTGTTTTACTAATAGGGCTAAAAGAGTCCCACACATTGAAGAAGAGACTGTAATCGAGACAAATATACTGCACATTGTGTGAAAAAGATTAGACTTATGCTCATTATCTAGTTGTAGTTAATTAATGTTATCCACTGTATATTTATGTATATTAGGTTCATTGTTAACATTAATTACTCATGTGTAACAGTTTATATTATATATCATATACTGACTTGGTTTAGTTAAAAGTATACATCCACTGTAGTACAAGATATTGGGATTTTATACCCATTCTATAATAGTGTATAATAAGTAATAATATTCATTTCATATCTAGTGATTGAATGAAATACATGCAAAATACATAACGGCTAGTGTTTTAGAATATTTATTTAACGAGTTAGAATATTAACTCGGTAAATACCATAGTGGCTGTGGAGAAATCTTTGTATGTGAGAATAGTTTTAGTATTATGTACTATGGTACTAAAAATGCACTGCTTTGGCAGGATTTTATACATGTGAAGATATTGTATAAACATTATGTTCTATTAAATGTACAACTTTTATCCTAAAAATTTACTGTACTGTACATTAAATTTTATTAAATATTAAGAGTTGTTATTTCTATTTGCTGTTCTATAACCATTTGTGCAGTAATACGTTATTTTTTCCAAAGGCAAGGCCCTCCCTGAGTAAGTGGTAGAGAGCTTGTCTCTCAATCCAAGGAACGGATCCAAATCTCAATTGGGGTAGGATTCTTAAAAATCCAGTACAATCATATTTGAGCTAAATAGTTATGATGTGGAAGTTATGTAAATGATAGGGTGTGACGGAGCATAATTTACTTGTTATATGTAGTAGCCCCATTGCACTGTCATAAAAAAGAAAATGAATTATGTAAATACATATCTTTGTAAAAGTACATTATTCAATATGTATATAATGCCCAATTCATCTAAATACATATCTTCTACGATAAAGTAATATTGCCCTTTTCATAAATGTATATTTCATCTGAGATTATGGTTGAAAGGAAATAAAAAAAACAAAGATTACTTCATTTAATGCTTTTATTTTTGTATGAGGCATATGCATTTTTACAATTTTGTAATTGTTTTATTAGTATCAACATCATGTTTCTAAAATGTAACAAAAGAATCCCTAATAACCTTCCGTATGTCAGTGTACCCATGTATACAATAATATGACTGTATTACCTAAATATTTTCTATATCAGTATTATCGTCAATATTGAGCTTGGAAAAATTAAACTCGTATATATGTATAGGTATATCTCAATTTAAATTATTTAATTCAACGTTCCTCTGCTTACATCTACCTACAAAATTCTTTTAAGCAGTCAAATGAAAATAGTGCAATACCAAATTTATGGCATACTCAATTTATGGTTATTATAACTGTAAATGTTAAGAAAAATGTTACAAACAAGCAGTAGTCTGAATGACCCTGCTCTTAAAAAGGTTTTAGCCAGATGTGTATTGTTCAGCAATGGATGAATATAATTACTAGTTTTAAACACCAAGAATGACATGTTTATTATACCTAATATACAAACAGGAAATGACAAAATTCATGGCTATGCTACTCAAAGAAGTACAAATACATCTAATTTTCTCTACTTTAACACATTCAAGAGATATTTATCATCAAAGTACCAGTTTTGAAAACTATACAAATTTTTAAAATTTGTTACATTTCAACCATAGGTTACACAGTTCTTAACAATACCCTTCTCACAATCTATATTATAATTCCCGATCCCTTCCACATCGTCTAATCGTCTAAGATTTTGGAGGGCATAGCCTAAAAGCTATCGGCGTAGTATCTATGCTGTCTTGACGTAAGGTACAAATTTGTCCGTCCAGTCGACCACTACAGTTGTGCGTTCAAATAAGGAAATTGGAAGAGCAGCATTTGTGTTGATTGTTGGGTAACGTAATGAAAAGTTTTTTTTTTTAAAGTAATATAATGAGAGCGTGGAGCGTAGCCCACGGGTCCACCTAGTTATTTCTAATATTGCTAAACTATAGTTGTACTCATACATTACGTGCAATAATTTTTGCTATTATTCTAATAAATTGTATATTAGCTAGTATTGCTCTGTAGCATCCAATATGTATTTGTAATTTTACAATAGGGCTATTTTAATTAAACCACCAAAAGTCTGATGATTATAAAATAATGTATTTCTAACAACTATAAACAAAGGGTTACAGATGGCAATATTAGACAAAATACACTACAATAAAGCAACTTAAATAATATACAGATTACAAACAGGAAATTGGTAATATAGTTTTATTGTTTATTTTTGTATTGAAAAACTCAGGTAGACTGACTACCCTATGGGAATGAATCACTTACTCTTTTTGAATTGATTTTGCAATATTCAAGCATACATAATTGCTGGCAGGCTGAACTAGAAACTTTTCTTTTACTTTAAAGATGTACAATTTTAGTTTAAAGATTTGATTGTTTTATCTTGATATCGAGTCCAGTTTCTCTTTAAAAGAAAGTTTGGTACACATGCATGATATAAAATTTTCAACCAAGCCTTTTGGCAGAGTTCCACATATTTCAAATCATAAAAATTAAGTTCGTATTTCAGTGATTAGTCAGTACCTAATTTACAAAATTAAATCACTTTAAATAATAATTGTTCATCGTAATGATCTCTATTAGAACACTTGGAACTTAGTTTTAACTCAAGCATTTGGATAGGTACACCACAATATTCAATATCAAGCAATTAAACGTGTAACAAAAAATAGTGTGTGTTTGCAAACTTGATTAATTTAGTACGTAAGATGTAGTTTTTTAAATATCATCCAGCAGCTAATTTTGTTATAATAATATTAATATAAAATGTTTTGACTGCTATTAATAAGAAAGTAGGATTTTTTAATACTTTGTTTACATGTTGATGTTATGTTCCATGGAGCAGATGACCTTGGCTAAGGACCAGAATACAACCAAAACTTACCTGCATTTAGAACCTGCTCCCTGAGCAGGTTCTGAATTTGACAGACCAAAAGCAATTAAAATTGAAACCAGGTCATATGTGACGTCATTGTTTTCCAATAGAACACGGTTGGTTACTGGTTTGACCGACCGGGACCAGAACCAAACCCAAAAAAACACGTCTTAAAAATGCTGGTAAGTTTTGGTTGTATTCTGGTCCTTAGCCAAGGTCATCTGCTCCATGGAACATAACCTCAACATGTAAACAAGGTATTAAAAAATCCTACTTTTTTATTAATAGCAGTCAAAACATTTTATATTAATATTATTATAACAAAATTAGCTACTGGATGATATTTAAAAAACTACATCTTACGTACTAAATTAAAAGTTTGCAAACACACACTATTTTTTGTTACACGTTTAATTGCTTGATATTGAATATTGTGGTGTACCTATCCAAATGCTTGAGTTAAAACTAATTTCCAAGTGTTCTAATAGATATCATTACGATGAACAATTATTATTTAAAGTGATTTAATTTTGTAAATTAGGTACTGACTAATCACTGAAATACGAACTTAATTGGTAATTATTTTAGATATTATATTACCAAAAGAGGTTTTCATCTTGTATTTATTATTACTAGCATGTTTTAATTACAGCATAATAAACTATTCAAACCACCTGGCAGAATTTATACCATGAGATTAAATAAAAATGGGACAATGTAACTTTGGAATATGCGTTTTTCAATGAATGTTATATGGTAGAAATGGAAATCAACATCATTCGATACAGATGCTGAACTTTGCTTACTGAACATTCTAACTGAATGAAATGGCAGGTGCTCCATGACTGGATCAAGAGATTCTCACCATTTAAATTAGTGAAATACACAATTCTAAGATATCCTGCTGATTCACTAGTGCATTTTATGATTTGAAATATGTGGAACGCTGCCAAAAGGCTTGGTTGAAAATTTTATATCATGGATGTGTACCAAACTTTCTTTTAAAGAGAAACTGGACTCGATATCAAGATAAAACAAATCTTTAAACTAAAATTGTACATCTTTAAAGTAAAAGAAAAGTTTCTAGTTCAGCCTGCCAGCAATTATGTATGCTTGAATATTGCAAAATCAATTCAAAAAGAGTAAGTGATTCATTCCCATAGGGTAGTCAGTCTACCTGAGTTTTTCAATACAAAAATAAACAATAAAAATATCTTTATTACCAATTTCCTGTTTGTAATCTGTATATAATTTAAGTTGCTTTATTGTAGTGTATTTTGTCTAATATTGCCATCTGTAACCCTTTGTTTATAGTTGTTAGAAATACATTATTTTGTAATCATCAGACTTTTGGTGGTTTAATTAAAATAGCCCTATTGTAAAATTACAAATACATACTGGATGCTACAGAGCAATACTAGCTAATATACAATTTATTAGAATAATAGCAAAAATTATTGCACGTAATGTATGAGTACCTACAACTATAATTTAGCAATATTAGAAATAATTGTGAGAAGGGTATTGTTAAGAACTGTGTAACCTATGGTTGAAATGTAACAAATTTCAAAAATTTGTAGTTTTCAAAACTGGTACTTTGATGATAAATATCTCTTGAATGTGTTAAAGTAGAGAAAATTAATGTATTTGTACTTCTTTGAGTAGCATAGCCATGAATTTTGTCATTTCCTGTTTGTATATTAGGTATAATAAACATGTCATTCTTGGTGTTTAAAACTAGTAATTATATTCATCCATTGCTGAATAATACACATCTGGCTAAAACCTTTTTAAGAGCAGGGTCATTCAGGCTACTGCTTGTTTGTAACATTTTTCTTAACATTTACAGTTATAATAACCATAAATTTGGTATTGCACTATTTTCATTTGACTGCTTAAAAGAATTTTGTAGGTAGATCTAAGCAGAGGAACGTTGAATTAAATAATTTAAATTGAGATATACTTATACATATATACGAGTTTAATTTTTCCAAGCTCATTATTGACGACAATACTGATGAGAAAATATTTAGGTAATACAGTGTCATATTATTGTATACATGGGTGCACTGACATACGGAAGGTTATTAGGGATTCTTTTGTTACATTTTAGAAACATGATGTTGATACTAATAAAACAATTACAAAATTGTAAAAATGCATATGCCTCATACAAAAATAAAAGCATTAAATGAAGAAATCTTTGTTTTTTTTTATTTCCTTTCAACCATAATCTCAGATGAAATATACATTTATGAAAAGGACAATATTACTTTATCGTAGACGATATGTATTTAGATGAATTGGGCATTATATACATATTGAATAATGTACTTTTACAAAGATATGTATTGTAACAAGAGAGAAAAGGAACGAACCTCTTTTCGAGCGACAGGTGGTGTGTTCTGCCGCCTTCGAGAGAATGACGCATCGCACAAGCATGTAAATCAGACGTGGTTTATTCTGGTGTATTCTAGAAATACATGGTATGTTCGGGCGATTTCTGGAACGTTTATAGGATGGTATAAAGTCGACGTCGCGGAGAAAAGGAGTAGTCAACAGCAAGTCATTAACTGTGTATTACAAAATAAATAGTGAATATAAATGTTGTATTAGAAATTCATAGTCTGTAAATAATAGTTTTTAATGGTTTATAATCATAGCGTTAATTTATAGTGTATTCATTAGTGTATAGAAATAAATATTTGTTTGTGAATAGACGATTTAAACAGCACTTGTGTTATTATTTTTTAGAAAGAACATTACAGTGATGTCAGGTGTGGAGTTTTAAAATAAATAAAATCGCGTAATAATTAAATAAAGTGCTGTGAGAATAAATTTTTAGTGTTAAAATTAATTTCAACAAACAATTAAAATGGTGATGAAACTATTGAAAGATCTCTTAGTAAGAGATTTAAAACGGGAATTGGACGAGAGGGACTTGGATAGTAATGGAAAGAAAGAAGTTTTGATAAATCGGCTAAGAGAATGGCTTTTAGAACAGAAGGAAGATCCTGAAAATTACCGCTTCGAAATACCTGGACCCGCAATTGATACTAGTTTGTTGTTAAGTAAAATGGAAGAAAGTTCTAGAAAAGCCGAAGAAAATTATAGAAAGTCCGAAGAGAATTCTAGAATTTTAAAAGAAGAATTACTGCAAAAGTCCGAAGAGAATTCTAGAATGTTAAAAGAGGAATTACTGGAAAAGTCAGAAGAGAATTCCAGAATGTTAAAAGAAGAAATACTGGAAAAGTCCGAAGAGAATTCTAGAATTTTAAAAGAAGAATTACTGCAAAAGTCCGAAGAGAATTCTAGAATGTTAAAAGAGGAATTACTGGAAAAGTCCGAAGAGAATTCTAGAAAGTCCGAAGAAAATGTTAGAATGCTTAAACAAGAATTACTTGAAAATACTAAAGCACTGGAAGAAAATGTTAAAATGCTGAAAGGAGAATTGTTGGAAAATGTCAAAGCGTTGGAAGATAAAGTTTTCGAAGAATTTTTGGAGAATGCCAGTGCGTTAGGACTATTGGAAGGTAGATTGGCGGAACAAGATAGGGTAATAAAGATGGTGGAAGAGAAAATAGCCCAAATGCAATTACCACCAACAACTAAGAAAGACGATATGGCCGAAATGCTGGAAGATAGAATGAGGCAACTACGGTTTCCCTCAACTTCTGAGAGGCCGTTTAATGAAGTAAAGAAACAGTTTAAAGAAGAAAAGGGTCCTGTCGTAGGGATAAAAGTAAAACCACCCACGTTCGATGGAAAGATACCTTGGTCCACTTACTACAAACAGTTTGAGGCGGCTTCTGGGGCCAACGGATGGACAGGCAAGGAAAAGGCCGTTTCTTTAACTGTGGCTTTGCGTGGAGACGCGTTGAATGTCCTGCAAACAATCCCAGCAGGACAGGAAAATGATTACCAATTGTTAGTGTCTAGATTGGAAATGAGATATGGAGACGCGCATCTTCAACAAGTGTATCACGCGCAAGTGAAGAATCGTATCCAGAAGAATGGAGAAAGCCTGCAGGAGTTTGAAGCCGATGTTGCGCGGCTTGTCCGATTGGCGTACCCTACGGCACCCGATTCATTTCTGGGACAACTGGCTGTGCAGACCTTTATTGATGGGTTAAGAGACGGAGAAACACAACAATCATTGAGGCTGGCACGACCAAGAACAACTGATGATGCGCTTGCTCACGCCTTAGAATTTGAAGCTGCAAAACAAGCGTCCCGAGGTCACGGACGTGTTCGGACCGTTTTGGAAGAAGATGAAGGTTCTAAAGATCGCCTAGAAGAATTATTAATGAGAGTTCTTCAGAAGGAAGAGAACCGTAAAAAGAATCCTCAAGAAGTTCGAGGGCCTCGATGTTGGAACTGCGGCGAACAAGGACATGTAGAACGCCGTTGTCCCAAAATAAGAAAAGTACAACCGTCGGAAAAGTTAAAAGGGGTTGGCAAGAGGGGGCGAACGTTGACTGCGAGTGAAGATGCCCCGGAGATCACGATCCATGCCGTAACATCGAAGAACAGTACCAGCAGTTTGTTCGTAGATGGGAAGATTGCTAACCGAACTGTTCCACTACTTATTGATACGGGGGCGACAAAATCCATCGTACGCCCTGATGTTCTACGATCAAGTATTAAGTTGTTACCCACAACTACTCAGCTCCGTACAGCAACAGGTGAAGTGATATCAACACGCGGAGTGGTGAAGATGAAGATTGGTATTGGAAGTGAAGAACGTGATCATGAGGTGCTGGTAGCCGATATCACTGATGACTTCATCTTGGGAATGGACCTCCTGAGAAAATTTGGTTTTACGTTGGATTTGAAAGAGGGTGTTTTGAAGGTTGGTAACGAAGAACTTCCGTTGCACCCACGAGAAGATCCTGTCGTAAGGGTTTTGCTGACAGAAGATGTGATATTGCCTGGTCAAAGCGAGATGGTTGTCGAGGCAGGTTTGGATGGAGATCTTCGGGTAGGATGTGTGAGAATGATGGAGCCTGTTTGTGATAAGAAGATCCATAGTGGCATATTGGTGGGAAAAGCGCTGATCAAGGTTGGAAAGACTGTACCGGTGAGGCTTATGAACGTTAATGTGGATCCGGTGACATTGAAGAAGAGTACCCTTGTGGGACAGTGTGTGCCAGTATTCCGAGTAGCCAGGTGTATGGCTGATGTTCCAAAACTAGTGCCCAAAGACCATGGTGGAAAATTAGTGGGTATGGTTACTAGTTCGTGCGAAGACCTTAACAGAACGGAAGTGAAAGAGGTACAGGGTTTGGTTCACCGATACCAAGATATCTTCGCTCTTGACGATAGCCAGAAGGGACGAACAAATATAGTAAAACATAAAATCAATACAGGCAACTCTATGCCTGTCCGTCAGCAGCCGAGGCGTCTACCTCTAGCAAGGCGAGCAGAAGCCGAAAAGATTATTACTGATATGGAAGAACAAGGGGTCATCGAGCCATCCAGCAGTCCATGGGCATCACCGGTGGTCCTGGTCAGTAAGAAGGACGGGTCAACGAGATTTTGTGTGGACTATCGGCAGCTTAATGACGTGACCAAGAAAGACAGCTATCCCTTACCACGCATCAACGACACGTTAGATACCCTGTCTGGTTCACGATGGTTTTCGACTTTGGACTTGAAGAGTGGTTATTGGCAAGTTGAAATGGAACCTGAAAACCGGGAGAAGACCGCGTTCACTATTGGTTCCGGACTATGGCAGTTTACGGTTATGCCTTTTGGTCTATGTAACGCTCCGGCCACCTTTGAGCGTTTAATGGAGACCATTCTGAGAGGGCTGTCGTGGAAGACCTGCCTGGTATACCTAGATGATGTGATTGTAGTCGGAAAATCATTCAACGAACATTTGAAAAACCTAGAGGAAGTGTTCCGAAGACTACGTGGAGCCAATCTGAAACTGAGTCCGAAAAAGTGCCACATATTCAGAAAGGAAGTGAAATATCTCGGGCACGTCGTATCACAAAATGGAGTGGCAGCCGACCCCGATAAGATTCGTGCAGTTCAAGAGTGGCCAACACCGAAAGATAAACACCAAGTTCGTAGTTTTCTTGGGTTATGTACCTACTACAGGCGTTTCGTTCCTGGGTTTGCCAATATAGCGAAACCTCTGACAAGGTTAACTGAAGATGGGCGCGAGTATGTTTGGAGCGGAGAGTGTGAAACAGCTTTCCAACAGCTGAAGCGTGCCCTGACAACAGCACCAATATTGAGCTATCCACGGACAGAAGGGCAATTCATACTTGACACAGATGCAAGTAATCTGGCCATTGGGGGGGTATTTTCTCAGATACAGGATGGACAAGAAAAGGTCATCGGCTATTTTAGTAAGGTTTTGTCGAAAGCCGAAAGGAATTATTGTGTGACCAGAAAAGAACTATTGGCCGTCGTGAAGTCCGTTGAGCACTTCTACAAATACTTGTACGGACGGAAGTTTTTATTGAGGACGGACCATGCAGCGTTGAAATGGCTGTTACAATTCCGTAATCCTGAAGGCCAGGTCGCAAGGTGGATCGAACGATTACAAAGATACGACTTTGACACCGAACATCGAGCGGGCACTAGTCATCGAAATGCCGATGCTCTTTCAAGAAGACCCTGTCCAACGGATTGTCGTCATTGCTCTCGTTTGGAAGAGAGGGTTTGCCAAGTATTAAGGACTACCATCGTCAACGACAATTGGTTGCCGGAAGAATTGCAACGACAGCAGGAGGCTGATCCCGAACTAAAAATGGTACTGGAATGGAAGCGCGTGGGAGAAAGGCCTGCCTGGGAGGCCGTCAGCCCTTTTAACAGAACGCTCAAAGCATATTGGGCCCAATGGGAGTCCTTGAAGGTGGAAGACGATCTCCTGAAGCGAGTACTGGAGAGTGAAGATGGCACCACCATTAGGTCTCAGTTCGTGGTTCCAAGAAGCCGAGTGGCTACAGTATTGCGACATCTCCATGACGGTGCCTCAGGAGGACACTTCGGTGTGAAAAAGACTTTGGAGAAAGTTAGGGAGCGTTTTTATTGGGTCAACTGTAAAGAAGACGTGAAGGAGTGGTGCCGGAAATGTGAACTATGTGCCACTGGTAACGGACCCTTGGGGAAACGAAGAGCACCTATGAGGCAGTACAATGTGGGTAGTCCTCTGGAAAGAATAGCCATAGATATTGCCGGACCATTTCCCGAAACCGACGATGGGAATAAATACATATTAGTGGCAATGGACTATTTTACCAAATGGCCAGAAGCATATGCCCTACCAAACCAGGAAGCTGCGACTGTTGCTGACGTACTAGTCAAAGAGTTTTTCAGTCGCTTCGGAGTGCCCATGGAGCTGCATTCGGATCAAGGCCGCAATTTCGAGTCTGTACTCTTTGGAGAAGTCTGTCGATTGTTGGGCATTCGCAAGACTCGGACCACACCGTTACATCCGCAGTCCGATGGAATGGTAGAACGCATGAATCGAACAATGGGCAAATATTTGGCCAAGGTCGCCTCCGATCATCAACGAGACTGGGACCAATACCTGCATCTGTTCCTGATGGCTTATCGTGCATCGGTCCACGAAACAACCGGTCAGTCACCAGCGTCTGTGATGTTTGGACGCGAGTTACGGTTACCGTGTGATCTGGAATTTGGGTCTCCACCTATAGAGCAGGAGGTAGCCGGGAATGATTATGTCATCAACTTAAAGAAGAAGTTGGAGGATATTCACGACCGAACCCGAAATAATAGTCGAATCGCGAGTGACCGGATGAAGGCTACGTACGATGTGAGAGCCCAAGAAGGAGGGTTTCAACCTGGAGAGCTTGTCTGGTTATACAACCCGCAAAGGCGTCGTGGCTATTCTCCAAAGTTACAGCGAAATTGGGAGGGTCCATACCAGGTGAAGAAACGAATAAATGACTTGATTTATCGCATCCAGAAATTGCCAAGGGGGAAACCAAAGGTGGTACACTCCAATCGTCTGGCGCACTATGAGGGAAATAATGACGCAGTCCCGGATCGGAAAGATGAGGCTGAGGTGACTATTAATACCGTAAGGCCTGAAGATGATCAACCAACCTTTAGAGAATTTATGGCTGCGTTCTCTGGAACTAGAAAAGCGCGATTCGGAGTCACGACTGAGATGCAACAAGATCTCTTCCGGGTCCCTGGTAATTATTCCATTGCCCACTGTGTCTCCGCGGATCTCCGTATGTCCAGGGGGATCGCAGTAGTGTTTAGAAATAAATTTGGACGGCTGAATGAACTTCGAGAACAAAATCCCTCTGTTGGTAAATCCTTACGCTTGCCTGATCATGACCGATCCATTTACTACTTGGTAACCAAGCAGTTTTACTACCAGAAACCGAGTTACGCCGACTTGTGGAGGGCACTATGGAATTTGAGGATCGAGTTGCTTACCAGGGGAATTAACAAATTGGCAGTTCCTAAACTCGGCTGTGGGCGGGACCAGCTGGATTGGAGAATCGTTAGAAACATGCTGGAAGTTGTCTTTAGAGGTACGGACGTCAAGATCTTCGTCTGCAATTTTGACCCACAACCCGCATTAAGGCCAACGAAGAGTGTAGACTGTTATTTCTACCGTAATGGAACGTGTAGTCGAGGTGAAGACTGTCGATATCGTCATGACCCGTTCTACAGGAACCAGAGCATAAAACCTGTTCTGGGACAGAACAGACTTGAAGAGGGGGGCAGTGTAACAAGAGAGAAAAGGAACGAACCTCTTTTCGAGCGACAGGTGGTGTGTTCTGCCGCCTTCGAGAGAATGACGGATCGCACAAGCATGTAAATCAGACGTGGTTTATTCTGGTGTATTCTAGAAATACATGGTATGTTCGGGCGATTTCTGGAACGTTTATAGGATGGTCTAAAGTCGACGTCGCGGAGAAAAGGAGTAGTCAACAGCAAGTCATTAACTGTGTATTACAAAATAAATAGTGAATATAAATGTTGTATTAGAAATTCATAGTCTGTAAATAATAGTTTTTAATGGTTTATAATCATAGCGTTAATTTATAGTGTATTCATTAGTGTATAGAAATAAATATTTGTTTGTGAATAGACGATTTAAACAGCACTTGTGTTATTATTTTTTAGAAAGAACGTTACAGTATTTACATAATTCATTTTCCTTTTTATGACAGTGCAATGGGGCTACTACATATAACAAGTAGATTATGCTCCGTCACACCCTATCATTTACATAACTTCCACATCATAACTATTTAGCTCAAATATGATTGTACTGGATTTTTAAGAATCCTACCCCAATTGAGATTTGGATCCGTTCCCTGGATTGAGAGACAAGCTCTCTACCACTTACTCAGGGAGGGCCTTGCTTTGGAAAAAATAACGTATTACTGCACAAATGGTTATAGAACAGCAAATAGAAATAACAACTCTTAATATTTAATAAAATTTAATGTACAGTACAGTAAATTTTTAGGATAAAAGTTGTACATTTAATAGAACATAATGTTTATACAATATCTTCACATGTATAAAATCCTGCCAAAACAGTGCATTTTTAGTACCATAGTAATACTAAAACTATTCTCACATATAAAGATTTCTCCACAGCCACTATGTTATTTACCGAGTTAATATTCTAACTCGTTAAATAAATATTCTAAAACACTAGCCGTTATGTATTTTGCATGTATTTCATTCAATCACTAGATATGAAATGAATATTATTACTTATTATACACCATTATAGAATGGGTATAAAATCCCAATATCTTGTACTACAGTGGATGTATACTTTTAACTAAACCAAGTCAGTATATGATATATAATATAAACTGTTACACATGAGTAATTAATGTTAACAATGAACCTAATATACATAAATATACAGTGGATAACATTAATTAACTACAACTAGATAATGAGCATAAGTCTAATCTTTTTCACACAATGTGCAGTATATTTGTCTCGATTACAGTCTCTTCTTCAATGTGTGGGACTCTTTTAGCCCTATTAGTAAAACAACTATTTTGTTTCTAGTAGGTTTTCATGATTCAATTACTGTAAGTAGCTGGGTCTGTTTGCAACAGCTGGTTGGAAATTATTTAGTTCGTAATTAAATAGTAGTTGCCTGCAACAAAAAATACAATTGTTTTCTCCAAATGTTTCTAAACTTGGTAGACAAATAACTATAGACATCTATTACAACTAGCAGTACTACGTACACATTCTGTAATTATGTTTTTCTTCAACAACCCTTTGCATAATTCTTCTGTAATATCTCTTATCACTGTAGTATTTTCAACTCATATTTGTTTGTACGAAGGTAAGACTATATTGTTCTTATTAATTCTTTGCTGTTTCACTTATCTCGTCCATTTATCATTTGTATTTGAAGTGCCTTCTACTTTGCACGTACCTCACCGGCAGTGTAGTCGGTACATGGTAAACCAACAGACCTAAAATAGTTTTATGTAATTGTTATCCAACTCTGTACATAACAGTATAAAAAAACCTACACTAATCATAGTTTACCTTTCTGTTGAAGTGACACTTAAGACATGTAATATGACGCCTTTTATGGGGACGTCTTTCTTCATGATAAATGAATACATTATGATAGACTTATTGTCAAGTATGCATTTGGAATTCAAAATCTACGTAATAATAAAAGATTAATAAATGCAAGTTATTGTTATTAATAAAGGTTAGAATACTGTTTGTAAACAATGAAGAGCAACCGATCTCAGAACCAACCCGTTCGATTGAGTTCCTGGAAAAATCGTCACTTGACGTCATGACTCCGAGTGCTTCCGAACCAAACAGACCCAAAGAGCAACCACTGTCAAAAAATCTGTCAAATACCTGTCAACCGCTGTGAACCGAGACCAGAACCAATTGCGAAAAAAACACGTCTAAAAAAAATGTATTTGCCAGCTGATCTCATGGGTAGCATTGAAATGTATATACCACGACCTTCTAGATTTCACGAGACGAAGTCTCTTATCCGGCCTGCGCACTCCATTAGTTCAAGTGTTTCTCCGCTGGCGCCACCAAACACGAAAATGCGGAAACGGATATATAACACGTAAACGCCAATTTCAAACTACGTTAACTTCGCGCGATCTTATACTTTTTGTCGGTTTTGCGCGTATCGTCAATAAATTATATTTTCCTAATCTTTTAAGGCAGTTTTCTTTATTTTTTAAGATAATTACGTTATTTCCTTATTTGTTTAAATTTTCGTAGTTTTGTTGCTGTTTTTTCGTTCACTTTAGTAATGGCAAACACTAGCAGAAAAAAGTATAACTGCCGCAATGCAATGTGTAATAAATAGTACTGATCCTACAATATCATTTATTCGGAATCATATGGTAATATGTGCATTCCTAACCGCCTCAGAGGGTGGGAAATTAACCATTCCTAACTTACTTTTAATTCCCTCTCTTGGTCAGGAATGTAATCATTCCCTACCTGTTATCCCTCTCTTGGTCAGGAATGTGATCATTCCCGACCTGTTGTAAGTTCGTAGTTTGCTCGGTAGAGGGCGGGTGCATTATTAGGTCAAGTTTGTCACTTCAGTTGTCAGTTGTAAATAATTATTATTTGTTAAAAAATATGATGATTCCGAATAAAATAGTATACAAACCTCGGCGGGACGTTTCCTCCTGTCTCGAGCATTAGCTCACCTCGGGCCTGGGCCCTCGGTGAGCTATCTTAGCTCTCGACAGGAATGAAACACTTCCCGCCTCGGTATGTAATCTACTATTCATGAATTTCCTTCAAATTATACCTACCTTACGAGAAAAATGGTTTCAAATCTTACGTTGGGGTTATGGACACCAACACTCAACAGCAAAATTATATATACTTCTTTATTTCGACAGATCAACAATTACAGATACCTGAAAGAGTCAATTTCTACATCGAACTTCCTAAAAATATAACAGAATTAATAAAAGAATTCCAAACCTTATCTATGCATCTCGATTGCGAATTCTTTCAGCATCTGTAGCCCTTCCGGCAGGATACATTGCAAAAAACTGAAGAAAGGATTGAATGTCAATAGCCTATTAGATTCTTTGTTAGCTGCCTCGTGTTCAAATTCACTGATAGGATTTGTAAATCTTCAAAACAGAGGTGCCTTAAAATACTCCACTAGAAGATTTACACTTTTAATCAACCAAATAATCGAACTTGTAATACATAGTATTGTAGAACATTTACCTGGAGAATGTAATCCGTCTAATATTCTAACATCACTAGGTATTTCTAACTACAATTGCTTTTTCACAGTTTTTGGTTTGCCACGACCACAAGCAGGAACTTAGTAATATAATTCTTTAAAAATTGCTAAAACCTTGTTTGGCAAACAGAAACATTGCAAAAACGTGAACCGATAATGTACTTACTGCTCACTATCTCTATATCCTAAATCCAGCTCACGGGAAGTTATAAAATTGTAATTTCAATAATGTCATTGAACTTGTAAATTAATTTTAATAACATAATTAGTTTAATTATATAAATTTATTTAATTAATTCGCAAAATATTTACGTAAACATGCAACGCTTGACATTTGTAAGGGTTATCTAACCTATATATCTTCAAGTGACAAATAAACATCAGCGTGTCAGCTAGCGCCAAAACGGCGAAATTTTGCGTTTTCTCAGAAACAAAGTTTATATGGGAAATCGTAAAAGTGCCCAGGCCGGATAAGAGACATCGTGAAATCTAGAAGGTCGTGGTATATACTAACTGGAACGGCAACGCCCATAGAAGTTGCATGGCAGGGGCAGTGGCTTCGCGGCGAGTATTGATACAACGCACACTTATGTTATGCGATGTACATTCAGCCAATAAGGGCCGACCGTCGAACCACGCCTTGCGAGTTGCGCTATTTAAACCACAGAGTTCTTAAGAGTAAAGTATACGAAACACCTTTTCAAGACATGGAGGCCATGAAAGAGAAGATACGTGCAGTTTGTAGGGAAATAACACGTGAAACTTTAAACAGGGTTCCTTTATCCTTTATGAGACGCAATAGAATCTGTTTGGAACATGATGGACAACACTTTGAACATTTGCTTGGTTGAGTTGGTTAGTTTTAAATTAATTCTTATTTAAGCTTCTACTCAAGTGGATATGTAGCAAATTTTTCTAAATAAAATTTTGATTTTCATTTTCTACTTGATGCAATTCAGTTCTTAAACGGTCCTCGAAACAAATATCTACTATATTCTATTATCAGTGATAAATTTCCTAATGACTTTGACATTTGTAAAGGATGTCCAAATTAAACACAAGTTAAAAATTATTAATATTATGAATCTAGTTATAAATGAAAGCAGTATTACTGGTTGTATTTAAAGTTCGTCAGGCTCGAAAAGTTACGTGAAATATACTCCTATTATTTATTATTTTCTTTTTTTGAGAGGCTGAAGTATTTCTTAAATAATTTGCAAAAAAGATTAATTTTACCATTACACTGTTTTGATTTAAATCTGCATTTTAATTATGTCCTGCTACATACCTATGAAAATACCATATATTTAGCAAATAATACGTAATGCAAAATATGTACCTAAACGGTAGTCACTTTTTATGGCGAAATGATAGTCATGTCTTTGGCGGCTATATTTTGAAGTTTTGTACATGCCCCTTTCTTCTCTAATTGGCCAATAAATAGTCCCATAACAAAAGTGTGCGTTGTTTCAATACTCGCGGCTTCGCGCAGCATGAGAGAGACAGGGAGAT